>JAVANC010000003.1:16051160-16477664 GCA_033319125.1 Parnassius glacialis | reverse complement strand
GAATGCCTGGGTTCTAGATATTGTTGAACGATGTCGATTAATTTATATTTTTATTCCTCAGACATGCAGTTTTCTACACGATGTTTATCTTCGTTGCCGAGCGCGTTATACTATACTAACTTAAAGTTGCAATTAATATTTTAATTGGTGCCTGGGGAGATCGAGTCGCTCGCATAATGTGAAATTACGGCGAACGCTTAGCCCCTGGGATAGCACGGCTCATAAGTACATACATTATCAAAATATCTCCTATTAGTACATATACATTATTTGCGTTTGCCAATTACTTGCCAAGCGTGGTATCTATGGCAAAATTCCCTTGTGAGGGAATCCCTATAGGCTTATGTTCAGCAATAGACTTTCGATAGGCTCTAAGTGACGAATTAATAATACACACACAAACACTCACGCCTGTCACCCAGAGGGGTAGGCAGAGACTACGGACTTCCATTTAGCACGATCCTGATACACCTCTCTCGCCTCCTTTACATCCATATATCTACGCATACACACTCGTGGGTTAAGAGTACTCATAATCTGGCCAATTTTTATTATATCGCCAATTTGGTCGATAAACCTTCGTCAAGGGATGAACGCGGAAAGAGTAACAAAGCAAATTAATGTTGCAAAAGTGAACGGCAGAGTCGGGAAGGGACGCCCTAGACGAATAACTAATGTATATAGGTAACGAAAATACAGAGAAATATTTAAATATCGACATCGGAAGGCGATACTGTTGTTACTGCTGTATCCTACCCAAATTCCAATTAGTTACCAGAGACAAAAATACTTTTTAAAGTACGAAAAAAGAATCATAATATATTCGATAATCTATACTATCCGGAATAAAGTCGCCATTTCTTGGCTACCGGTCCTACTTTGTAATATTTTTCTTATATCCAATGTCACTAAAAATATGAGTTTGGCTACTTAAAGTTTTCAAATCACTGACCTCAAAACCGCTATAAATAAGGCAGCGAAATGTACGTGTCATAAGTAATGATATAAAGTTACCGCCGGCAAAAATGCCGGAAGTCGTAATATGATTTATCTGGATACCACAAACTGAGATATAAGTTTAAATTATATTAATGTTAAGATCTAGAGATGCATTAAATCACTTAGTATTATAATGTTAGGATAAAATAAATAAATTAATTAATCTAATTAAACTAGTATTTTTCTTTACAATTATTAAAAATAATATAGCAAAACAAAAATAAAATGGTAGTTTATCAACTCAACAATTAATATAAAAAGTATGATATAATTGACGGCTCCTTGGCGCAGTGCCTTAGCAATGAGTTGCAGCACTGAGGGCCGCGGGTTCTTATCCTTAATTTTTGTTATGGCCTATAAATAATTGTTCCGGGTCTAGATTATTGTCCTTGTGAAATTTTTGTATAAGGTAATTGCATCAAATAAGGGCCGGGTTTTTGGAAATCCTTATAAATCAATTTTGGGAAGTCTTTTAATTTATAAAACATCATGATCAAATAAACTGTTTATATTTGAAGAGTAAATTTTATACATAAACAGGGTACCAAGGTGGAGGTACTTACAAAATAAGTTTTTTTAAAAGCTTGTCTATGGTCCCTATACGGCACTAGAGCTCTAAAAAAGGTCCATAATTGAACTGCAAGCTTTTACGCGTTATATACCAGAAAAATCACACCTTTATAAAGCAATAGCTTTAAACTACTATTAAATTCGTGGCTTTCGCATAATGAAACAGAAATTCATATGAATTAGTGTCGTGGCCCTTATAAAGTATTAAGAAATAAATATAAGTTATAACTAATTTATTTTATAGTTATAAATGAAACAAATTGTAGTTGTGTGCAGATTTTTATAACTCTAGTAAAGAAAATCACAAAATGTTAATAATCAGTCATTTTTTTCAATCTTAGTACTTGGACCTTATTAGGTATTACACTTCTGTAATCATAGTAGATTTTTTTAAACTTAAAGGAATTTTATGTTGTTTTTTTTTCCACAAAATAAGTAAATTTGTTTACGTTTTACTTTGGTGTTTAAAGGTATCAGGCAAAGGTAATATTTGAAAACTTCTTAATTCTCTCTACCAATTCCTTTTCCTGTGTGTCGGTAAAAACAGCTTTCCTTCTCATCTTTTTCACCACGCTTCCTGATTTTATGTGATTTTTCAACGTTCACCGTAGTATATGGTATTTTAAAGCTGCTGCACGCTTAGACATTTGGCTGTTTTTTCATATCATCTAGAGCATCCTGAAGGTCAGTTAGAGACCATCCTGAGAATCGTTTTCTTTTTTGCGAAGGTTCTATTTTTGTCTTTACTGGAAACAATATACTTATATTATGTATGAACAATACTTATCTCAAAAGCTGCTGTTGATTTGCGTAAATAAAATCTTATAAAACTACGTAAAAACGAATGGGTAAATGTGTTGCTAAGTATAAAACTCGAAAGCGTCTGGATTATTTTTTTCATTATTAATGAAGTGCAAGGAAGGAAAGGTGTCTAGACATGTGGCATTTTTGTGCGATAGTTATGGTCTAACGTGGTGATCTGTCGTTATCTCCGCACAAAAGTGCCACTTGCCAGGCCAACTGCTTATTTTACACTTATATAATTCATTAACAAGTAACTGATAACGCCTATTTTAAAGCTTCTTGCCCTTAATAAGGTACGGCCCTTATTTTGAGACAAAATATGGGCCTTGTTAAGCACTTAGATATGTCCTGAGAAAACCTAACAAAATCGGGATAAAAAAGCGATAATTTTGGTAACTTACCTCGTCGATCCACCTTCTGAAAGTATTTTAACATTACCATTGCAGAATTATTACATATCAGAATATTTCATTGTAGAAGCGTGCTCGTCGCGACCCCTGCCAGCCCTTTTCAGGGCTGCAATTCTACACAGCTGCGCACCCATGCCAACGAGGGTTAGGGCGTCCCCCCAAGGCGACGCACACCAGCTCGTCCCCGTTGGTGTGGAATGCAGCGCGCAAAGCGGCGATGGGGACCGCGACCCGTCACGCACAGCCCGACACGGCGGAAGGTGGAGGACAGAGTGCAGAGTTGGCACGTGGAATGTTAGAGGAGGCATGAAAGATAAGACGAATGAGTTGATTGAAATAATGAAAGAAAGAGAATTAGATGTCGTGTGTATGTCGGAGACCAAACGGAAGGGCAGTGGTACTGAAGAGCTCCCTGGCGGGGCGTTAGCTCTATGGTCCGGAGTCCCGGAGAGCGAGAGCGCCCGCCAGGGAGTGGGGGTGCTGCTGTCGTCTCGGTTGGTCGATGTTATGACTGAATATAAGGTTGTGAACTCAAGACTTCTCTGGGTTCGCTTCAAATTGGGACTGACGAAGTTATTCCTTTTGGCTGTTTATGCGCCGGTAGCTTCGTCGTCCAGGGCTGAGCTGGAGGAGTTTTGGGAGAATGTAAGAGAAGTTCTAGATTTGGCTAGGGGAAACGAAAGAATTGTTGTGTGTGGTGATTTGAATGGATGGGTTGGTACCGCTCGACCAGGGTACGAGTCGGTGCTTGGAAAGTTTGGCGATAAAAAGGTTAATGATGCTGGCAAGCTTATACTGGCGGTATGCAAGGAAAAGGGTCTTCTTGAGACAAACACTATGTTTAATTACTAGAAAATCCATATGTTTACTAGAGAAAGAAAGAATGAGAGAAGTATGATCGATTTGTTTCTGGTGGATGACCGACTGCGAAAACAGGTGATGGATACGCGAGTGTTCAGGGGTGCTGACCTGGGAACGGATCACTATCTAGTGATTACTAGATTTAGGGGTCTGTTCGCGGGTTGGCGCTACCGGACGGCAGTAACAGAACCACAGTCGGTCTGTCGCATCCGAAGCTGGAAGCTTCAGGAAGCGGATACTAGGGACAAATATCATGCGAGGGTAGCCGAAAAGCTTGACACCATCGATGGCAAAAATGAATGTGTGGAAAGAACATGGCAGAACCTTAGGGATGGAATGGTAAGTGCAGCGGAAGAAGTGTGTGGAACAATAAAAAGAGGCAGTAGTAAAAGAAGAGATGCATGGTGGAATGATGAAGTGAAAGAAGCTGTAGAGAAGAAGAAGAAAGCATGGTTAGACGACTTGGCCTCTAGTAATGATAAGGATATGATAGAGAAGATGAAAGAAAGAAAGTTCACACGAAAGCATTGATTGAGGAAATGCGTGAAAGGTGTAGAATGGAAGCGGATGAAAGGTTGTCGCACAAATTTAAGGAGAACTCCAAACTCTTCTGGAAAGAGCTTGGAAGGACCCGAAGTGGTGCGTCGGCCTTAAGAATGAACAAAGTGCTTTCGAGAAATAATGACGTCCTCACAGAAAAATCGCACGTCATGCAGCGATGGAGCGAATTTTAAAGAGAAATGTATGCGTGTGATGATCTTAGTGAGGGATCCGGGGATGACGCCGTGACTGCTATGCCAGACCTGGACCTCGATGACACTGAGGTCATCAGTATGAAAGAGATTGAACGTGCGATTCGAAGTTTGAAATGTGGTAAGGCTGCGGGACTAGACAGAGTTACTACTGAAATGGTCAAGTATGGTGGGCCTCGCGTCTGGGACAGCTTTCATCTGCTGTGCAATTTGTGCTGGCGGACGGGGGATGTCCCGGATGATTGGCAATCCGCAGTCATTGTGCCTTTATATAAAAGTAAAGGTTCACATTTTGACTGCGCGTGCTATCGGGCGATCAGCTTGACCAGTTTAGCAAGTAAAGTTTACTCGAAGGTTTTGACACGTAGGATGCAAGAGAAATCGGAAAGATTTCTATGGGAGGCACAATGCGGATTTAGACCTGGAAGAGGATGCTCAGATCAAATATTTTCTCTACGCATGATCATGGAAAAGCTTCTGGCTGCTAACCAGAAGATTTTCTGTGCTTTTGTGGATCTTGAGAAAACATTTGATAAGGTTGTAAGGAAGAAAATGTGGGAACTGTTGCCGGGGTACGGTGTGGATGGTCGATTGCTAAGGGCTGTGCAGTCACTTTACTGTGACTGTAAAGCCTGTGTGCGGGTAGGGCATGACCTGTCACTCATGTTTAGCGTTCAAACGGACGTAACAGGGTTGTGTCATGTCTTCCTGGCTGTTCATACTGTATCTCGACAGCTGTTTACAGAAGCTGAAAGATAGCTGTTTGGGTGTTAAATTGGGTGACATAAAAGTAAATTGTCTGCTGTATGCTGATGATGCAGTGCTTATTGCACCATTAGAGGCAGAACTGCAGGCATTAGTCACGTGTATGAAAGAGGAATGTGAAATTAAAGGTCTCCGTTTGAATGCTAATAAAACTAAGGTTCTGGTATTTGAAAGGGACAAAGAGAGAACGAAGTGTGAAATATGGGTTAATCAGGAATGTCTAGAACAGGTAAATGAAATTGTATACTTGGGGAGTGCTTTAGCCGGGATAGAAGATGTGATTTAGATGTGGACAGGCGTGTCGCTGCCGGGAACAAAGTCAATGGTGCCCTGACTGCGTTAGTCAAAAGGCAAGGCGTAGTGAAGAGTGCACGCCTTGCAATACATAACGCAGTGTTGGTACCGACTTTGTTATATGGCAGCGAAACCTGGGTATGCCAGAAGAAGCATAAAAGCAAGTTGAATGCAGTGGAGATGCGATCTCTTCGTAAAATGTGCGGCGTTACCATGGCCGACCGGAAGCGAAACGAAGAGATTCGCAATATGGCAGGTTTGAAAGATGACCTTATCACAAAAATTGATAAGAGCGTGCTTCGGTGGTTTGGGCACGTTGAGCGAATGAGTGAAGACCGAATGGTGAAGAAAATATATAGCGCGAAAGTTAATATTAAAAGGTGTCGAGGTAGACCGAGACTAACTTTCGAAGACCATGTGAGCAAACTGCTCGAAGAAGGGAGGGACAAGAGTACTCGGATACCTAGACGTGCATGTATGAAGAAGTTAATGAATCTGAAAGAAGCGATAGAGGTATGTAAGGATCGTGACACTTGGCGATCTGTTCTCTCTGGCTACCCCGTCAGGGATTGTGCGTGACGATAAGTAAAGTAAAGTTAAGTAAAGAATATTTTATAGATTGAGTCACGTCGACCGCCCCTGAAGTTATACCCAGAGCCACTGAAAACATGGCCACCGTGAAAGCAATGAACGCCGGTGCACTTTTGTAATTGGTTACTGGGGAGTGGTAGCGCGATATCCATTTTGGTTTAAGTATTAATTCCGATAAGTTTGAAGGGATGGACCTTATTTGTAACCAGTCCTTTTTAGGCGGACCCACCTTATAAACTGCCTTCACGATACATGAGGAAGTCCTAGTGTGGGGGCAATAAGAACACAAATGAAATAATACATTAAGTATACTACTATTTTATGTCAAACAGTTTTAAAACATAGGAAAATAGGTATAGAGGCAATAACTTTTATTTCCAAACTAAAATGGAACAAAATAACGATTAAAACTAAACATACATGATAATAATATATGTTTGATAGTATAATATTAATGTATATTATATATTATTATTTTAATGTTATTTATACAATAATGTTAATGTTAATTATATAATACAAAAATTGTTTAACTTTTATTTACAATCTAAAGTCATATTTTGCTGCTCTTTTTTGCATGGTTGGGTTACAAATGGTTGGGTTACAACTGTAACCCTACCATGCAAAAAAGAGCAGACAACAAACTCTCATCACTCCGTGGGTTGTCTTTATAAAAACGCTTAAAAAGAGTTTGCATTTTTGATGAAGGGAACGCAATAAGGTACAAATAAATAATTTTATAATGTGAACCACGAATTAATTGTGTATTATTATTTAATTAATAAAAGAAGTTTGTTAATGGCATAAAGAGTTGCTTGGCTTAACAAATGTGTTAAATTTAATAATTATGTTTTAAGCTGTTTATGTTTGTTTATGTAATAAATACACTCAATGTTAATGATTATTATTCTTATAGCTTATCCTCAATAATAACCTACCTCAACGTTAATTTGAATCGCCGCAGAACGCAAAAAGCACGAATACCTGGAATGAAAATAAAAGTATTTATATTATTTTAAATTATAGGAACACTTATATGTACTCATTTGTAACAATAAATTTTAAATGTACAACTTCTTTTTAATAGTTTAATATAAAAATTGTGCGTGTAATTGTGTACACACGTACGAATTATAACTTCTTTACGTGGTGAAACGTTAGAAGAAAACCTTACGAGAACACGTAACGTTTTTTATTTTTTTATACTGTACTAATTTTTTTTTTTTTATAGTAGAGGGGGCAAACGAGCATGCGGCTCACCTGATGGTAAGTGACTACCGCCGCCCATAAACAACTGCAACACCAGGGAGGGAATTGCAGATGCGTTGCCGGCCTTTTAAAAAGGAGTACGCTCTTTTCTTGAAGGTCCCTAAGTCGTATCGGTCCGGAAAAATCGCTGATGGTAATCGATTCCACAAGGAAGTCGTGCGAGGAAGAAAACATCTTCTAAATCGCACAGTGGTGGACCGCCAATCATCCAGATGGTGTGGATGGTATCGGGAGTTCTGCCGCAATGTGCGTTCGTGAAATTTGGCGGCTGGGATTAATCCGAACAATTCCTCAGAGCACTCCCCATGGTAGATGCGAAAGAAAATGCAAAGAGATGCAACATCTCTTCGCAGCGCCAATGAGTCGAGCCGATCGGAAAGAACTCGGTCGTCGACGATTCGAGCCGCTCTGCGCTGGATGCGGTCAAGTGGAAGGAGCTGGCACTGGGGAGCCCCTGCCCAGAGATGGGAACAGTATTCCATGTGAGGCCGAACCTGCGCCTTGTAAAGTTGCAGGCGGTGTGCCGGCATGAAATACTGTCCCGCTCTGCTGAGCACGCCAAGCTTTTTAGAGGCCAATTTGGCCTTCTCTTCCAAATGACCACGAAACTGCACGTCACTCGATATGTCGACGCCGAGGATTCCGATACTGGCTGAGGCAACCAGGGGAGTGCCTTGAAACTGAGGAGATACGACAAAGGGGTTCTTTTTAGCGGTAAACGCGCAAACTTGTGTCTTCTGAGGATTAAACTGGACTAGATTTAGTCGCCCCCAGTTCGAGACTTTGTCCAGCAAAGACTCGACTTCAGACACAAGTTTGTTCCGGTACTCGGAGACGTTTTCCCGAGAAATATTAGCACGGCCGGTGTATAGAGCATCACCAGTGCTGTCATCCGCATAGCAATGAATGTTACCAGTTAGCAACATATCATTGATATGCAGAAGAAACAGCGTTGGTGATAGCACACAGCCTTGTGGAACACCAGCGTTAATAGGCTTGTAGTCAGAACATGCACCGTCTACAACAACCTTGATGCTCCGATCTGCAAGGAAGCTGGTGATCCAATTGCACAATTTCTCGGAAATAGGAAGGGAGCTTCGAGAGAAGCGCTTTGTGCCAAACCCGATCGAAGGCCTTCGCAATGTCCAGATTAACGGCCAACGCCTCCCCCTTGGACTCTACTGCCTCAACCCATCTATGGGTCAGGTAGACCAGAAGATCACCAGCTGATCGACCCCCACGAAAACCGTATTGGCGGTCACTAATCAGCTGGTGATCCTCAAGGTACCGGATGAGCTTTACTATGTCGACAAAGAAGTTTCACTTCAAAGATATCTTAGAGTTATTCGCTATGTAGTGGCGACGTAAGAGAATCTATTAACCTATTTGTGTCGTAGTTGTCGAAAGAGATGGCTTTGGAAATTCCAAAAAAATTCATATGATGGCTTACATAAGACATAAATACCCAGACCGGCGACAGGAGAGAGCATCAAAGGTGTGTGGTGTGACATATGGTACTACGATCGTAAATATACGTGCCAAACGTAACGGATAATCAGGTGATTAAGGCCCGATAACAGGAAACTCCCACGTTCACCGTTAGACTCTCAATGACCGATAAAGAAAGCTATAATGATTTCTTACATTTAAGCGAATGAAATATCAATGTGTAATACATTGATTTTTCACAAAGGTTTTCCAAATTTTTATTCCTCAGACATGAAGGTTTCCTCACGATGGTTTTTTCATTGCCGAGCACGTAGTAAATAAATTGATATCTGGGTATACCGAAGCCAAAATACTTTTCAAAATACGAAAAAAAAAATCATATATTCTATACTACATAATGTCGCCATTTTTTGATAACAGCATAGACTTAAAAGTGAGGTGGTGGTGAAATAAAACCCACTTCTTTATCTGATCCCGTGGGTGTTTTAGGAGCCAACAGAGGATAACATAAACGGAAACTAGGCAGCAACATCTTGTTGATAACAATTTAATAGTAATTTAAAACGGTGGTTACCAACACGCCTTCCAAGCCTGGCAACTATGGGAAATATCTACCTTATGAGCAAATCTATGCAGGAGGTCTATTGTGAGCATTGGACTTTTGATGGGCTTTTGATAGGATTACTATTATGATGTTGATGAACTTGACACATAAACACGAAAACTGTTTTTTGTTACTTAATTTCTTAGACAGGTTTCCTTGCGATTTATTCTTCACTGATGTGCTTGTGATAAATTAGTACTTTAAACTACAATTAATAACTTCAACGATACTTCCTTGTATCCTATTCGGTTTTCTTGCTTGCGAAACTTGCCTAATTAAAGCAGCTTGGTTTTTTATAAAATAAGGGAGACAAACGAACATGCAGTCCACCTGATGGTAAGTGTATGCTGTGGCACATAGACAGTTACATTTATCCTTGAATAACAATTAAAAATGCAGATGCATTGTCACGTGTGAGGACTAAGATGGAATGCCTTGTTTCAAGTAAATTAGTAGCCGATTCTCTACACTCATCATAAGAAACACAGCACTCAGCCTTAAGCTGTTACTTTACGTTGGTATCTAGAATACCAGCATAAAGTAAGAAAGTGTGGTCCTACCCCGGTCGAGCCGACCCATTGGTGTTACAACTAAAATAGCTTTAACGTGGCTCTAACACGTTAAAATTAGATAATGTCTAGAATACAATATTCGAATCATTTCACGGACCTAAACTTTCACGAAAAATAAAACGTATACTAACTTATGTAACTAAAACATATCAGCAATAAGTTTTGGAAATGCATTTTGAATCACTTCACTTCCGAGCTTACAACAGCTTAAAAGTTGCCTTAACAGAAACTCTAAAGTTGTTCGAAACTAACACGAACTTTCCCTGTGACGTTTATGGTAAGCAAAGCAGTTCATTTAACTAAAAAGTTTTGGTAAATACTTTACAGTTGCATTTTTATATTGCTTAACATATTTTAATTGGTACTTAGAACTAGTAACTTATAATTACTTACTTTTTCGTCAAAAGTATGACTTTGTATGATGAGAATTACGTCAGGTGTTCTGTCACTTAGACACAATGATATACATATGTATGTAATCTAAACTCTTGATGAATATTTTGCATCATCCTCATCATCATTACAGCCTTTCATAAGTCCACTGCTGAACATAGGCCTCCCCCAAGGAATGCCCCAAAGCACGGTCCTGAGTCACCTGCATCCATCGACTTCCTGCATGTCTTACCAGGTCGTCACTCCATCCAGTAGGATTCGCACTCGGACTCGCTCAGACTAACGTCCGGAATATCTTCGGAATAGTGTCGGATAAGACTCGCTCTTGGATCGTTACTCACACTTGCGTGTGGCTCCAACGATGACGTGTACAGCTGTCCATAGAACCTCTCAATCTCACTCAAAATCTCAGGTGCCCCGGAAACGATGCTGCCACACTCGGTCCTCAGCTTTGACAGTTGGCTCTTTCTGGCAGACCGATCTCTGGCAAAGACTTTGGAGCCTTGGTTCCGCTCGATTGCTTCTTCAATACGAGTTGTATTGAAGTTGCGTAAGTCCTGCCGCATGCATTTGGAGATCTGTCTGTTCAGTTGCCTGTATGCTGTCAAATCAATTGAAGAATGTAGCTTCATCTCCCGTCTAACAGCCATGAGACTAAGAGTGTGATCGGAGAGTTTTAGTGTTAATCTGCGGCGGGTCTTGCAGAACTTATCTCCGACCGCATGGACAGTTTCCACGAGCTGTCATTTATATCGTCCACTTCATTGCAATCTTCTAGGCACTGAAAACGGTTTCGTAGCTCGAGCTGAAAGGTTGCGAGACTTTGAATTAGAGCACGAGGGGAACGGAGCGTTGACTTCATTAGACGAGACCTCTCCAACTTACCGTTTAGGTTCAGTGTGCCTCTAACCATTCGGTGATCGCTACCAGTTTTTACCCTCGCGATCACGGAGACATCACTGAACAGTTTTCGTCTGGTCGTCATAATGAAGTCAATCTCATTTTTTGTCGAACCGTCGGGCCTCGACCAGGTTCACTTCCTGTGGGGCCTCTTCTAGAAGAAAGAGTTCATTATAAAGAGTCCCTCTTTCTCCATGAAGTCGGCCAGCCGCTGGCCCCTTGGGTTCCGTTGCCCTATTCCGAAATTCCCTACTTTCAGCTCACCGTTCTCTCTTGTGCCTAGTTTTGCGTTTAATTCTCCCATTAACACTGTATAGTGGGTTTTGGAGGAATGCATGGGTCTAGAGATATCCTCATACATTTCTTCCACCTCCTCATCGGGGTGTGCCGAGGTTGGTGCGTAAACCTGTATGACCTTCAGCGAATACCGTTTGGTGATTCTGAGTATAAGGTACGAAACCCTCGTCGATACACTCCTGATCTTTACAACGTTGTTAACGAGAGACTTGTGGACGATAAATCCGACACCTCCTTGGGACAGATGGTCGCCCTCCCGGTGATAGAGCAAGTTGCCGAATTCGAGGGTTACCGTGTCCTCCCCCTCTCTTCGGACTTTGGATAATCCTATAATATGCCAGCGTAACTTGTCTATCTCTTCTTTCAGCTCCACGATCTTCTCGTCAGTCCTCAGGGTGCGTGAGTTGTACGTTGCCAGGTCGAGTCGTCTAAGGTGGCAACCGAACCTCCACCGGAGATTTTTAGAACCTCCAGCCCCGCCGTTACCATAGTCGCCACCGTAACCAGGACTGGGGGTCTTCTGTTTGTTGCTCTAATCATTGGGGGGTATTTGCCATAGTCGCCACGCTTAGCGAGCGGCTTGGCAACCGCAGTTTTTTTATTGTAATTTTGGCTATTATCAGGAAAATGCTGCTGCCCATCTCCTGCCTGTTTCCATTTGTCGCCTTTTACGACATCTACGGGAAGATATGGGGTAGTAGATATTTTTGACCGCCACTACACGGCAACGAACATTTTGCATGTTGATCAAATATTAACAAACAATATTTATACGTAGCTGAGTCATTTATATAATAAAATCATGCCTAATTAGTCTAGTCGTCGTAAACACGGTTCCTGATCATGAGGTCCCGGCTTCGAATCCTTTATCTGTGATTACACTTAGATTATTTGTTTTGGGACCAATCGTTTGTATTTTGGTCGAAATAATGGTTATGTTGTTTCGCAGATTATCAAATGCTGACTTTTTCAAATCTGTGATTATCCCCGTATGTAACTTGTTTAGCCGTGAACCTATAATATGCGTTAAATCAGGAAAATGTTATTGAGTACCTCTTTTATCCTTAAACTCATGGCAGAATTATTTATGGTGCATAAATGAGAACTATCGTCAATATTCTTGTTTTCGTTGTAATAGAAATCAGGAGAATCAAGAAGATTTATGTAAGTATACCTTCGCGACAGCGGAAAAATTTTGAGCTTCGAGCTAAAGTCACCCTACACACGTCCCACAGCAGGATATTATAGGTCTTCTCTAATCTGAAATGATTTTAGGGCAATGTATAGACTACCTCGCCATCCAGTGCTTCTGAAAAGCTTTTCACGTGTTTACAATCACCAACGTGGAAGAACCATGTTGCAGCTATATTGTAGTTGTTGCACGAAAGGCTCGGCTCGACGGGGGTAGGATCACGCTCTCACAGAATACCAGCGCAAATAACAGCCAATACTGCTATGTTTTGTGTGGTGAGTGTAGAGAAACGGAGACTCTTTTTACTGGAAACGAAGCATTCCATCAAAGTCCTGAGGGATGTCGTATCTGGAATTTGATTCTAAATTGAGAATGAATGAACCTTACGAGAACACGTAGTTTTTGTTTTTTTTTTTTATATTGTACTAAATTTCTTTACTATGTCGACAAAGAAGTTTCACTTCAAAGATATCTTAGAGCTATTCGACATGTAGTGGCGACGTAAGAGAATCTATTAACCTATTTGTGTCATAGTTGTCGAAAGAGATGGCTATTGAAATTCCAACAAAAATTATGTGATGGCTTACATTAGACATAAATACCCAGACCGGCGACGGGAGACAGCATCAAAGGTGTGTGGTGTGACGTATGGTACTACTATCGTAAATATACGTGCCAAGCGTAACGGATAATCAGGTGATTAAGGCCCGATAACAGGAAACTCCCACGTTCACCATTAGACTCTCAATGACCGATAAAGAAAGGTATAAGCTATAATGATTTCTTACATTTCAACGAATATTACACATTGAGTTTTCACAAAAGTTTTCCAAATTTTTATTCCTCAGACATGAAGGTTTCCTCACGATGTTTTTTTCATTGCCGAGTACGTAGTAAATAAACTTAAAGTTGCAATTAATATTTTAATTGGTGGTAGGAGTAAAAATAATTTTCAAAATACAAAAAAAAAGTCATATATTCTATACTATATAATATCACCATTTTTTGACAACAGGATAGACTTAAACGTGAGATGGTGGTGAAATAAAATGCACTTCTTCATCTCATCCCGTGGGTGTCTTACGAACCAACAGAGGATAACACAAACGGAAGCTGGGCAGTAGCATCTTCTTGATAACAATTCAATAGTAATTTAAAACTGTGGTTACCAACACGCCTTCCAAGCCTGGCAACTATGGAAAATATCTACCTTATGAGCAAATCTATGCAGGAGGTCTATTGTGAGCATTGGACTTTTGATGGTCTTTTGATATGATTACTATTATGATGTTGATGAACTTGACACATAAACACGAAAACTGTTTTTTGTTACTTAATTTCTTAGACAGGTTTCCTTGCGATTTATTCTTCACTGATGTGCTTGTGATAAATTAGTACTTTAAACTACAATTAATAACTTCAACGATACTTCCTTGTATCCTATTCGGTTTTCTTGCTTGCGAAACTTGCCTAATTAAAGCAGCTTGGTTTTTTATAAAATAAGGGAGACAAACGAACATGCAGTCCACCTGATGGTAAGTGTATGCTGTGGCACATAGACAGTTACATTTATCCTTGAATAACAATTAAAAATGCAGATGCATTGTCACGTGTGAGGACTAAGATGGAATGCCTTGTTTCAAGTAAATTAGTAGCCGATTCTCTACACTCATCATAAGAAACACAGCACTCAGCCTTAAGCTGTTACTTTACGTTGGTATCTAGAATACCAGCATAAAGTAAGAAAGTGTGGTCCTACCCCGGTCGAGCCGACCCATTGGTGTTACAACTAAAATAGCTTTAACGTGGCTCTAACACGTTAAAATTAGATAATGTCTAGAATACATTATTCGAATCATTTCACGGACCTAAACTTTCACGAAAAATAAAACGTATACTAACTTATGTAACTAAAACATATCAGCAATAAGTTTTGTAAATGCATTTTGAATCACTTCACTTCCGAGCTTACAACAGCTTAAAAGTTGCCTTAACAGAAACTCTAAAGTTGTTCGAAACTAACACGAACTTTCCCTGTGACGTTTATGGTAAGCAAAGCAGTTCATTTAACTAAAAAGTTTTGGTAAATACTTTACAGTTGCATTTTTATATTGCTTAACATATTTTAATTGGTACTTAGAACTAGTAACTTATAATTACTTACTTTTTCGTCAAAAGTATGACTTTGTATGATGAGAATTACGTCAGGTGTTCTGTCACTTAGACACAATGATATACATATGTATGTAATCTAAACTCTTGATGAATATTTTGCATCATCCTCATCATCATTACAGCCTTTCATAAGTCCACTGCTGAACATAGGCCTCCCCCAAGGAATGCCCCAAAGCACGGTCCTGAGTCACCTGCATCCATCGACTTCCTGCATGTCTTACCAGGTCGTCACTCCATCCAGTAGGATTCGCACTCGGACTCGCTCAGACTAACGTCCGGAATATCTTCGGAATAGTGTCGGATAAGACTCGCTCTTGGATCGTTACTCACACTTGCGTGTGGCTCCAACGATGACGTGTACAGCTGTCCATAGAACCTCTCAATCTCACTCAAAATCTCAGGTGCCCCGGAAACGATGCTGCCACACTCGGTCCTCAGCTTTGACAGTTGGCTCTTTCTGGCAGACCGATCTCTGGCAAAGACTTTGGAGCCTTGGTTCCGCTCGATTGCTTCTTCAATACGAGTTGTATTGAAGTTGCGTAAGTCCTGCCGCATGCATTTGGAGATCTGTCTGTTCAGTTGCCTGTATGCTGTCAAATCAATTGAAGAATGTAGCTTCATCTCCCGTCTAACAGCCATGAGACTAAGAGTGTGATCGGAGAGTTTTAGTGTTAATCTGCGGCGGGTCTTGCAGAACTTATCTCCGACCGCATGGACAGTTTCCACGAGCTGTCATTTATATCGTCCACTTCATTGCAATCTTCTAGGCACTGAAAACGGTTTCGTAGCTCGAGCTGAAAGGTTGCGAGACTTTGAATTAGAGCACGAGGGGAACGGAGCGTTGACTTCATTAGACGAGACCTCTCCAACTTACCGTTTAGGTTCAGTGTGCCTCTAACCATTCGGTGATCGCTACCAGTTTTTACCCTCGCGATCACGGAGACATCACTGAACAGTTTTCGTCTGGTCGTCATAATGAAGTCAATCTCATTTTTTGTCGAACCGTCGGGCCTCGACCAGGTTCACTTCCTGTGGGGCCTCTTCTAGAAGAAAGAGTTCATTATAAAGAGTCCCTCTTTCTCCATGAAGTCGGCCAGCCGCTGGCCCCTTGGGTTCCGTTGCCCTATTCCGAAATTCCCTACTTTCAGCTCACCGTTCTCTCTTGTGCCTAGTTTTGCGTTTAATTCTCCCATTAACACTGTATAGTGGGTTTTGGAGGAATGCATGGGTCTAGAGATATCCTCATACATTTCTTCCACCTCCTCATCGGGGTGTGCCGAGGTTGGTGCGTAAACCTGTATGACCTTCAGCGAATACCGTTTGGTGATTCTGAGTATAAGGTACGAAACCCTCGTCGATACACTCCTGATCTTTACAACGTTGTTAACGAGAGACTTGTGGACGATAAATCCGACACCTCCTTGGGACAGATGGTCGCCCTCCCGGTGATAGAGCAAGTTGCCGAATTCGAGGGTTACCGTGTCCTCCCCCTCTCTTCGGACTTTGGATAATCCTATAATATGCCAGCGTAACTTGTCTATCTCTTCTTTCAGCTCCACGATCTTCTCGTCAGTCCTCAGGGTGCGTGAGTTGTACGTTGCCAGGTCGAGTCGTCTAAGGTGGCAACCGAACCTCCACCGGAGATTTTTAGAACCTCCAGCCCCGCCGTTACCATAGTCGCCACCGTAACCAGGACTGGGGGTCTTCTGTTTGTTGCTCTAATCATTGGGGGGTATTTGCCATAGTCGCCACGCTTAGCGAGCGGCTTGGCAACCGCAGTTTTTTTATTGTAATTTTGGCTATTATCAGGAAAATGCTGCTGCCCATCTCCTGCCTGTTTCCATTTGTCGCCTTTTACGACATCTACGGGAAGATATGGGGTAGTAGATATTTTTGACCGCCACTACACGGCAACGAACATTTTGCATGTTGATCAAATATTAACAAACAATATTTATACGTAGCTGAGTCATTTATATAATAAAATCATGCCTAATTAGTCTAGTCGTCGTAAACACGGTTCCTGATCATGAGGTCCCGGCTTCGAATCCTTTATCTGTGATTACACTTAGATTATTTGTTTTGGGACCAATCGTTTGTATTTTGGTCGAAATAATGGTTATGTTGTTTCGCAGATTATCAAATGCTGACTTTTTCAAATCTGTGATTATCCCCGTATGTAACTTGTTTAGCCGTGAACCTATAATATGCGTTAAATCAGGAAAATGTTATTGAGTACCTCTTTTATCCTTAAACTCATGGCAGAATTATTTATGGTGCATAAATGAGAACTATCGTCAATATTCTTGTTTTCGTTGTAATAGAAATCAGGAGAATCAAGAAGATTTATGTAAGTATACCTTCGCGACAGCGGAAAAATTTTGAGCTTCGAGCTAAAGTCACCCTACACACGTCCCACAGCAGGATATTATAGGTCTTCTCTAATCTGAAATGATTTTAGGGCAATGTATAGACTACCTCGCCATCCAGTGCTTCTGAAAAGCTTTTCACGTGTTTACAATCACCAACGTGGAAGAACCATGTTGCAGCTATATTGTAGTTGTTGCACGAAAGGCTCGGCTCGACGGGGGTAGGATCACGCTCTCACAGAATTCCAACGCAAATAACAGCCAATACTGCTATGTTTTGTGTGGTGAGTGTAGAGAAACGGAGAATCTTTTTACTGGAAACGAAGCATTCCATCAAAGTCCTCAGGGATGTCGTATCTGGAATTTGATTCTTAATTGAGAATGAATGTAGATATCTATGGGCCACAGCATGCACTTACCATCAGGTAAGGTCTGTGCTCGTTTGTCACCCTTATTTTATTTTAAAAAATCGCCGTTTTCGGATAGCTATTTAAAATAAGACAAAAAATATTCAATCGTTTTACCGTCTTATTTCATTTTATTAATGGAATATTTACGTTTGTATTATAAATCGGTTTGATTAATCTGAAACTACTATGATATCTACTAGATTAGCTATAATCCGAAGCCCCAAAATTTAATCTCCAAATATATGCTTCGCTACAACACACAAAAGCTTAACCAGCGTAACTGTTGTTTTGTTTACTTTCCATCCCCTTTTAACACAGAAACTTTAGTTTAATAAGGAATATCAGAACTCAATTGGATTGAATACAAATTTAAATGGATTTAAATACGTTTATATATTATACTAGCGACCCGGCCCGGCTATTCCCGCAGACATTTTTGTTTTACGTTAACTTAACTAATAAATAATGAAAGAACCTTGGCAGCAAACTTTTTGCCGACTTGAATCATTAATAATGCCGTTAATGCCCAGCTCCTATAAGAGCTAGAGCAATTTTAAATAAATACAAATCTTCACAATTCTTTTTATAAAGCGGTGGTTTCTGGATGTAAACAATAGCGCCACCTACCGGGTCCACTTGTGAATCTAATGAACCAAATACATATTAAAAATGCAGGAAGTTCTGGTAATTTAGACATCAAAATAAATGTCGATGCCCGTGCTTATGTGTGCTGCAAAACTCTCGAAACGACAAAAATTTAAAATTACTAAATGCGATAAATTTGGAGTAACTTCTTTGAGTATTTTTTACTATTCGATTCGGTTAATAGTCTTTTTTATATAGGATTAGGGTGACAAACGAACAAACAGTCCACCTGATGGTAAGTGGTTACTGTGGCCCAAAGACATCTACATCTATCCTCGATTCCGAATTAAAATGCAAATGCATTGTCAGCCGCGAGGACTAAGATGGAATGCCTCGTTTCCAGTGAAAAGGGTCTCCAGTTCTCTACATTCACCATACGAAACACAGCAGCGTTGTGCTGCTATATTACACTGCTATTCTTGCGTGGTCCTTCCCCCGTCGAGCCGACACATTCGTCCTACAACGTGCTATACTACTAGTGTAGCTCTACCAAGTAAAAATCTATGTGTAGGTTAAAAATTTCTCCATAAACACATCACAATGGAACCTTCATTATAATGACTAGGAAGTAATTATGCGTCTGCTATAACTTCGAATCTCAGATATAAAAAATCGCCTCAGCACGTCTTTTCACTCGTTCCATTGCAGTGCATTGATACCGAGCCGCACCAGCTCAAGTATGGCAGCTGTACTTTATTCACGATCGGAATAAAGCCTAATGAAGATTTATGACCGGATAAAGTCTGAACTGCTAACGCACTTTTCCAAGACGAGATAATATTTTTGCTATATTTTTGTCTTATTAAATCAATATATCGTTAGGAGTTTATGTCAGATGAAATGTGTGTTCCCAACATGTAATTATAGATGTTCGATATTTCCAAGGCCTGTATATACATTGCCTAATATGTGTTAGTCTAAAACATCACTGATCATACACTCTTTAGAATCCACAAAGTCAACAAATAGAATAAAGTGTATCCCCATAAACAAAAATTGACGTAAAATTATTGTGATGAATAAGACAGGAAAATAAAATGTGCTTTTCTTCATGTATTAATGGAGCATAAAAATACGAATTTAATGACATTGGGTAACGTGACCTTATCGAGTCGACAATAAAGCCCAGTATCTCTCGCTTCGCGTTCGAGGTGTGCAAAAGAATAATATTATAATAAAAATTTAATTAAACATCATACAGTGATCATTAGGTATGATGATTCTAATCAGAATACTAAGTCACAATCAATAATTTCGTTGAGTGTTCATTAGTTCTTTATACGTCTGCATAATTACAGTTTCAGAAAAATTTTGACGTTCAAAAATAAGTAAAATTTAATTAAAGAATTTGAAACCCCCACTAGAACGTACGTTTGAGCGGTATAACGTACGGCGCTGGCAACTAGCTTAAATCAGCCTTCTTCAATCAGTCGCCGAGTCTTTAGTGTCGTGATTATGTCCGTTGTAATTATGTTAGTACGAAAAAAGGAGATGGAGTGATGGGGATGGTCTCTTACTGGACCTGATACATACAGGAAGTCGATGGATGCAGGTGACTCTGGACCGTACTTTGTGGCATTTCTAGATTTCACTATCATGATGATGATAATGAACAGAGACGGTTATGTTGCGGAGAGGCTGCTGGGTGACATCGTGACAGGCAGTGTTGTTGTTGGTTTGCATACTTTAGATATGGTAGTAATATTTTTAATATACTTCTTTTATGTGTTTTTTTTAACATAAATTCATCGTACCTGGATTATATTATTCTTTTTGAAATAATTTGATGAGTAATTTCTAACATTATATTAAAAACTCATAACAAATGACTTCGAGTTAAACAATAAGAACCTAAAACAAAAGATCCATTAGAAACTAAAAATATAGTTTGAATCAAATTACAGTGCCGTATGAAAAGGCATTTCCGACCTAAATTTAAAGCAAGTTATACCTAATTCCCTTTCGGTCAAACACGAGGTTACCGCACCCTCGAGGCTTATCCTTTATTGCTATTAAATTAGTAACCAATGTAAAATTAACTTTTAATCGAATTCTCTGGGTGTTTGAACAACGTTTCAAATTATAAACTTTAAATATTGAAAGTTTTAGATAGCAATAATTGTGCAAGACATTTTATAGCGCTACTATCACAAAGGCAAGTGCCTTTATACAGGGTTATTTTGCAATAACTGGCCAAATTTGCAGAGAAGGTTCAAAATAAGTAATATAGGCAAATGGTGAACAAAAATTATTAAAAAAAAATATCAAACATTCTTTTCTTTTTATCTTTTAAATTCAAAATGCATTATTTTAACTGACTTTACTGCGCACGCACACATTCGTAAGAGTTGATCGGTAGGCAAAAAAAGTTATTGCCCATAAATCACATTCAATTTGCAATAATTTCAAATAAAAGTAGAAGCCTTATTTACGTATTTTCAAAAACTACATTAACGATATATCATCATTTATACATATATTATACATATATTATAGAACTTAAGTTTAAAATTTGGTTCTTCTTCCAAAAATAACTCTGTAATTTATAATGGTTCTAACTTTCTACCTATGGTAAAATTTAGCGAGTTTTATTTTTTATTTTAGTAAAATATCGGAACTTATATCAGAATGTTCTACCTTGTCACAGTTTATTTCACGAAGTACATGATCACATTTCCGAATGAGTGATTTCTGGGGACAGCTTTTTGGTAAATTGTCACTTTAGATGATTGTTGTCTTGTCAAAAGGACCACTTAACGTAAAAAATATGTAACTCATTAATCATGAGCTGTGTGGATCGCAGTGAGAATAAAGTCATAGATTCTTAATATGTCTTCAAAATTTCAGATTTCTCAATCATTCATACATTGAGCACAATATTCTTTTTTATTTATAATAAACTTTTATTTAATAAAGGATCGAACAGACACACAGTCTACCCGATGGTAAGTGGATGTTGTGATCCATTGACATCTACATTTATTCACGATTAAGAATTAAATGCAGATGCGTTGTCACCCCTGAGGACTAAGACGTAATGACTCGTTTCCAATAAAAAGGGTCACACTCACCTTAGGAAGACACCTGCATTTAGCTGCTATTTAACGCTGGAAAGCTGCAAAAGCGTGGTCCTACCCTGGTCGAGCCGACCCATTCGTGCTACAACCATAATATAGCTGCTGCGTGGTCTACTACGTAAAACAACTTTTTACAAACTTAGAAATAAAATTTAACTCGTAAATTAACATATCCCGGATTAAATTTTGTTTTGTTAACCCTCCAGTCTCCATTCTACCGACAAAAACATTGTGTGGATAAGAGAAATACAAGCTCGCTGAGCCGATTACACGTTTAAAAGTTTTTTTAGCAATTCAATGTCTTCTACATTTCATGAAATTCGCGCACCGATGATTTGTTTATTTAGAATTTTAAAATAATTTAAATGCGACTCCTAATCCCTCGAACATGTCGGTACCCAAAAAAGCTTTAGTACCGTACGCCAGATGTATAGCCTTCGGCAGTTTATACAGATGACTTATGAGTATAATGATGTTATGTTGATGTTTTGACATTAAATTGTTATAATTATAATAATAAATTTAATTTAATAGACATAAATAATTTAATTAAGAAATTTTCGACTAGTGATAGGTATTACCTATCTAAATATATTTTAAGACAGCAAATGCAGCTAGCAAATGTGCTATCTTATTGTTTATATATTAACTCAGCCAAGGACTTGGCTACACAGACATCTGCTCCTTTTGAGCAGTATAATGACTTAATATGTAATTTGGAATCAGTTCCAAGTAATTTAAATTAGAAAATGAGACAATAGAGGTAATCTCTAGCAGTTGTAATAATTTAAATAATTTAGAATGTAGCTTACAAATCTTTAATTGTATGACTCCACAGAGTGATAATGAAAATTGTTTACACCTGGTGCATCAAAATATACAAGGCATGGTAGGCAAAGAGCTAGAAATTGAGTTGTTTTTAAATAGCAACAATATTCACATTTTATGTATTACTGAACATTGGTTAAAAGCTTATAACTTAAAGTTTAACTTCAGTAATCACCAGGTGGTCAGTTATTTCAATAGAGAAACGGTTTTAAGAGGTGGCTCCTTGGTATTAGCTAGTAAAATATTGTCATGTAAAGAACGTAAAGATATTGTGAGACTCTCTGTTGAGTGAACTGTTGAAATGGCATGTGTTGAGTTTGAGCACCTCATTGTTGTGAGCGTCTACAGACCCCCATGTTCTATATACGATACTTTTGAAAAAAATATGGAGGAAGTTTTTGCTAAGATTAATAAACAGAATAAATCTGTTGTAATATGTGGATACTTTAACATCAATGTCCTAGAAGCTTCCTCAATCAATATTTTAATATTTTTTAGATCATTGCTTAAATCATATTGTCTTTTTAATTTATTTTTAGAGCCAACGCGTATTGCTCAATCTAGTGCAACATGTATAGATAACATTTTTACAAATGTGAAACCGTTGCATAAATGTATAATTCAAGAATTAAGTTCTGATCACTGTGGATAAGTAGTTTAGTTACCATATCTTCACAAAAAGCAAGTATATAAGTAAGTTGTGTTTGTTTCAGTAAATGCACGTCGCTTGGAGAAATTTAGAAGTAACATAGTGAAAAAACGTCCAACACTTTCATACCAAAATAATCCAAATTTTTTGTATGGAACATTATTTAAGCTAATTTGCAATGAATTTAATAATACTTTTACTTCTAAAACATTCTCCTTGAACAGTCGGAAGTCATTTAATGAATGGGCGACAGTAGGAGTCCATAAGAGCAGACATAGGTTATATGGTCTTTACCATGAAAGGTCATATAATCATAGCGTCTAATTTAGGGAATATGTAAAAAAAATAATTAAAAATATTTAAAAGAGTGTGCTCCATAGCCAAGTCTTTGCATTTGAGCAACAAAATTAAGACGGCTTCTAATAAAATTAAAATGACATGGAGTATAATTAACAGCGAAACTGGTAAGAACAACTCTCGCAATTCAAACTACCAGTTAAGTGTTAATAAAAAATTAACCGAATCAGATCAGGACGTTGCAATGGTTTTTGAGAAATATTTTACTGATATTCCGATATTAACCACTAAGTCACTGAATTCTTCTCCTGCGGCCGCCGAATCATTACTTAAACAAAATGTAAATGCGTCTACAAAGAATTTTACATTTCATAAAGTATCATCAAAAGATATTGTAAAATATTTTAAAACTATTGATGTTAAGAAAACTGCGGATCTGTGGGGGATTTCCGTTATTGCGTCTATAATAGATACAATCGCGCCTCATAGCTATTATTTTTAATACTAGTATTGAATCTGGTGTGTTTCCTGATTTAATGAAGTATAGTAAAGTAATACCTTTATATAAATCTGGTAGTGCATTAGATCCCGCCAATTTTAGACCTATTTTTGTAATACCAACACTTAGTAAGATTTTTGAAAAAATTATTCTTGATCAAATGTTAAATTTCTTTAATATAAATAATTTACTTCATAAAAACCAATTTGGTTTTACAAGGGGTTGCTCGACAACTGATGCCGGTGTTGAGCTGATTAAATATATATTTAATGCATGGGAGAATTCACAGGATGCTTTGGATATATTTTGTGACCTATCCAAAGCCTTCGATTGTGTTCACCATGAAACATTAATCAGGAAACTTCAACACTACGGTGTAAGAAGTGATGCTCTTAAATTAATTATTTCATATTTAAGTAAGAGAACGCAAAAAGATGTCATTAACAGTATGAGTTCTTCCGGGTCGATGGTACAGATGGGCCTGCCTCAAGGCTCAATTCTCGGCCCCTTTCTATTTCTTGTATACATTAATGATTTACCTTACATAGTAGGAAATAACCATGATATATTATTATTTGCAGATGACACTTCTTTAATTTTCAAATTAAGTCGACAATTGCTAAAATATGACGAAGTAAATAATGCTATATCTAAATTAGTAAATTGGTTAAATGTTAATAATTTGCATTTAAATGGCACTAAAACCAAATGTATGAAATTCATGACTCCAAATGTCAAACAATAAATTACTAATGTAATTTTAAATGGGAGGAACTGAGTCTTGTTGATACCACCATTTTTCTTGGAATCACACTAGACGCGAAGCTTCAATGGAGCCCCCATATATCAAAACTAGCAAGCAGACTTAGTTCTGCAGCATATGCCGTAAAAAAGATTAGAAGTCTAACTAGTGTTGAAACAGCTAGACTAGTTTACTTTAGCTATTTCCATAACAAAATGTCGTATGGTATTTTGCTATGGGGACACGCAGCTGACACTGACATTATATTTGTTTTACAGAAGAGGGCCATAAGAGCAATTTATGATTTAAAGCCTAAAGAGTCGCTTCGACAAAAATTTAAGGAAATTAATATATTAACTTTGGCCTCAATACATTTATGAAAATGTAATGTACGTACACAAAAATAAAAGTAGTTTTAAGAAAAATTAGTGATATTCATTCTGTAAATACTAGGAACAGACACAAGCTAGTAGTACCAGTTACTCGACTCCATCGAGTCAGTAATTCATTCTTGGGGCGATGTATACGCTTTTACGACAAATTTCCAGAAAATATACAAAATTTGACCTGCTCAAAGTTCAAAAACTTTATTAAACTAAGTTTGTATAAAAAGGGTTATTATAGTATTAAAGAATTTATAGATGATAATAACCCCTGGAAATGAGGTGATCGCTACCAAGCTATTTCTAATTTGTTGTGTTGTTAATTTGTGTAACATACATGATTGTAAGCTGTTATTTAAAAAAAAAGTCCCGCTGGGTTTCTTGCTGGTTCTTCCCAGGACAGAGGTTTTTTTTCGAACCAGTAGTAATTATACAAAAGAGTGACTTTCAATAAGTATTATTTATAATCTATATTGAATAAAAAAGTTTCTGTTTCTGTTATGTTCCGCAATATTGATAGATTAGAATATCTCTGTAAATACCGGACTTAAGTTCCACAGAATCATGATGAATATCAACATTCCTAGCGCGAGCATATTGACTCTGTTTTCTTTTTCATCATTTCGTAAGTCTATTAAAGATTTACCATTATCGTCACACTTGACAGAATTGAGAGAGAATTGGAGATCGCAGTAGCAAACTTTTTTTATAGTATTAGTGTGACAAACGAGATTCCACCTGGTGTGGAAGATGTGGCACAAACACATCAACTTTGTCAACTTTGTTTAGGAATTTAAATGCAGATGCGTTGTCAATCCTGTGGACTAAAACGGAATTCGTAGTTTCCAGTTAAAAGAGTCTCCGTTTCTCTCAGTTGGAAGCTGTTATTTTTGTTTCAAAATATAAGTCCCGCTAGGTCTTTTCTGAACCATTAGTAAAATAAACAAAAGAGTTGTTTTCAATATCTATGACTTATAATGTATATTGAATAAACAAGTTTCTGTTTTTTTTTTATAGGATAAGGGTGACAAACGAGCCCACAGTCCACCTGATGGTAAGTGGTTGCTGCGGCCTATAAACATCTATATCTATCCTCTATTACAAATCAACATGTAGATGCGTTGTCACCCGTGAGGACTAAGATGGAATGCCTCATTTCCAGTAAAAAGGGCCTCCGGCCACCTGCACTCGCCAAGCGAAACGCAGAGGTAAACCTCTACTTCACGCTGGTATTCTGTGAGGTCATGGTACCACCCCGGTTCGAGCCGGCACATCCGTGCGACAGCAAAAGCTGCCGCGTCGCTCTACCACTGTTTCTATTTCTACACTCACCATACGAAATACAGCAGCATGTACTGCTCTTTTACGCTGGTATTCTGTAAGAGCGTGGTCCTTCCCTGGTCGAGCTGAGCCATTCATGCTACAACTATATTATAGTTTCGGCGTGGCTTTACCACGTATAAACGTATAAACGTCATCCCTATCGCTGGTCTGGATTTTATTTGGATCTGGATTTTATGTTAGGTTTAAACAAGATGGCTATGCCGCCATAAGATCGTCTAATTTATTAATTTCCTTAAGTCGCCTCTTCAGGCCCACACGCAATGAAATATGTTGATAAATTATATTTACGTACAAACATATATATCACACGGCTCTGTGTTCACCAAGCGGCTTTATAATCGTTAATATTGTATATCGTTTACGTTAGAAAATGTTGTTAATTCCAGTATGTATTAAAAGGCTCATAAGATTATATCGTAGAAAGCGTGTTTAAAGAGTCTTTACCGGAAATTAAATTCATTTGATATACTTCTTTGTAAAAGAAATCTTATTCATGTTATTATACTATGTTGATTTCTGTTATACTTCTTCTGTTATACTATGTGATATTTGAAGCTCGTAAGAACTGCCAGGGGAAATTCAAAACAGCCTAGAATGAATGCTATACGAGACGAGAATTGCTGCATGCTGAATGATGAAGTTTCGAATTTAATGAGATGGAAGGAATACTTTGAAAGCGTGTTTAGGAGTGAAGAGTCGTCTGAAGTAAGGGAAATAGAAATTCCGGAAGAAGTGGAGAGAGGTAGATAAATAAGTGTAGATGAAATAGTGAAAGCAATGAAAAGCATGAAAGCAGGTAAGGCAGCCGGATATGATAGAGTATCACTCGAAATGCTAAGGGCTGGAGAGTGTGTGTGTGTGTGTGAACTGAAGCGGGTACCGGAAGACTGGTGCAAAGCCGTTATATTCCCAATATATAAGGGAAGGGGGTCGCAGCAGGACTGTAAAACTACCGTGGTATCAGCTTGCTTAGCATTGTGGGTAAACTGTATGCTAAGGTGTTAATTGAAAGAGTTATGGAAGAAACTAATGGAAAAATTTGGGATGTGCAAGCTGGATTTAGAAAGGGGATGGGGTGTACGGATCAAGTCTTTTCCATGCGCATGATTGCGGTGAAATTTTTGGCCAAAAACCAGAAAGTTTTTTGTGCGTTCATGGACTTGGAAAAGGCTTATGACAGAGTGGACAGGAACGTGTTATGGCAAACACTGACCTCATTTGGGTTGAGCACTGGTCTGATACAGGCATTGAAGTCTCTATATAGGGACTCTAGTGCTTGTGTCAGGATCAACGGGGCCTACTCGGACTGGTTTGGCATCCATAAAGGTGTCAGACAGGGCTGTGTGGCTTCCCCGTGGCTGTTTAACCTATTTATGGACAGTTGTTTGGAAAATTTGAAAGTAGAAGAATGCGGGTTAAGAATGGGTGAGTTAACCGTCAAATGCCTTTTGTACGCCGATGATCAAGTCATACTTGCGTCTTCGGCAGCCGAGTTGCAAATGATGGTAACATTAATGAACAGGACATTAAAAGAAAAGGGAATGAAAGTGAACGCAAGTAAGACGAAAGTTATGGTTTTTGAAAGAGAAGAAAGTAAAACGATATGTGAAATAAGAATAGAAGGGGAGTTGGTAGAGCAAGTAGATGAGTTTGTGTATTTGGGATGTGTGTTTAGCAGGGATGGTAGATATGATAAGGATATAGAACGACGAGTGAATGCAGGAAATAGAGTGAATGGGGCTCTACACTCTATTGTAAAAAGTCAGAATGTGTCCAAAAAGGCACGTATGGCAATTCACAATGCTGTGTTTGTGCCTACTTTAATGTATGGTAGTGAAAGTTGGGTGTGGCAGAAGAAGCACGAGAGTAGAATAAATGCTGTAGAAATGCGATCATTAAGGAGTATGTTAGGGATGAATCTGAATGACAGAGTGAGAAATCGTTTAATAAGAGAAGAGTGTGGTTTGCAAGATGATGTTGTGACCAGGATTAAGAAAGTAATGCTTCGGTGGTTTGGTCATGTAGAAAGAATGAATAAGGAAAGAGTGACAAAGCAAATTTATGTTGCAGAGGTGAACGGCAGAGTCGGTAAGGGTCGCCATAGGCGAAAGTTTATCGACCAAATTGGCGATATGTTGAAAATGGGCCAAATCAAGAGTACCTTTAACTGACGAGCGTGTATGCGTAGGTATATGGATGTGGAGGAAGCGAGAGAGGTCTGTCAGGATCGTGCCAAATGGAAGTCCATAGTTTCTGCCTACCCCTCTGGGTGACAGGCGTGAGTGTTTATGTATGTATGTATGTATGTATACTATGTTGAAGGCTCCGTGACGCAGTGGCTTAGCAATCAGTTGTTGCGCTGGGGGCCGCGGGTTCGAATCCCACACGGAAGAAGTATTTGTATGGCCTACAAATAATTGTTCCGGGTCTGGATGTTTGTCCTTGTACAATTTATGTTTGTAAACTGCCTCCACGATACAGGAGAAAATCCTAGTGTGGAAGTAACGTTTTTTTTTAAAAAGAAAAGAAAAAAAGAATAAATGTAATATAAAATATAGAAAGTACTTAATACATAGAAAAGTATTACTACAAATCTGACAAAATAACATTTTTTAAGAGAGAAACCCTAATTGTGTTCAAATTATGGCGAATATTATCAACATTTGTAACGGATAAAATTCATACGTTACAAAATATACTCCATTTACTGCCATAAGGATGATAGATGGATAATATATAATTTTCATATTGTGTAGCGACGACACTTACGGACGTTTTCTCCCTATTGTTGACATCTAGAAACTATATTGCGTTTCATATTTTTTGCTATATACAATAATAATGGATGGGAAATTCAAAAATATATATGTATATCTATAGATGTTCTGTTAACAGATTTTCTACTGCCATGATAAGTACAGCATCGTACCAAGACACAATGTAGTACGAGTATACGCGCATTGATTGTGAGATACAGAGGCGCTCTACTCTAAATTAACGTATCGGATCTAACAGCAATAACAAGATGATATCGGAGGCTAGCTTGGATATTGCATTCAAACAGGGACACGAATGCAATCGCAACATTACCAGAGAAATTTTTACCAGAGAAATTGAGAAGGATTTGAAAAAATTAATACTAGTAAAGCTTTTTAATAACAAAATGTTTACTGGTGGCTTGGAAACCTTTTTTATTTGTAACGAGGTATTTCACCTTAGTCTTTAGAGGTAAGAACCCCTCTGTATTTTAATTCCTTATTGTTATTTTTTATAAGTGGTAGAGCTATGCTGCAGCTATAATAATAGTATAGTTGTAGCACAAATGGGTCGGCTCGACCGGGGAAGGACCACGCTCTCACAGAATACCAGCGTAAAATAGGAGCTTAATGCTGCTGTGTTTCGTATTGTGAGTGAAAAACCCTTTTTCCCGGAAAAGAGGCATTCTATATTAGTTCTCATGGCTGACAACGCATCTGCATTTTAATTCGCAAACGAAGATAAATGTAGATGTCTATGGGCCACAGCAACCACTAACCATCAGGTGGACTGGGTGCTAGTTTGTCACCCGAAATCTATATAAAAAAATTAAGATGTAGGTGTATATGAACAACAGAAAATTCCTTAATTCAATTTCATAAAGACTATCAAAAGTCTACTACTTAACGTAGACCTCTCTCATAGATTGTCTCTTTTTAGCTTTGCTTGAGTGTTGGTTGGAACCGCAGCTGACAATTTTTTTTTCTGTAACTTTACTATTACCAAAGAAAATATACACTACGCAAAAAGAAACGACACTTAAGCATGTGTGTACGTAAAATCGTTTGCGGCTATGTGTGGGTGTTTGGATGTGTGCGGGGGCCTTGAGAGGAGCGCGGGGCGCGGAACGGGCCGTCGCCGACTGCCCTAGCCGAGGGCTAGTACGTATACGTAGTAGTTCGCGTCTCGTTTCTCTAATCTCACGCACCGTACGCAAGCACAGAATGATTGTTCTTTATACAAAAATAATGCCTATTCATTTGTATATAATTATTCTACCTTTATTTAGTTACAATATTTGTTTATATGTATGGTACATTTATGTTATTTATAATGTCGCCAAACCACAAAAGTTTTTATTGTTTTCTTGCAATCCTGTCCATCCAAAGGTTGTCTGGAAGAGATCGCTCTTAGCGATAAGACCACCCATTGTACCACATTTATTTTTCTCATTTTTTGTTAATATTTATGTTATTTTTTGGCGTACAATAAAGTGTTATCTATCTATCTATCTATCTATTCTTCCCTATGGATTATCTAAAAAAAATTTACATACGAGTTTTTGCAATTATAAAAATAAAAATTATAAAAGTCATCGATAAGATTTAAGTATTTGATCCATAAACAATTCAGAAATGTGTAATAAAATTAGTAGATTTAATATAATATTAATATTATATAGAATGTAAGCAATAATTCCACAAACTGTAGCTACATCATCAGTGGATGCGGCAGTTTTAAAAGCCTTTGAAGGGCAGACTACCAACGATATCGCAAATAACTTTGCGATGGGATTTGATAACGCTGTAAAAAACATAATTCAAACCTGTAACACGAATTTGTTAAGTCCCAGTAAGTATTCTCGGCCAAATAATTCTAGTATATACTTTCAAAAAGCAACCCGAGACAAAGTTAATAAAATAATCAAAAAACTTAGCTCTAAAAAGGCACCAGGCTCTGATAATATTGGGGTTTCTGATATAAAATGTATGGACACAGAAGGGGCCTCGGCCATTGCCAATCTAATTAATACAAGTGTTGAAACTGGCATTTATCCCGACGAACTAAAGACAGGATGTGTTAGACCAATATACAAGAAAGGAAGACGGGATGATTTCCTGAACTATCGACCAATCACCTTATTATCTTCAATAAACAAAATTGTAGAAAAGTATGTGTGTGAACAAATTTATAAATTCTACAATACGCATAATGTAATATATGAAAATCAGTTTGGTTTTCAAGCTGGGAAGGGTTCAAATGATTTTTTGATGAAGTTAACAGATGAAATTAACGAGTATCTAAATAACAAAAACCATGTACTCGTCCTATTTATTGACTTTTCACGGGCATTCGACACTCTTGATCATAAAAAAATCATCACTAAGTTGGACAATTGTGGAATACGGGGACCTCTTCTGAAATGGTGTACAAATTATCTCAAAAATAGGAAATTCTCTGTGAAAATAAATGACACACACAGCGACCCAGTGACTGTAACTGAAGGCACAGCACAGGGATCTGTGCTTGGCCCCCTCCATTTTCTATCATATGTAAACGACATGCATTTTTACATAAATCACTGTTCATGCTACCAGTTTGCTGATGACACATGTTTGCTAGTCGCCGATAAAGACCCTGATATAGCATGTGACCTGTTACAGTCTGACTTTAATATGCTTGCAAAATGGTGTCATGATGCCGGATTGGTTCTGAACTCCTCTAAAACCAAGCTGTTACACATAAAGTCTCCTTATATCAAGTGTACCTTATCCAAGCACATTATTGCTCACAATCATAATTGCCTTCACTCGACTTGTAAAAACACTTGCAGTTGCCCCTCTATAGATCTCGTCAATACCCAGACATATCTCGGAATGCAGATCGATAGTAAGTTTACTTGGCATAACCACATCGAGGGTGTTTGTAACAAATTAAGACAATTCTTAGCTAATATTATAATACTGAAGAACAGAATTCCGTTCCCAGTTAAGATGATGTTATATAACTCTCTGGCAGAATCTTATATACAGTATGGTTTAGGTAGCTATGGTCGTACATTTAATACTTATTTAAACAAAATATATAACCTCCAGATAAGAATCCTTAAAAACATTGTAACAGACAAAATTCGACGTCAATTTCATGATGACGATAGTATGCTCTTTAAGCACTGCAATATACTACCAGTTCATACACAAGTCAAATATTTACTTTTAAAAAAACACTTTTTTAATGAAGAGTTGAAATTAGAAATTAAGCATCCCGTGTGTACGCGCGCCTTAAACAGCCGCAAGCTGCAGACGAGCCATGCAAACAATATGTACGGGGAACGAACGGCAAGTTACATTGTTCCACGACTTATAAACAACCTACCCCCAGATTTCCGCGATAACTTAAATATAAAAAACATTAAAAAAAAACTTAAATTGTACTTTTTGAATAATTTATAAAAAAAAATAATACTTAAAACAGCGTATATGCGTTTGCTCAGGTCCTAATTAGGCTGTAATGTTTCCTTTTTACAAACTATATTAAATATACTTAATGTAACGTCGACTCTGGTCGCGTCATCACAAACCTTAGTGGTTTTCTGTATGCGACTTTTTAGTAATTTTTTTTTGTAATGCTTTGTAATATGGTAAATAAATAAATAATAATAATAATAATATCAAATCTGGTTTTCCATGTATATTTATTATCATATAACTATCTGTTTTCTTATAAAAAAATTACCGCTATTTATGTAAGTTGTGGTTACCTGTAAGAAGATGAACACATAGCATGTAGTCGCATTGTTAAGTTATATTTTTGTTGGTATTGTGAATCGTCTGCTGGTGATCCAAATAAAGAAAAAAGTCAAAAATATATAAGAGTAAGTAATTTTTAAAGGGTAGTAGGTAATACTGATTATTGCGTACTGAAATACTGTGTTGGTTAATTATTTAAGATTACCACTAACTGTCGTGCATATTTTGTTTTGTCGGAAATTTTAATTTTCCCCCTCTGTAAACATATTTAATAAAAGTGGATTTAAAATTGATCGTATCTTTCACTACCTAAATACATGTTTACATTATATAACATATACCTACTATGTGTCTTCTTTGGCACAAGTCTATAATATTCCATTTTGGGTTCGGCAGCAAGCGTTCGGTAGCGTGTAACGCTAGGGGCGTTACACGCTCTGGCTTTTAATGTCACCGGCGTTTTAACTCTCAGAGAGAGTCACCGCTGTGCTATTACCTTATTATTTTAACCGAGTGGTTTCTATTAGGGTATTATCAGATTGTAAGTGGTGATCTAGCAATATTTGGTTAATATGACAAGACGCTTGGCATGCAGGTTGCTTGGAAACCGCAGTTTTCAAAAATGTTTTTACAGGAACTTATTTCATTTTCAAACCGAATGGTTTCGATAAGGGTCGCATCAGATTGTAAGTCACCACAATCAAGATCTAGTTGCTAAATATTACAGTAAGAGACTTACTCCTTTAATAACTTAAGTATTGTATAGAATGAATTGAAAAGTTAAACCTTTTGTAACACTTAAATGATAATCGCATTTGTATTTGATAAAAGAAATCCAATACGTTTATTCAATTAAAATATCCGATTTTTTCGTACCTGGGGGAAGAGCTTTGCTTGGACCTATTTAGATTGAAATAAATTTATATTAATAACTTCAAACACGTCGTCAGTAAGGATATGCAAGATTTTTATAATGTTTTTAAATAAACTTACGAACGATAAATATTTTTAACAGTGGTAGAGCCACGCGGCAGATTTTGCTGTCGCACGGATGGGCCGGCTCGAACCGGGGTGGTACCACGACCTCACAGAAAACCAGCGTGAAGTAGAGGTTTACCTCTGCGTTTCACTTGGTGAGTGCAGGTGGCCGGAGGCCCTTTTTACTGGAAATGAGGCATTCCATCTTAGTCCTCATGGGTGACAACGCATCTACATTTTGATTTGGAATAGAGAATAGATGTAGATGTCTATGGGCCTCAGCAACCACTTACCATCAGGTGGACTGTGTGCTCGTTTGTCACCCTTATCCTATAAAAAAAAAACTTGCAATACATACTTTACTCGTTTATGTAAGATGCGCAGGAGATTTAATTGCATAAATACCAATTTAAATTTATAGTGGTGGGGCTCGTTTTTGCGTAAGAGTCCGTTTGAGATGGTTACTCTCTCACTTATATATAATATCTCTAATGCACTTTTATATTTAAGTTTGAAGAATAATAATAGGCTGTAATGATGATAATGATGATAAATGATGTTGGATAAAATGGGTGTCAGCCTTCTTTTTCTTCTTCTTTACTTTATGGTTTCTCTTAATATAATTATGCCAACGGTAGCCTTCTTAGTTAGAAGTTGATTGCTGGTTCACTGTTATACCTCACCATCACGTAGAGAGTTAATTCGTTTATCACTCTAATATCTGCACTATATTATGAGTGTGCACGCTTATCTTTATAATGTCTTAACTGATCTGGATATGTTTTTTGGTGAAGTATTGTTGAAAGATTGGGCTAACATAATTACCTGACGAATAAAAATAGATGTTTGACCGATCTATTGAACTGTAGCAACGCTAACATCTGGGAGGTTAAAATTATTTCTATTTTCTATTTTAGAATTACAGATTTACTGGAAGGTTAAGATCGGTTTCATGTTTTTCTGGTCATTAATTGTGTAGTTTACTATAAACTTAGAAATGAGTATATATCCGCAGTAGAACCAGTGTAACCGACAAAGCCCAACGGATTAGTAAGCTGAAGTGGCAGTGGGCCGGCCATATAGCTCGAAGAACCGACAACCGATGGGGAAGAAATGTTCTTGAGTGGCAGCCTCGTACCGGTAGGCGAAGTGTAGGGCGACCCCCCACAAATTGGAGTGACGTCCTGGTTAGACATGCAGGAAGTCGATGGAAGCAGGTGGCTCAGGACTGTGCTTTGTGGCATTCCTTGGGGGAGGCCTATGTTCAGCAGTGGTCTTATGAAAGGCTGTAATGATGATGATGATGATGAATTGTTTAGTTTGATTTAAGTTCGTTGTATTTTGTTTGTGATATATAAAATTCTAATCGCAAAATCGCGTATACAGAGAAAATAGAACATATAGCTTATTTTAATACTGGTTATTTTAATATTGGTACCAGCTCATAACACCTTTATTTGTAGTACTTATAAACGATTAAAAACATATATGATGATAAAATGTGTCGAACTTGAACTTACCTAGTCGAACAATTTGTCCTAGATAAACATACTCGTCGACAACTTCGAGCATAGTGTTACCAAAAACTACCGACATAGATATGTAACATGGACTTTAGTCTTTGTTTTGTCCATGTTCATTTTAAGACCTATCCGTTAGCAGACACTGTTAAGGAGAATAGTACTTAATTCTTTCTGTCATAAGGATTATATCGTCAAAAAATCAAAGGTTAGTGATGTACATGCCATTGATGTTTATACCCTATTCTTTCCAGCCAAATAATATAGTTTACAACTAACGAAAATTTATTGCAAACTCCTCCTGAGGATGTCGAAAATATCGCCAAAGCAAAGCCCGAACGATCCTGTAGCTTACGTTAATTTTTACAAATATATACACGAGTGGTTAATAATCCGTACGCCTTTTTTATCATCGGAAAATCCTTATGGATCACTTCTGCTGCGGGGGAAACAGAAAGCTTATGCCGGACTCCTACCGGCCAAAACCCCACGGTGGTCACCATCAGTGTATATAAGTGGTCCCCGGATCTCTGTTCGGACTGCAACCGAGGCTTTCCTTTATTAAAACACGTCCCTGGGGCAGTCCTTACTGTACATCCGTACAATCTGTATGCCTAGCGTGGTGATTATGCCAAATTTGGCTAACGCAGAATCTATGTTCAGTGGTTTACAGTTAACTGGCTGAATTGTAAAAGAAGTCAAATATGAAGTTAACTGATTTAGAACTATCAAGATTTTTTTTTTATAGAATAGGGGGCAAACGAGCATGCGGCTCACCTGGTGGTAAGTGACTACCGCCGCCCATGAACAACCGCAACACCAGGGGAATTGCAGATGCGTTGCCGACCTTTTAAAAAGGTGTAAGCTCTTTTCTTGAAGGTTCCTAAGTCGTATCGGTCCGGAAAATTCGCTGGTGGTAATTGATTCCACAAGGAAGTCGTGCGAGGGAGAAAACTTCTTCTAAATCGCACAGTCGTGGACCGCCAATCATCCAGATGGTATGGATGGTAACGCGAGTTTTGTCGCGATGTGCGATGGTGAAATTGAGCGGCTGGAATTAGTCCGAACAATTCCTCAGAGCACTCCCCGTGATAAATGCGATAAAATACGCAAAGAGATGCAACATCTCTACGCAGTGCCAGTGTATCGAGCCGATCAGAAATAACTCGGTCGTCGACGATTCAAACCGCTCTGCGCTGGATGCGGTCAAGTGGAAGGAGCTGGCACTGGGGTGCCCCGGCCCAGAGATGAGAACAGTATTCCATGTGGGGCCGAACTTGCGCTTTGTAAAGTTGCAAGCGATGTGCCGGCATGAAATACTGTCTCGCTCTGCTGAGCACGCCAAGCTTTTTAGAGGCCAATTTGGCCTTCCCTTCCAAGTGACCACGAAACTGCACACTATTCGATATGTCGACGCCAAGGATTCCGATACTGGCTGAGGCAGTAAGGGGAGTGCCTTGAAACTGAGGAGATACGACAAAGGGGTTCTTTTTAGCGGTAAACGCGCAAACTTGTGTCTTCTGGGGATTGAACTGGACTAGATTTAGTCGGCCCCAATCCGAGACTTTGTTAAGCAAAGACTCGACTTCAGACACAAGTTTGTCCCGGTACTCGGCGACGTTTTCCCGAGAAATATTGGCACGGCCGGTATATAAGGCCTGGTGATGCATCACCAGTGCTGTCGTCCGCATAGCAATGAATGCTGTCAGTTAGCAACATATCATTGATATGCAGGAGAAACAGCGTTGGTGATAGCACGCAGCCTTGTGGAACACCAGCGTTGATAGGCTTGAAATCAGAGCATTCACCGTCTACTACGACCTTGATGCTCCGATCAGCAAGGAAACTGGTGATCCATTTGCACAATTTGCAAAGATGCCGCAATAACTGAGAAGATAATTTATTACTAACTTATCAAAAATAACGTATAAAAATTGAATAAATATTAAAAATATTAATCAATTTGAAAAATAAAAAACTCTCTCAGAAATGAGTAACAGTGGTAGAGCCACGCGGCAGCTTTTGCTGTCGCACGGATGGGCCGGCTCGAACCGGGGTGGTACCACGACCTCACAGAATACCAGCGTGAAGTAGAGGTTTACCTCTGCGTTTCGCTTGGTGAGTGCATGTGGCCGGAGGTCCTTTTTACTGGAAATAAGACATTCCATCTTAGTCCTCACGGGTGACAACGCTACATTTTAGAGGATAGATGTAGATGTCTATGGGCCGCAGCAACCACTTACCATCAGGTGGACTGTGTGCTCGTTTGTCACCCTTATCCTATAAAAAAATGACACAACGCATAGGCCATATACCAGTGGTATAACTATATTGTCTACATAGGCTTAAACTTTACAACTAACCTAATGTGGGTCGGAACACCAAATCAAGTAAATGAAGATGTTAGAGCGACGTATGATATATGGGCTTTTCTTGACTTTCAAAACGAAAGTAAATGAAATACCTATTTAATTTTACCACTAGCAATTTTGAACTACTTTATTATTAATTATATCATATTATCGAATCGTACTGTTATACCCCATCAATGTTAGGAGATCGGTTAACGCATCTCTTTCATGCTGCTGCGTCAGCACCATAAAACCTATATAACCGACCTCCCAACAAACGCCCGGGTAATCAAGTCAGAATCAAGAATCAGTCTCGTTCCAATCTCAGTCTCGTTCATACATCGTTACTAAGTCGTTACTATATTTTACTTAATCTTTTCTATATTATTATTCTAAGTCCCAGTTATTCTATATCCTAAGTTTAAATAAATCATTGTTAATTCTAATCAATTATATCGTGTTCTGTAAATAAATTCGTTTTTTAAAAAGCTCTATCCTCGGTCCCGTATAATATCCTGTACTACCGACGCACCGTGGCCTAAAATGATAGTATGTACAAGCAACGTAACAGAAAATTATTTTTCAACCAAGATCGAATTTAGACAAAATTTCCTCTCGCAATCGCAATTTCATTATTTATAAATTCATAATTGAAGACTTTATTTCAAAAACCACCTTTGTGAAAAATTTCGTAGAGGAGTTTGTTAGCTTTTTGATCATATTTCAAATTTCTTCAAAAACAATTTTAGTCATGAGATATTTGCTTTTATTCGTTGTACTGATTCTTCATAAACAACCTTTGTCAACGTGGTTTCGGCAAAAAGCAGTTATGTCAGTGACATGAGTTGAATGGTTGAATGATGGTTCACTTCTTAGACATGTTAGTTCACTGCCTTTATATGTTTGATAGCATTACCTACATCCTTCCTATCAGAGGACATTATTTTTTGCCAAATGATAAAGACTTTCCTATTATAGAAAAGAGGAAGAGAAGGGAACGGGCTGAAACACTAAATGATTGAGATTCCATTATGAGTGGATGTAGACAGTCTCCAAAACCATTTTATGTAACTAAGGTAGATCAAAGTATGTTGTTAGACATGAAGAGCCACATTTTCTAAAATCCTCAAAACCAGCTGTACAACTAAAAATTTGAGAATGTACAAAATAACCAAAGAATCTGCATTATTGTTTGTGAGACATCATTTTTCTGATCCTTGGTGGTCTTGCATAATCAAAAATAAGAAAAAAAATGCCTGAAGACATGACAGTCCTCTCTACAAAAAGGCTATCCTGATAAACAATGCCAAACGAAATTATTTGCAAAAGGTGGCCCCATTTTTGAAAGAATTTAACCAACAGTTTTATTCTACTCTCAGCACCACCGACAATGATGCAAATGCTGATATTGATATTTCTGATAACAGTAGTGGTGAAAAATAAGTTAAGTGGTAATTTATTTTTCATATGTATCAGCAATAAATACAAAATATATAAATTTCCTTGTCTTTTAATTTTAAATATTTCCTTCAAGAACCACCTATGTCACATCCTTCTCAGGTTTAGGTCAAGATTTATATAGGATTTTATACATTTCAAAAGTCCGAAACATGCAAAATGATAGCTAATATAGTACAAATCATAATAAATAGCAAATATATTATAAAAAGTTAAATATGAAGATGTGAAGAAGTTTTTTTACTCTACTGTAAAACTAACTAATTTGACAAAGGTGGTTTTTGAAATAAAGTCTTCAATTGTTAGTCAGAAAAACTTGTTATAATTTCGATTGTTATTTTCTTATTTGGTTTGATTATGAAATACGTGCGACCCCATAAAATAATAATGAAGCCTTGCACTAGACGGAGTGATGACCTGGTAATACATACAGGTAGTCGTTGGACGCAGGTGGCTAAGGACCATGCTTTGTGGCATTCCTTGGGGGAGGCCTATGACGATGCTATATTCAGCAGTGGGCTTGTAAAGGTCTGTAGTGATTATGATGAAGATGACGGAATATTTGTATTAGATGCGTAAATAAAATATTATTTCTTCCTTACCAGCCCGTAAAGTCGCAGGGGTATATGAGACTCTCGCATTGTCGGAGGGATTTGTCATAATCGTCACACTTGGCAAGCGAATTGAAGATCGCAATGTCCGACGTCTTGCAACTTGAATACATGCTGGCACCGGTTTAGTAGTTGTTAGCTGTTAGCAATTTAAGTTCTCTTTAGGTATGATTCTCAGCTCATGGAAGACAACATTCAAGCACTCGATCCCTAAAAAGATGATCGCTGTGATTGGTTAAACTACAGACCTATTTCCGTCAACTCGTTTTACTCCAAAATAATGAAATCCGTTAACAGCTGCCTGCTTATGAGATAACTTGAAGAGAATCAGCTTATTAGTGACCGTCAATACGGTTTTCGTCTAATTTGCTCAGCTGGTAATCTTCTTGTTTACTTGACACACCGATATCGGGAAGCAGTCGAAACCAAGGAGGAGACCCTGGTGATTGACACAGCGAAGGCTTTCGATCGGATTTGGTACACAGCGCTTCTTTCATACTTCCCCATTGGTTTTCCAAGAAATTATGCAATTGGGTCAGCAATTTCCTCACAAATCGGTTTGATCAGTGTCGTAGTCTACGATGCATGCTCCGACAGTTTAGAACAGCTAATATTCAATATTATGCTGACGATAGCACTGGCGATGCTTTATTCACCGGCCTTGCTAATATATCTCTTAAAACGCCAAAAACAACCCAAGTTCACTAGCATGGACATGGGGTCTGACAGACTCCTAAATTGTCTAGGGCCATTTGATATTAATTGTGCAAATAAAAAATAAAAACGAATTAAGGTTGCATTGTTTAATTATAAATTATAAAATTTTAGGTAAATATGAGAAATATTTATCATTTATCATAAATTTATCAAAATATGAATAATTACAAAAATATTAAGAAAAGGCACTTTTAAGGCTTAATTGGCACTGTTCTATTATCTATTCATTTCTTTTAAAAATCAACGGAATTATATTTTTTCTTAAAATCCAATAAATTTTCAATTCAATAAATAAAAATCTTCATTCTGAACTGCAAAAGAAAAAAAATCTGCCAAGTCTGACTCGCCTATGAAGGATTCCGTAGCAGCAAGTAACATAATTTACGATTTATGACGTATTAAAAAAAACTACTTATTAGATCTATTTCAAACCAATTTCCGGTGGAAGTTTACATGGTAATGTATATCATATATTTTTTTACATTTATCATTCTCTTATTTTAGAAATTACGTGGGGCCCCTCCCCACACATTTTTACCACTTTGGAAGTGTCTCTCGCGCAAACTATTCAGTTTAGAAAAAAGGATAAAAAAACCTCATTATCATTTTTGGAGACCAATTCATAGATACCCCACACGTATGGGTTTGATGAATTTTTTTTATTTTCAGTTCTAAGTATGGGGAACCCACAAAATGGATTGTTTTTTTCTATTTTGTGTGAAAATCTTAACGCGGTTTACAGAATACATCTACTAACCAAGTTTCAACAGCATAGTTCTTATAGTTTCGGAGAAAAATGGCTATGACATACGGACGGACAGACAGACAGATATGACGAATCTATAAGGGTTCCGTTTTTTACCATTTGGCTACGGAACCCTTAAACTGTCAAAGGGTCACTTGCCCTATAATTATCTTTACACAGGAAGTTTGAGAATTGCAGATATATTAGAATTTTGCATGCTACACATTTGTAGGTAGTCTTTCTGTGGAGTCTTGGTGGACATAGTTTACAAGATTTTCTCTTCTCTTGCTCTTCTTGTTCAGCTTGCGTATAATTTGGGGGCGCATCACCACTTAAAACGCGTTTTATGGTGAATCTCAATTCTTGTTGTAATGGATAAAACGTCTTTCCATATGTGGGGCTACTAGGAAACAAGCTAATTTACTGCACATTCTTGTTCTAATGGTCGTTTTACCCGGAAGAATTTTATTTTACAAAAATCTAAAACAAAAGTAAATTTGGTATGATATTGTTTCTTAATGAAATAATGACATGGGGTCTCACAGACCCCGTTTAAACTTGTAATACGTGTAACTTAGGTATATGACACTGGACAACACAACCTTCTTCTTCATCGAGCGTTTGGTGACTAAACTAGAAACTACTGAGACGCCCACCCGCGGGTGGTAGTGGTAAATATGTTATTCTAAGAAATAAGCGAGCCCAAAAGGTCTGCTAGATCCCATGTTCATAGTTAAAGGTTAAAAATGGGGCCGAAGCACCTCAATCTCAGCTCCTAGATACTTGACCACATTCAACAAAGGGAATTACCGAGTACCAAGTTCCGATATGCTCGAAACACTGGCCTTTTAGATGAGACGTCGCATCTCTGAACATCTTCTAAGAGATGAGTGATCAGGGGAATTGTCTAGATTAACACCAGTTCCTGAATTTCACCATTGCACACTGCGACATAACTTGAAATTCCATTTTTATCATCTCAATGGTTGGTAGTCCACTAATATGCAATTTACGAATTTAGCCATGCACAACTACACTAGGGAATGTACTGCCGCCAGCGGTTTATTTCGGATTAATACAACTCGGACACCTTCAAGAAAAGAGCCTACTCCTTTTTAAAATGCCGGCAATACACCTGCAATTCACCTTGTGTTCATGGTGATCACTTACCATCAGGTGAGCCGTATGCCTGAATTACTCCTCTTTCATTAAAATAAAACCACGACACTACCCCCCGTCGCTGTACTGGGTATTTTACGTCTGACGTAAACGAGATTTTTATCATCATCTATCGAAAGCCATAATAATCTCTGGTATTTCCAATAGCTGCCACCGTTAGTCATGCATAGCGGCTGCCACAACCCGCTACAGGTTTTTCACTAAATTTACACATTAAGTGAAATACGTGTAAGATCTTGTGGTCTCCGATTGATGTTGATATAGTAGTCATATTTGTACCATATGTAAAACACTCAGAGCGGCAGTAAGAACCTGTGTACATAAAGGTAGTTAAAATATGCTTTTGGTGGCTCATAATGAGTAGTATATTTTAAAACGTAATTAAATAAAAGGCAAATTTCGATAGTACTTTCAAGACAAAATAAATGGTGCAGAAAGAACAAATACCTATATTCAAGCAAAAGTTTTCCTCACGATATCCTACATTACCACCAAGCATGTGATAAATCCGTTCCTAAGTTCGAAAATACCAAATTCATGGTTCGTGTTCGGAATTAAGCTCACATTTTCATAAAATGAACGTGAAGCTAGACTAATATTTGCATAAGTTATTTGGATTAGTTGGTTTGAAACAGAATTTAAATCGGTATTACTTTAAGTAAAGGTATATTAATTCCTGTTTCTCGTAAGTTCAACAAAATTATTATTTTAATGATATTGACAATATTTAAGTTAAAAATTGCCTTTTAGTATTTTAAACTTTATCGTAAAAAAGTCTAAAAATAAGTGAGCTAATTTAAACAATATATTACACGGTGTTTAAATATAAAGGTTTAATAAAAAAATAAATTCATTAAGATCGTATTATTTTGATGACCTTGAACTAAATTTTATTTTAAACATTCATGTTCCCAAATCTTGCACATTGTTTAAAAGCAGAATCTGCTGCTTTTGTGCGTCAAAAGACAAAAAGCGCGCTTCAACGTGCAACCCCGTTTTTCATTAACCTTTTTTCTTGAAACAAAAACATGTAACCGTAAACATGTGAACGCGGATAATTTCATATTTTCTATTTATTAAATATATAATTCATAGAAGTACATACATAAAATGGAAAGCAGCCTTTTGTATAAATATTTTGTAAAGTTATTGAGCAAAGTAGTTGAAAACATATTTATTCTAAAGAATGGAAAAAGAGGATGCTTATCATACATATAAACTAAATATAACAAATATAAAGAATATCTAAAAAAGGGTATCCTAAACAAAACTACGAGAGTTCAAGGTAAAGTTTGAATGGAATAAAAATATGTGGACAAAAATCAAAGTAAATTCCACATTTCAAGAGAATATTATAAGAAACGACAGAAGAAAGACAAGTATAGTTCTCAAACTTTATAACAATGTTACTTGTTCTTTGCATGCCATGAATGGCAAATAAAGGTTAAAAAGAACATTTTGTTATCATCCACTTATGTAGGTTTCTGTCATTGAATATTCTTTTTTATTTGAACTAATGATATAATATTCATCATCGTCAGACTACTACTTATAGATGTATTAAAACATGAACCAATAAGTATGATTTTTTTTAAAGTTGCAAAATGCATTTCCATAAGGTGATGTGTATATGTACGCCAACATCCTTAGGATGTTCTTGTGACTATCCCGTATTCTGTACATTAGGAAAGTGGTATTTTTTTGCTGGGGCTGCATAGCCATTAAAATACACTTTAAAAATTTACAATAAAAAATACCAAATAATTAAATTAATAATATTTTTAGTAGTGGTTGAACTCGAACTAAGTTTTATCTTAGTGCTAGGAATCTCCGGTGGAGGTTCAGTGGCCACCTACGACGAATCGACCTGGAAACTTATTACGCACGCACACTGAGCACTGACGAGAAGATCCTGGAGCTAGAAGAAGAGATAGCCAAGTTGCGCTGGCATATTATAGGATTAACCGAGGTCCAAAGAGAGGGGGAGGACACGGTAACCCTCAAATCCGGCAACTTGGTCTATCACCAGGAGGGAGACCATATGTCCCTAGGAGGTGTCGGACTTATCGTCTCTCGTTAACAACGTTGTAAAGATTGGGAATGTATCAACGAGGGTTGCGTACTTCATATTCAGAAGCACAAAACAATATTAGCTGAATGTCATACAGGTATACGCATCAACATCGGCACATCCCGATGAGTAGGTGGAGCACATGTGGTATATCTAGAGCCGAGCATTCTTCCAAAACCCAATATACGGTGTTATTGGGACTTCAACGCAAAACTAGGCACAACAGAAAACGGTGAGCTGAAAGTAGTGAAGTCCGGATTAGGCAACGGAAACCAAGGGGCCAGTAGCTGGCCGACTTAATGGAGAAAGGCGGACTCTTCATGATGAATTCTTTCTTCCAGATATGTTTGTAATCGATATGGAAGTTCGATATTTCTAGTGACTTAGGCCCTTATTATATTTTGTGATATAATGCACGTAAAGTAACACGCACTGAATATGACACTTAACTATGTAGTGGCGGTGTAAGAATATCCACTACACCATATCGTCCCGTGGGTGTCGTATGAGGCAACATAGGGAAACCAAAGCAGGAGATGGGCAGCAGCTTCTTCTTTTTATAAGATAAGGGTAACAAACGAGCACACAGTCCAACTGACTGTAAGTGGTTGCAGTAACGCATAGATATTTTAACAGTGGTAGAGCCACGCGGCGTCTTTTGCTGTCGTACGGATGGGCCGGCTCGAACCGGGTTGGTACCACGACCTCACAGAATACCAGCGTGAAGTAGAGGTTTACCTCTGCGTTTCGCTTGGTGAGTGCAGGTGGCCGGAGGCCCTTTTTACTGGACATGAGGCATGCCATCTTAGTCCTCACGGGTGACAACGCATCTGCATTTTGATTTGTAATAAAGGATAGATGTAGATGTCTATGGGTCGCAGCAACCACTTACCATCAGGTGGACTGTGTGCTCGTTTGTCACCCTTATCCTATAAAAAAAAACATCTCCATCTATCCTCGATTACGAATCAAATTGCAAAAGCGTTGTCACCCGTGAGGACTGAGATGGAATGACTTCTTTCGAGTAAAAAGGGTCTACTGTTTTCTACACTCATCATACGAAATACAGCAGCGTTAAGCTACTATTTTACGCTGGTATTCCGTGAGAGCGTGGTTGTAGTATAATTGTAGCACGAATCGGTCGGCTCGACCAGGGTAAGGACCACGCTTTCGCAGCATACCAGCGTTAAATAGCAGCTAAATGCTAAAGGTGTGTTTATATGGTAAGTGTGGCGAACCGGTGACCCTTTTTATTGGAAACGAGTCATTCCGTCTAAGTCCTCAGGGGTGACAACGCATGTGTATTTTGATTCTTAATCGAGAATAAATGTAGATGTCAACGGGCCACAACATCCACTTAGCATTGGATGGACTGTGTGCTCGTTTGATCTTATATTAAATAAAAAAAGAATATTGTGCTCAATGTATGAATGATTGAGAATTCTGAAATTTTGTAGACGTATTAAGAATCGATGACAATACAATTATTACATGTCTATGACTTAATCTTCTCACTGCGATCAACACAGCTCATGACTAATGAGTTACCTATTTTATTTTTACGTTAAGTGATCTTTTTGATAAGACAACAATCATCTAAAGTGACAATTTACCAAAATGCGGTCCCCAGAAATCGCTCATTCGGAAATATGATCATGTACTTCGTGAAATAAACTGTGACAAATATACAGTAAAAGATTCTGATATAAGTTTCGATATTTTATTGAAATAAAAAATAAAACTCGCAAAATTTTACCATAGGTAGAAAATTAGAACGATTATCAATTGCAGAGTTATTTTTGAAAGAATAACCAAATTTTAAACTTAAGTTCTATAACATATGTATAATATATGTATAAAAAATGATATACCATCAATGTAGTTTTTGAAAATAAGAGTAAATAAGGCTTCTACTTTTATTTGAAATTATTCCAAATTGAATGTGACTTATGAGCAATAATAACGTTTTTGCCTACCGATCGACTCTTACGAATGTGTGCGTGCGCAGTAAAGTCAGTTAAAATAATGTATTGCCACGCATTTTGAATTTAAAAGATGAAAAGAATAGAATGTTTGATATTTTTTGAATTAATTTTTGTTCACCATTTGCCTATATTACTTATTTTAAACCTTTACTGCAAATTTGGCCAGTTATTGCAAAATAACCCTGTTTAAAGGCACTTGCCTTTGTGATAGTGGCACTATAGAAGTTCTTGCACAATTATTACTCTCTAAATCTTTTAATATTTAAAGTTTATAATTTGAAACGTTGTTCAAACACCCAGAGAATTCGATTAAAAGTTAATTTTACAATGGTTACTAATTTGATAGCAATAAAGGATAAGCCTCGAGGGTGCGGTAACCTCGTATTTGACCGAAAGGGGATTAGGTATAACTTGCTTTAAATTTAGGTCGGAAATGCCTTTTCATACGGCACTGTAATTTGATTCAAACTATATTTTTAGTTTCTAATGGATGTTTTGCTTTAGGTTTTTATTGTTTACTCGAAGTAATTTGTTATGAGTTTGAAATGTAATGTTAGAAACTTCTCATTATAATTACTAATATATTCCAAGTACGATGAACTTATGTTTAAAAAAAACACATAAAAGAAGTATATCAAAAATATTACAACAATATCTAAAGTATGCAAACCAACAACAACACTGCCTGTCACGATGTGACCCAGCAGCCTCTCCACAACATAACCGTCTTTGTTCATTATGATAATCATGATAGTCAAATCTAGAAATGACGAGTCATCTGCATCCATCGACTTCCTGTATGTATCAGGTCGTCACTCCATCTAGTAGGAGACTATCCCCATCACTCCATCTCCTTTGTTCGTACTAAAATAATTACAACGGACATATTTACGACACCAAAGACTTGGCGAATGATTGAAGAAGACTGATTTAAGCTAGTTGCCAGCGCCGTACGTTATACCGCTCGAATGTACGTGTTAGTGGGAGTTTAAAATTCTTTAATTAATTTTTTGCTTATTTATGAACGTCTAAATTTTTCTTAAACTGTAATTATGCAGACGTATTAAGAATTATTGACAACTCAACGAAATTATTGATTATGACTTATTATACTGACTAGGATCATTATAGCTAATGATCACTGGATGACGTTTACGTTAATTTTTTAACTCTAATATTATTCCATTGCACACCTCGAACGCGAAGCGAGGAATGTTGGGCTTTATTGTCGACTTGATAAGGTCTCGTTACCCGATTTCATTAAATTCGTATTTTTATGCCTCATTAATACTTTACGTAAAGCAAATTTTATTTTATTATCTTATTCATAACAATAATTTTACGTACATATTTGTTTATGGGGATACATTTTATTCTATTTATTGACTTTTTGGGTACTAAAAGAGTGCAAGATCAGTGATGTCACCGACTAACACATATTAGCCAATGTGAAAAAGGATAGTAGTGATGAATATTACATGCAAAGTGTCTTATTCTATCTATCTAAAGCCTATTAAAGTCCATTGATAAACAAAGGTCTCCCTCATAGAATAGGGAGATTTTGCCATATTTGCCATGCTTGGCAGGCGGTTTGGCAACCGCATTTTTTTCTTTTTACTCAGCTGTTATCATGAAGATTTAGTAGTATAATTGTAGCACGAATGGGTCGGTGGTGGGTACATTCGTGCTACAACCATAATATAGCTGCAGCGTGGGTCTAACACGTAAATCAACTTTTTACAAACATAGAAACAAAATTTAACTCGTAAATTAACATGTCCCGGATTAAATGTTGTTTTATTAACCCTCCCGTCCCCATTATACCGACAAAAACATTGTCTGAATAAAAGAAATACAAGCTCGCTGAGCCGATTACACGTTTAAATTTTTTTTTTAAACAATTTAACGTCTTCTAAATTTCTGGAAATTTGCGCACCGAAGATTTATTTCTCTAGAATTTTAAAATAATTTAAATGCGACTTCCAATCCCTCGAACATGTCGGTACCAAAAAGGCTTTTGTACCTTACCACAAGTGCGTAACCTTCGGTAGTTAGCATAGCAAGGATTTGCCATTATTGTCACACTTGACAGACTTGAGAGTGAATTGGAGATCGCAGTAGCAAACCTCTTTGTTTTATAGAATAAGTGTGATAAATGAGCATACATTCAACCTGATGTTGAGTGGATAATGTGGCACATAGACATCAACTTTATCCTTGATTAGGAATTTAAATGCAGATGGTGTTCACCTCCTGTGGACTAAGATGTAATTCACAGTTTCCTGTTAAAAGAGTCTCCAGGTCTCTAAGTCCTAAGCTGTAATTTTTGTTTCAAATAAGTGCCGCTGTGTTTTTTCCGAACCAGTGGCAAAATAAACAAAAGAGTGGCGTTAAATATTTATGACTTATAATGTATATTGAATAAAAAGCTTTCCGTTTCTGCTTCTATTTCTACACTCCCCATCCGAAATACAGCAGCATTAAACTGCTATTTTACGCTGGTATTCTTTAAGAGCGTGGTCCTTCTCTGGTCGAGCTGACCCATTCGTGCTACAACCATATAATAACTGCAGCGTGGCTTTACCACGTATTTTTTTTATAGGAGAGGGGGCAAACGAGCATGCGGCTCACCTGATGGTAAGTGACTACCGCCGCCCATGAACAACTACAACACCAGGGAGGGAATTGCAGATGCGTTGCCGGCCTTTTAAAAGTAGTACGCTCTTTTCTTGAAAGTCCCCAAGTCGTATCGATCCGGAAAAATCGCTGATGGTTATCGATTCCACAAGGAAGTCGTGCGAGGAAGAAAACATCTCATAAATCGCACAGTGGTGAAACGCCAGTCATTCAAATGGTGTGGATGGTATCTGGAGTTCTGCCGCGATGTGAGTTCGTGAAATTAGGCAGCTGGGATTAATCCGAACAATTCCTCAGTGCACTCCCCGTGGTAAATGCGAAAGAAAATGCAAAGGGATGCAACATCTCTTCGCAGTGCCAATGAATCGAGCTGATCGGAAAGGACTCGGTCGTCGACGATTCGAGCTGATCTGCGCTGGATGCGGTCAAGTGGAAGAAGCTGGCACTGGGGAGCCCCTACTGGGAGATGGGAACAACCCACCACCTCCCATGGCCCCACCGACCCTCAGGTCATAAGGGCTGAATCTCAGGAGATGCGCGCGGTACTTGCGCGTGGCTCTTTCCCGCGCGCACTTTCTTGACTCCCTACAAATATTTAATCTGTTCCTTGTCCCTGTATTTACGTCATTCTCCCCCTTCTGGGGCTGACGGAACACTGACGCCAACGTCGTCAGTTCTTTCTGCCAACATTCTTTCATTACTTCTCCTGCAGTCATGCCATCTGTGTGCAAACTCGCGCTACAGCCCGTAGTTCACCTCGCCGCTGACGAGATCCGAGTAATAGACCGGCTTCTGAACCGAACGAACTAGTCCATCCATCATTTTTGCTCTTAGGTCGTCATACATAGGACATTCCCATAGAACATGGTGTACGTCCTCCTCTATCGCACCACACTCACACATACTTGTATCACACAGTCGCATTTCACTCAGTCTCTTCCGAAAGCATCCATGTCCGGTGAGAATCTGAGAGGTTTGATAGTTCGGTGAGACCCAGGTATACCTGAGTCTCAACACCACCTCCGGGAAAAATCGATTGAGCTCGCGTCATTTTGAGTCATTCATCCACCGATCCTGCCATACACCGATCACCTCAGTCCAAATTTCGCGTTTCCGCCTGCTCAACTCCTCTTTGGGCACGTTCATACGTGCCATACCCATCCTACCAACACGGATGACATCCAGGTCAGCAGGAAGAACACCAGCCAGCCGCGGCAAGGCCGCCGTATTAGTGGATCGGTACGCCTTGGTTTACTTGGCGGTTCGCTGCGATTTGAGTAGTGCACTGCGAACTGCGTACATGTTCGCACGCTCGTACCAGCACTCTGCCGCGTACGTAAGCGTGGATACATACACTCCGCTATAGATTATTTTTAGGCTCGGGTATCGGACACTCCATGATGATGTCGATACGCGAATTATTTAACCGGATCCCTTGGTCACTCTTTCAGAAATATCGGACGCATGTTGCACAAACGATAGTCCCGAATCCAAAACCACGCCAAGTACCTTAGCATTGGTCACATTATTGATGGATTCTCCACCAAGTTTAATGACGGGGGGGCGCTGAAGTTTCCCTCTAATAGACATTGTAGTCGACTTTGATGAGGAGAACTCCAGTCGATTCATTAGCCCCCACTCCCGTACAAGGTCCAGAGTGACTCTGGCCCTGGATTCAATGCCCGCTCTGGTATGTGATTCAATGAGAATCGTGACATCGTCAGCATAGGCAGTCATTGCTACTCCCTCAGGCAGAGGGAGTCGGAGTAGGTCGTCCATCAGTACGTTCCACAGTGAAGGGCCCAGCACGGAGCCTTGAGGACATCCCATGGTCGACGTCTTCCACTCTACCCGGTCACTGATGAAAAGACCGACACGTCTGGAGGTGAAGTAGTCCACCAACATTTTGTAAATGTTGGGTGGACAACCACCTCGTTTCGCCTTGACCATAATCATCGGCCACCAGGCGTTGTCGAAGACGCCGGAGATATCAAGAAAGATTGCCTGCACGTAGCATGCCCGAGAATACTTTGCCGTGCTGAGCAAGACACGCAGCGCTGTTACCGTAGATCGTCTCGGAGAAAATCCATGCTGGTATTCGGATATCCCACGACCAATCGCAGGAGCACAGGGGAGATGGGAACAGTATTCTATGTGAGGCTGAACCAGCGCCTTGTAAAGTTGCAAGCGGTGTGCCGGCATGAAATATTGTCGCGCTCTGCTGAGCACGCCAAGCTTTTTAGAGGCCAATTTGGCCTTCTCTTCCAAGTGACAACGAAACTGCACGTTACTCGATATGTCGACTCCAAGGATTCTGATAATGGCTGAGGCAAGAAGTGGAGTGCCTTGAAACTGAGGAGATACGACAAAGGGGGTTCTTTTTAGCGGTAAACGCTTAAACTTGTGTCTTCTGAGGATTAAACTGGGCTTGATTTAGACGCGCCCAATCCGAGACTTTGTTCAGCAAAGACTCGACTTCAGACACAAGTTTGTTCCGGTACTCGGCGAGGTTTTCCCAAAAAGTATTGGCACGGACGGTGTATAGAGCATCATCAGTGCTGTCATCCGCATAGCAATGAATGTTACCAGTTAGCAACATATCATTGATATGCAGAAGAAACAGCGTTGTTGATAGCACACAGCCTTGTGGAACACCAGCGTTAATAGGCTTATAGTCGGAGCATGCACCGTCTACAACGACCTTGATGCTCCGATCTGCAAGGAAGCTGAAGATCCAATTGCACAATTTCTTGGGAAGCCCATAGGAAGGAAGCTTCGAAAGAAACGCTTTGTGCCAGACCCGATCGAAGGCCTTCGCAATGTCCAAACTAATGGCCAACGCCTCCCCCTTGGACTGTACTGCCTCCGCCCATCTATGGGTCAGGTAGACCAGAAGATCACCAGCTGATCGAACTTCGACGAAAACCGTATTGGTGGTCACTAATCAGCTGGTGATCCTCAAGGTACCGCATGAGCTGGCAGTTAATAATGGATTCTATTATTTTGGAGAACAAGGAGGTGATCGCGATAGGCTTATAGTTGGACGGGTCTGAGCGGTCGCCTTTTTTAGGGATCGCATAATCGTATAAACGTAATCTCTATCGCTGATCTGATGATCTGATCTGGATTTAATATGGATTCAGATTTTATGTTAAGTTTAAACAAGACCGGTTTGCCGCCATAACTCACGCAATGAAATATGTTGATAGATTCTATTTACATATATACATATGTATCACACGGCTCTGTGTTCACTAAACGACTTTCTAGTCGTAAATATTGTATATCTTTAATGTTATAAAATGTTTTTAATCCAAGTATGTATTAAAAGGCTCATAAGATTATATCGCAGAAAGCGTTTTAAAAGAGTCTTTACCGGAAATGAAATTCAGTTGATATACCTCTTTGTAAAGGAAATCATATTTATGTTATTATAATATATGATAATAAATATACAAAGTAAGATACAGAAAAGTATTACTACAAATCTGACAAAAGAAATGTTTTTTAGGAGAGAAACTCTAAGTGTGTCCAAATTATGGCGAATATCAACAACATTTGTAACGGATAAAATTTGTACGTTACAAAAATACACTCCATTTGCTGCCATACGAATGATAGATGGATAATATAATATTCATATTGTGTAGCGACGACACATACGGACGGTTTCCCCCTAATGTTGGCACCTAGAAATTACATTTAGTTTCATATTTTTGCTATATACAATAATAATGGATGGGAAATTCAAAACTATATATGTTTGTCTATTAATGTACTGTTAACAGATTTTCTACTGCGATGATAAGTACGGCATCGTACCAAGACAATATAGTACAAGTACACGCGCATTGATTGTGAGATGCAGAGGCGCACGGCTCTTTTAACGTACCCGATCTAACACCAATAACAAGATGATATAGGAGGCTAGCTTGGATATTGCATCCAAACAGGGATACGAAAGCAATCCCAACATTACCAGACAAAGTTAGACTTTGAGAATGATTTGAAAAAATTTATATAAATAAAGCTTTTTATTGACAAAATGTTTACTGGTGGCTTGGAAATCTTTTTTATTTGTAACGAGGTATTTGACCTTAGTCTTTAGAGGTAAGAACCCCTCTGTATTTTAATTCCTTGTCGAGTTTAGATGTAGGTGCTTATGGACAACAGAAAATTAATTCATTCGTATTCATACAGCCTATCAAAAGTCAACTACTTAACGTAGACCTCATTCATAGATTGTTTTTTTTACCTTTGCTTGCGTGTTGGTTGGAACCGCAGCTGACAAATTTTTTTTTACTAACTTTTCTGTTACCTTATTATTTAAACCAAGTGGTTTCAATTAGAATATTATGAGATTGTTAGTGGTGATCTAGCAATTGTTGGTTAATACGACATGACACTTGGCATGCAGGTTGTTTGGCAACCGCAATCGTCAAAAATGTTTTTACAGGAACTTATTTCTCTTTCTAACCGAATGTTTCGATTAGTTTTGCATCGGATTGTAAGTCACCTCAATCAAGATCATTACGACTAGTTGCTAAATAATACAGTAAGAGATTTACTCCTTTAACAACTTAAGTATTGTGTAAAATGAATTGAAAAGTTAAAACTTTTATAACACTTAAATGATAATCGCATTTGCATTCGATAAAAGGAATTCAATATTTATTTAAAATCGATCCAATTTCTTCGTACCTGGAGAAAGAGCTTTACTCGGACCTATTTAGTTTGAAATAAAATATTATTGATATATTTAAACAAGTCATCAGTAAGAAAAAACAAATTGCAAACTTCGAGGATAGTGTACCTAACAAATACCGGCATAGATGTAACATGTACATTATGGCTTTGCTTTGTCTATGTTAATTTTAAGACCTATCCGTTAGCAGACAATGTTAAGGAGAATAGTACCTACTTGTCATAAGGACTATATCATCAATAAATGTAAGGTTAGTGATGTACATGCCATTGATGTTTATACCCTATAATTTCCAGTCCAGTTAAATAGTATACAACTAACGAAAATTTACCATTAACTTCTCCTGAGGATGTCGAAAACCTCTCCAAAGCAAAGCTCGAACGATCCTGTAGCATCCGTTAAATTTTACAAATATTCCACAAATACACCAGACGCAAATTATAGGAAAACTCATGTCAGGTACAGCAATGGTTAACAACCCATACGCCTTTAATATCGTGGGGAAATCCTCATGAATACCTACTGATGCGGGGGCAAAAGCAAGGTTTTGCCGGACTACTACCGGCCAAAACCACACGGTAGTCACCATCAGTGTATATAAGTGGTCCCTGGATCTCCGTTCGGAACGCAACCGAGGCCCCCCTCGCGCTTCCTTTTATTAATGCACTTCCCGGGGACTGTCCTTACTATACATTCGTACAATCAATCCGTATAACTAGCATGGTGATTATGCCAAATATGATTTACGCAGAAACTTTGTTTAGTAGTTTACAGTTAACTGGCTAAAGTGGAAAAGTAGTCAAATATGACGTTAACTGATTTAGAACTGCCACGATCCCTTGATAATTATGAAGACAATTTAACACAAATTTAACTAACCTATCAAAAATAACGTATAAAAATTGAATAAATATTATAAATATTAATCAATTTGAATAATAAAAAACTCTCAGAAATGAGAGAAGTAATAGACCAAGCGGTGGTATGTATTGTCTACATACTTTAAAATTAACCAAATATGGGTCAGCACAACAAATCAATAAAATGTAAAATGTTAGAGCGACGTATGATATAAGGGCTTTTCTTGACTTACAAAACGAGAGGAAATGAAATATTTATTTAATTTTACCATTAGCAATTTTAAACTACCTTATTATTTATTATATCAAAGTATCGAACCGTACCGGGGCCTAAAATGATAGTGTGTACAAACGACGTAACAGAAAATTACTTTTCAACCAAGATCGAATCGAGAGAAAATTCCTCCTCAATTTCATTATTACTCTGAAGAACTTGTTATAATTTCTATTCTGATTTTCTTATTTGGTTTGCTTATGGAATACTTGCGACCCCATAAAATAATAATGTATAGGGTAATGTAATGGAGTGATGACCTGTTAAGACATGCAGGAAGTCGATGGACGCATGTGGCTAAGGACCGTGCTTTGTGGTATTCATTGGGGGAAGCCTATGATCATGCTATATTCAGCATTGGGCTAGTGAAGGTTTGTAATGACAATGATGATGATGATGAAATACTTGAATAGATGTTTTAATAAAATATTATTTGTTCTTTACCAGCCCGTAAGGTTAAAGGAGGTCATGGGCTTCTCGCGTTGTTGAAGGGATTTGTTATCATCATCACACTTGGCAAGCGAATTGAAGATCGCAATGTCAGACGACACCTACCTTGAATACGTGCCGACATCGGTTTAGTAGTTGTTAGAAATTTAACTAATATTCAGACATCATTCCCAGCTCATGAAAGACAACCTTCAACCACTCCATCCCTAAAAAGATGATCGCTCTGATTCGTCAAACTACAAATAAATAAAAAATTTACATCAACTTCTTTTTCTTTAACAGCTTCCAGCTCATGAGGTAACTTGAAGAGAATCAGCTGATTAGTGACCGTCAATATAGTTCTCGTCGAATTTGCTCAGTTGGTTATCTTCTTGTTTACTTGACACACTTAGCAGATATTCGTGGGCTTGAGTTATTTCTGGATCTCGATAGCAGTGCCACCTACGGGGTCCAATTGTAAATAAGAACTATTCCCGAATCAATTTAATTACACACACAAAATTTCATCAAAATTGGTCCAGCCGTTTATGGGGACTTCAGTCACATACACACGGACAGAAGAATTTAATATATAAAGATAATTCATCGATCAGTCTTCCTTACGATTGTGTACATAAAGGTAGTTAAAATATGTTTTTGGTAGCTCATAATGAGTAGTATATTTTAAAACGTAATTACAGTAAAGGGAAATTTCGATAGTACTTTCAAGACAAAATAAATGGCACGGAAAGAACAAATACCTATATTCAAGCAAAAGTTTTCCTCACGATATCCTACATTACCACCCAGCATGTGATAAATCCGTTCCTAAGTTCGAAAATACCGAATTCATGGTACGTGTTCGGAATTAAGCTCACATTTTTATAAAGTGAACACGAAGCTAGACTAATATACGCATAAGTTATTTGGATTAGTTTGTTTGAAACAGAATTTGAATCGGTATTATTGAAAGAAAAGGTATATTAACTCCTGTTTCTCGTTAGTTCGACAAAATTATTATTTTATTTTTATTGATATTATTTAAGTTGAAAATTACCTTTTGGTATTTTAAACTTTATCGTAAATAAGTCTTGAAATATGTGATCTAATTAAACAATACAGTACACGGTGTTTAAATATAAAGAATTAATAAAAAAAACTAAATTTATTAAGATCTTATCATTATTACTATGACCTTGAACTAATTTTTATTTTTAAGATTCATGTTCACAAATCTTGCACATTGTCTAAAAGTAGAATCTGCTGCTTTTGTGCGTCAAAAGACACAAAGCTCGCTTCAACGTGCAACCCTGTTTTTCAATGACCTTTTTTCTTCAAAAAAAACATGAAATTGTTAAAATGTATACGCGTATAATTTCATTTTTTCTTTTTGTAAAATATATAATTCATAGTAATAAATTAACAGACATAAAATTTAAAGCAGTCTTTTGTATAAATATTTTGTATAGGTATTGAGCAAAGTAGTTGAAAACATATTTATTCCAAAGAATCGAAGAAGGGGATGCTTATTATACACATAAACTAAATATAACAAACATAAAGGATATCTAAAAAAGGGTATCGTAGACAAAACTATGTGAATTCAAGGTAAAGTTTGAGTGGAATAAAATATGTAGGCAAAAATCAACGTAAATTACACATTTAAAGAGAATATTATAAGAAACGACAGAAGAAAGTCAAGTATAGTTTTGAAATTCTATATCAATGTTACTTGTTCTTTGCGTACCATGAATGGCGAATAAAGGTTAAAAAGAACATTTTTGTTATCACTAACATATGCGGGTTTCTGTCATTGAATATACTCGTCTTTTTGAACTGATTATATAATATTCATCATCGTCAGACTACTGGTTATAGGTGTTTTAAAACATGAACCAACTAGTATGATTTTTTTAAAGTTGCTCAATGCACTTCCATAAGGTGATGTGTATATGTACGCCAACGTCCTTAAAATGCTCATCTGACTATCCCGAATTCTGTAGATTAGGAAAGAGGTCTTTTTTTGCAAATGAAGTCTGTATAGCCATTAAAATACACTTTAAAAAGCTACAATAAAAAATACCAAGTAATTTAATTAATAATATTGTTAGTAGTGGTTCAACTCGAACTAAGTTTTTATTAGTGCTAGGAATCTCCGGTGGAGGTTCGGATGCCACCTACGACGACTCGACCTGGCAACTTATTACGCACGCACACTGAGGACTGACGAGAAGATCCTGGAGCTGGAAGATGAGATAGACAAGTTGCGCCGGCATATTATAGGATTAACCGAGCTCTGAAGTGAGGGAGAGGACTCGGTAATCCTCAAATACGGCAACTTGTTCTATTACCAGGAGGGCGACCATCTGCCCCAAGGAGGTGGCGGACTTATCGTCCACAAGTCTCTCGTTAACAACGTTGTAAAGATTGGGAATGTATCGACGAGGGTTTAGGGACCTTATATTCAGAATCACAAAACAATATTAGCTGAATGTCATACAGGTATACGCACCAACATCGGCACATCCCAATGAGTAGGTGGAGCACATGTGATATATCTAGAGCCAATCATTCTTCCAAAACCCACTATACGGTTTTTTTGGGACGTCGACGCAAAACTAGGCACAACAGAAAACGGTGAGCTGAAAGTAGGGAAGTCCGGATTAGGCAACGGAAACCAATGGCCAGTAGCTGGCCGACTTCATGGAGAAAGGCGGACTCTTAATGATGAACTCTTTCTGCCAGATATGTTTGTAATCGATATGGAAGTTCGATATTTCTAGTGGCTTAGGTCCTTAATATATGTTGTCATATAATGCACGTAAAGTAACATGCACTGAATATGACACTTAACCGCGTAGTGGCGGTGTAAGAATATCCACTACACCATATCGTCCCGTGGGTGTCGTATGAGGCGACATAGGGAAACTAAAACAGGAGATGGGCAGTAGCATATTTTTTTTATAAGATCAAGGTAACAAACGAGCACACAGTCCAACTGACTGTAAGTGGTTGCAGTAGCCCATAGACATCTACATCTATCCTCGATTACAAATCAAATTGCAAAAGCGTTGTCACCCGTGAGGACTGAGATGGAATGAGTTTTTTTTTAGTTAAAAGGGTCTCCTGTTCTCTACACTCACCATACGAAACACAGCAGCGTTAAGCTGCTATTTTACGCTGGTATTCTGTGAAGGCGTGGTTGTAGTATAATTGTAGCACAAATGGGTCGGCTCAACCAGGGTAAGGACCACGCTTTCGCAGCATTCCAGCGTTTAATAGCAGCTAAATGCTAATGGTGTGTTTATATGGTGAGTGTGGCGAACCAGTTTAACCCTTGAACCCTTTTTATTGAAAACGAGTCATTCCGTCTTAGTCCTCAGGGAAGACAACGCATGTGTATTTTGATTCTTAATCGAGAATAAATGTAGATGTCTATGGTCCACAACATCCACTTATCATTGGATGGTATGTGTGCTCAATTGATCTTATATTAAATAAAAAAGAATATTGTGCTCAATGTATGAATGATTGAGAAAACTGAATTTTTGTAGACGTATTTAGAATCGATGACAATACAATTATTACATGTCTATGACGTAATATTCTCACTGCGATTAACACAGCTTATGACTAATGAGTTACCTATATTATTTTTACGTTAAGTAATATTTTTGACAAGACAATAATCAGCTAAAGTGACAATTTACCAAAAAACGGTAAATATGATCATGTACTTCGTGAAATAAACTGTGACAAATATAAGGTAAAACATTCTGATATAAGTTTGGATATTTTATTGAAATAAAAAATAAAACTCGCAAAATTTTACCATAGGTAGGAAGTTAGAACCATTATCAATTACAGAGTTATTTTTGAAAGAAGAAACAAATTTTAAACTTAAGTTCTATAACATATGTATAATATATATATATATATATATATATATATATATATATATATATATATATATATATATATATATATATATATAAATAATGATACACCGTTAATGTAGTTTTTGAAAATACGAGTAAATAAGGCTTCTACTTTTATTTGAAATTATTGCAAATTGACTGTGATTTATTGGCAATAATAACGTTTTTGCCTACCGATCGACTCTTACAAATGTGTGCGTACGCAGTAAAGTCAGTTAAAATAATGTATTGCCACGCAGTTTGAATTTAAAAGATGAAAAGAATAGAATGTTTGATATATTTTTAATTAATTTTTGTTCACCATTTGCCTATATTACTTATTTTGTTCCTTCTCTGCATATTTGGCCAGTTATTGCAAAATAACTCTGTATAAAGGCACTTGCCTTTGTGATAGTAGCACTATAAAATGTGTTGCATAATTATTACTCTCTAAAACTTTCAATGTTTAAAGTTTATAATTTGAAACGTTGTTCAAACACCCAGAGAATTCGATTAAAAGTTAATTTTACAATGGTTACTAATTTGATAGCAATAAAGGATAAGCCTTGAGGGTGCGGTAACCTCGTCTTTGACCGAAAGGGGATTAGGTATAACTTGCTTTAATTTTAGGTCGGAAATGCCTTTTCATACGGCGCTGTAATTTGATTCAAAATATATTTTTAGTTTCTAATGGATCTTTTGCTTTAGGTTCTTATTGTTAAGCTCGAAGTAATTTGTTTTGAGTTTTAAATGTAATGTTAAAAACTAAACATTTAATTAATATTTAAAAAAAACATAATATAATCCAGGTACAATGAATTTATGTTAAAAAAAAACACGAAAAGAAGTATATTAAAAATATTACTACCATATCTAAAGTATGCAAACCAACAACAACACTGCCTGTCGGGATGTGACCCAGCAGCTTCTCCGCAACATAACCGTCTTTGTTCATTCTCATCATCATGATAGTCAAATCTAGAAATGAAGAGTCACCTGCATCCATCGACTGCCTGTATGTATCAGGTCGTCACTCCATCCAGTAGGAGACCATCCCCATCACTCGATAGAATAGAATAGAATAATTTTTATTCAATTTTGATTATTACATAATACTTATTGAAAGTCATATTTTATCTACCACTGGTTCGGAAAATACCACAGTCCTAACACTAATTAACTAAACAATAATTTTGTTTATACAATTTTTAAATTATATTTTCATAGAACCAGCATGGTGGCGATCACCCTATTCCCAGGGGTTATTTTCATTCATGTATTCCTTGATATTATAATAACCCTTCTTGTACAGTTTTTCTTTTATAAAACTTTTAAACTTGTTTATTGACAAACTTTGAATATGTTCTGGGATTTTGTTGTAAAAGCGTATACATTGCCCCATAAATGAATTACTGATTCTGTGAAGTCTAGTAAGTGGCATTACAAGCTTATGTTTGTTCCTAGTATTTAAAGTATGCACATCCTTATTCTTATTAAAGCTATTTATGTTTTTATGCACATACGAGGGTGGATTGAAAAGTACTCGACCTAACACAGATCCATTCAATTCTAAAAATCAAATCTACCCACATTATTTTGTTCAGTTGAGACTGGTTCATTGCGTGAAGTTCGAAACGTGTGCGATAATTAGTTGTGATTTTATAAATTTATTAACAAAGTAATCGGACATAATTTCCGCGAATGGAGCAAATCGAGCAGCGTGCCGTCATTAAGTACCTCCATAAGAAGGGGCTATCATCAAAAGCCATCCATGATGACATGGTCAGTACATTAGGCGATTGTGCTCTGTCATATTCATCCGTCAAAAAATGGATAGCAGAATTTAAGCGTGGTAGAGAGTGTGAAAGATGAACCCCGCTCTGGAAGGCCTTCGACGTCAACTACTGACGAAAATATTAAAAAAGTACTTGATTTAATAAGGGAAGACCGCAGATTAAAAATTAGAGAGATAGCCGAGATTATAGGCATCTCTTATGAACGAACTCAAAACATCATTGTCAACGAGTTGGGTTTCCACAAGGTGTCTGCGAGGTGGGTTCCGCGACTGCTTTCAGTTGAACAAAAAAGGACGCGATTGACTATTTCACGCGACTGTTTGGAGTTATTTGAAGCCGATGCAAATGATTTTTTGAATCGTTTTGTTACTATAGACGAAACATGGGTTCATTACTGTACACCGGAAACAAAACAACAATCAAAACAGTGGAGAAGACCTGGTTCACCACCCTCTAAAAAGGCTAAGTCGATTTTGTCGGCAAATAAGGTGATGGCTTCAGTATTCTGGGACTCGAAAGGTGTGATTATGATTGATTATCTTGAAAGGGGTCAGACTATAAACTCTAATTACTACTGCACCTTACTACGTCGTTTACGAGAGGAAATAAAAGAAAAACGTCGAGGAATGCTCAGAATAAAAGTCCTGTTTCATCAAGATAACGCCCGTGTTCACACGTCAGTACAGTCAATGGCTGAAATTCACAACTGTGGCTTTGAACTGTTACCGCATCCGCCGTATTCACCTGATCTGGCACCATCAGACTTCTTTCTGTTCCCTTACCTAAAAAAGCACTTGGGAGGTCAAAGATTTTTGACAAACGACGAGGTCAAAGCAGCTGTAGACGCATATTTTGACTCTAAGGAAGAATCATTTTTTTTCAACGGTCTAAATGCTTGGAAGGGGAGATGGCAAAAGTGTATTGAACTTGATGGTGATTATGTAGAAAAATAAAAATATAACTGATTTAGTATGTGTTTATTTTCTTGGTTAGGCCGAGTACTTTTCAATCCACCCTCGTACATTACATTCTCATAAATATATTGCGATGCAAAAGTTAATATGTTTATTTCTTTAAATTTTTCTCTGAGGGACTCTTTACAATTTAGGTTATAAATCCCGATCTCCTTTATTCTTACTAAAATAATTACAATGGACATTATCAAGACACCAAAGTCTCGGCGACTGAATGAGTAAGGCTGATTTAAGCTGGTTGCCAGCGCCGTATGTTATACCACTCGAACGTACGTGTTAGTGGGAGTTTCAAATTCTTCAATTAATTTTTTACTTATTTATGAACGTCTAAATTTTTCTTAAACTGTACTTATGCAGACGTATTAAGAACCAATGACAACTCAACGATATTATTGATAATGACTTATTATACTGACTAGGATCATCATAGCTAATGATCACTGCATGACGTTTAAGTTAATTTTTTAACTTTAATATTATTCCTTTGCACACCTCGAATGCGAAGCGAGGGATGTTGGGCTTTATTGTCGATTTGATAATGTCACGTTACCCGATTTCATTAAATTCGTATTTTTATGCCTCATTAATACGTGAAGTAAAGCAAATTTTATTTTATTATCTTATTCATAACAATAATTTTACGTATATCTTTGTATATGGGGATACATTTTATTCTATTTATTGACTTTATGGGTACTAAAAGAGTGCAAGATCAGTAATGTCATCGACTAACACGTATTAGCCAACGTGAAAAAGGATAGTAGTGATGAATATTACATGCAAAGTGTCTTATTCTATCTATCTATTATAGCCTATTAAAGTTCACTGCTGAACAAAGGTCTCCCCCATAGATTGCGTAATAGGGAGATTTTGCCATATTCGCCACGCTTGGCAAGTGGTTTGGCAACCGCAATTTTTTCTTTTTACTCAGCTGTAAAGATTTAGTAGTATAACTGTAGCACGAATGGATCGGTGGTGGGTACATTCGTGCTAGAACCATAATATAGCTGCAGCGTGGGTCTAACACGTAAATCAACTTTTTACAAACATAGAAACAAAATTTAACTCGTAAATTAACATGCCCGGATTAAATATTGTTTTATTAACCCTCCCGTTCCCATTACACCGACAAAAACATTGTCTGAGTAAAAGAAATACAAGCTCACTGAGCCGATTACACGTTTAAAAGTTTTTTTTTAAACAATTTAACGTCTTCTAAATTTCTGGGAATTCGCGCACCGAAGATTTGTTTCTCTAGAATTTTAAAATAATTTAAATGCGACTTGCAATCCCTCGAACAAGTCGGTACCCAAAAGGCTTTTGTACCTTACAACAAATGCTTAACCCTCGGTAGTTAGCATAGCAAGGATTTGCCATTATCGTCACGCTTGACAGACTAGAGAGTGAATTGGAGATCGCAGTAGCAAACCTCTTTGTTTTATAGAATAAGTTTGACAAATGAGCACACATTCAACCTGATGTTGAGTGGATGATGTGGCACATAGATATCAACTTTATCCTTCATTAGGAATTTAAATGCAGATGGTGTTCACTCCTGTGGACTAAGATGTAATGTGCAGTTTCCTGTTAAAAGATTCTCCAGGTCTCTAATTCCTAAGCTGTAATTTTTGTTTCAAGTAAGTCCCGCTGGGTTTTTTCCGAACCAGTGGCAAAATAAACAAAAGAGTGATATTGAATATTTATGACTTATAATGTATATTGAATAAAAAGGTTTCCGTTTCTGCTTCTATTTCTTTACTCCCCATCCGAAATACAGCAGCATTAAACTGCTATTTTACGCTGGTATTCTTTAAGAGCGTGGTCCTTGTTTGGTCGAGCAGACCCATTCGTGCTACAACCATATAATAACTGCAGCGTGGCTTTACCACGTGTAATCGTATAAACGTCATCTCTATCGCTGATTTAATGATCTGATCTGGATTTTATGTGGATACGGATTTTAAGTTAAGTTTAAACACGACGGATTTGCCGCCGTAACTCACGCAATGAAATATGTTCATAGATTCTATTTACATATATGCGTATATATCACACGGCTCTGTGTTCACTAAACGCCTTTCTAGTCGTAAATATTGTATATCTTTAATGTTATAAAATGTTTTTAATCCAAGTATGTATTAAAAGGCTCATAAGATTATATCGCAGGAAGCGTGTTTAAAGAGTCTTTACCGGAAATGAAATTCAGTTGATATACCTCTTTGTAAAGGAAATCATATTTATGTTATTATAATATATAATAATAAATATACAAAGTAAGATACAGAAAAGTATTACTACAAATCTGACAAAATATTTTTTTTTAGGAGAGAAACTCTAAGTGTGTTCAAATTATGGCGAATATCAACAACATTTGTAACGGAAAAAATTTGTACGTTACAAAAATACACTCCATTTGCTGCCATAAGGATGATAGATGGATAATATAATATTCATATTGTGTAGCGATGACACATATGGACGGTTTACCCCTATTGTTGGCACCTAGAAATTACATTTAGTTTCATATTTTTGCTATATACAATAATAATGGATGGGAAATTCAAATCTATATATGTATCTCTATAAATGTACTATTAACAGATTTTCTACTGCGATGATAAGTACAGCATCATACCAAGAAAATATAGTACAAGTACACGCGCATTGATTGTGAGATGCAGAGGCGCACGGCTCTAAATTAACGTATCCGATCTAACACCAATAACAAGATGATATCGGAGGCTTACTTGGATATTGCATCCAAACAGGGATACGAAAGCAATCCCAACATTACCAGACAAAGTTAGACTTTGAGAATGATTTGAAAAAATTTATATAAATAAAGATTTTTTATTGACAAAATGTTTACTGGTGTCTTGGAAATCTTTTTTATTTGTAACGAGGTATTTGACCATAGTCTTTAGACGTAAGAACCCCTCTGTATTTTAATTCCTTATCGAGTTTAGATGTAGGTGTTTATTGACAACAGAAAATTAATTCATTCGAATTCATACAGCCTATCAAAAGTAGACCTCATTCATATATTGTTTTTTTTTAACTTTGCTTGCGTGTTGGTTGGAACCGCAGCTGATATTTTTTTTACTAAATTTACTATTACCTTATTATTTAAACCAAGTGGTTTCGATTAGAGTATTATCAGATTGTAATTGGTAATCTAGCAATAGTTGATTAATACGACATGACGCTTGGCATGCAGGTTGTTTGGCAACCGCAATTGTCAAAAATGTTTTTACAGGAACTTATTTCCCTTTCAAACCGAATGCTTTCGATTAGGGTTGCATCAGATTGTAAGTCACCACAATCAAGATCTAGTTGCTAAATAATACAGTAAGAGAATTACTCCTTTAATAACTTAAGTATTGTGTTAAATGAATTAAAAAGTTAAACCTTTTATAACTTTTAAATGATAATCGCATTTGCATTCGATAAAAGGAATTCAATATCCATTTAAAATCGATCCAATTTTTTCGTACCTGAAGAAAGAGCTTTACGCGGACCTATTTAGATTGAAATAAAATATTATTGATAAATTTAAACAAGTCATCAGTAAGAAAAAACAAATTGCAAACTTTGAGCATAGTGTACCTAACAACTACCGGCATAGATGTAACATGGACTTTAGGCTTTGTTTTGTCCGTGTTAAATTTAAGTCCTATCCGTTAGCAGACAATGCTAAGGAGAATAGTACCTACTGAGGCCTTTCTGCGATTCTGTCATAAGGACTATATTGTCAATAAATAAAATGTGAGTGATGTACATGCCATTGATGTTTATACCCTATTCTTTCCAGTAATATAGTATACAAGTAACGAAAATTTACCATTAACTTCTCCTGAGGATGTCGAAAACCTCGCCAAAGCAAAGCCCAAACGATCCTATAGCGTCCGTTAATTTTTACAAATATTCCATCAAAAGCAAATTATAGGAAAACTAATGTCAGGTACATGAATGGTTAACAACCCATATGCCTTTTTTATCGTGGGGAAATCCTCATGGATACCTATAGCTGAGGGGGCAAAAGAAAGGTTTCGCCGGACTACTACCGGCCGGTCACTATCAGCGTATATAAGTGGTCCCTGGATCTCCGTTCGGAACGCAACCGAGGCCCCCCTCGTGCTTTCCTTTATTAAAGCACTTCCCGGGAACTATCCTTACTGTACATCCGTACAATCTGTATGACTAGCATGGTGATTATGCCAAATATGGTTAACGCAGAACCTATGTTTAGTAGTTTACAGTTAACTGGCTAAAGTGGAAAAGTAGTCAAATATGACGTTAACTGATTTAGAACTGCCACGATCCCTTGATAATTATGAAGACAATTTATTACTAACTTTTCAAAAATAACGTATAAATATTGAATAAATATTATAAATATTAATCAATTTGAATAATAAAAAACTCTCTCAGAAATGAGAAAAGTAATAGACCCAGCGGTGGTACCAGTATATATTGTCTAAATACTTTAAAATTAACCAAATATGGGTCGGCACAACAAATCAATAAAATGTAAAATGTTAGAGCGAAGTATGATATAAGGACTTTTCTTGGCTTTCAAAACGAGAGGAAATGAAATATTTATTTAATTTTACCATTAGCAATTTGAAACTACCTTATTATTTATTATATCAAAGTATCGAATCGTACCGGGGCCTAAAATGATAGTGTGTACAAACGACGTAACAGAAAATTACTTTTCAACCAAGATCGAATCGAGAGAAAATTCCCTCTCTCAATTTCATTATAAGTCTAAAGAACTTGTTATAATTTCGATTCTTATTTTCTTATTTGGTTTGCTTATTGAATACTTGCGACCCCATAAAATAATAATGCAACTCCCCAATAGATGGAGTGATGACCTGTTAAGACATGCAGGAAGTCGATGGACGCATGTGGCTAAGGACCGTGCTTTGTGGTATTCATTGGGGGAGGCCTATGATGATGCTATATTCAGCATTGGGCTTGTGAAGGTCTGTAATGACAATGATGATGATGATGAAATACTTGAATAGATGCTTAAATAAAATATTATTTGTTCTTTACCAGCCCGTAAGGTCAAAGGAGGTCATGGGCTTCTCGCTTTGTCGATCATTCATCATTTTAGGCATCATTCCCAGCTCATAAAAGACAACCTTCGACCACTCGATCCCTAAAATGGTGATCGCTCTGATTCGTCAAACTACAGATCTATTTCCATCAACTCGTTTTACTCGAAAATAATGAAATCCGTTAACAGCTGCCAGCTCATGAGATAACTTGAAGATAATCAGCTGATTAGTGACCGTCAATATAGTTTTCGTCGAATTTGCTCAGTTGGTAATCTTCTTGTTTACTTGACACACCTTACAGAAATTCGCGGGCTGAAATACGCTATTCGTTACTGTGGCGAACCACTAACAAAGGCATTTTATGCTTACTTGTGACGGTTAATGGGAATATTAGTAATTGTAATAGTATTACTAGTTATATTCATGTAGTTAATAGACTTTATTATACTATTACTCGCGATCCGCCCAGGATATGAACTGGTTATTTCTGGATCTCGATAGCAGTGCCACCTACGGGGTCCAATTTTAAATCAAAACTATTCCCGAATCAATTTAATTACTCATACAAAATTTCATCAAAATCGGTCCAGCCGTTTAGATGGAATTCAGTCACATACACACAGACAGAAGAATTTAATATATAAAGATAATTCATCGATCAGTCTTCCTAACGATTGTGTACATAAAGGTAGTTAAAATATGTTTTTGGTGACTCATAATGAGTAGTATATTTTAAAACGTAATTAAAGTAAAGGGAAATTTCGATAGTACTTTCAAGATAATATAAATGGCACGGAAAGAACAAATACCTATATTCAAGCAAAAGTTTTCCTCACGATATCCTACATTACCACCCAGCATGTGATAAATCCGTTCCTAAGTTCGAAAATACCAAATTCATGGTACGTGTTCGGAATTAAGCTCACATTTTCATAAAGTGAACGCGAAGCTAGACTAATATTTGCATAAGTTATTTGGATTAGTTTGTTTGAAACAGAATTTGAATCGGTATTATTGAAAGTAAAGGTATATTAACTCCTGGTTCGCGTTAATTCGACAAAATTATTATTTTAATTTTATTGATATTATTTAAGTTGTAAATTTTGCCGTGTAGTGGAGGTCAAGAATATCCACTACCCCATATCATCCCGTGGGTGTCGTAAAAGGCGACAAAGGGAAACAGGCGGGATATGGGCAGCAGCATCTTCCTGATAATAGCCAAAATTACAATAAAAAACTGCGGTTGCCGACCCGCCCGCCAATCGTGGCAACTATGGCAAATACCCCCCAATGATCAAAAAAACACACAGACGGCCCCCAGTCCCCGGCGGCCCCGCTATTCCAGGCTACGGTGGCGACCATGGTAACGGCGGGGCAGGGGGTGCTAAGAATCTCCGGTGGAGGTACGGTTGCCATCTACGACGACTCGACCTGGCAACGTACAACGCACGCACCCTGAGGACTGACGAGAAGACCGTGGAGCTGGAAGAAGAGATAGACAAGTTGCGCTGGCATATTATAGGATTATCCGAAGTCCGAAGAGAGGGGGAGGACACGGTAATCCTCAAATCCAGGAACTTGCTCTATCACCGGGCGACCATCTGTCCCAAGGAGGTGTCGGATTTATCGTCCACAAGTCTCTCGTTAACAACGTTGTAAAGATCGGGAGTGTGTCGACGAGGGTTGCGTACCTTATACTCAGAATCACCAAACGGTATTCGCTGAAGGTCATACAGGTTTACGCACCAACCTCGACACACCCCGATGAGGAGGTGGAGGAAATGTATCAGGATATCTCTAGAGCCATGCATTCTTTCAAAACCCAATATACGGTGTTAATGAGAGACTTCCATGCAAAACTAGGCACAAGAGAGAACGGTGAGCTGAAAGTAGGGAAATTCGGAATAGGGCAACGGAACCCAAGGGGCCAGCAGCTGGCCGACTTCATGGAGAAAGAGGGACTCTTTATGATGAACTCTTTCTTCAAGAAGCGGCCCTACAGGAAGTGGACCTGGTCGAGCCCCGACGGTTCGACAAAAATGAGATTGACTTCATTATGACGACCAGACGACAACTGTTCAGTGACGTCTCAGTGATCGCGAGGGTGAAAACCGGCAGCGATCACCGAATGGTTAGAGGCACACTGAACCTAAATGTTAAGTTGGAGAGGTCTCGTCTGATGAACTCAACGCTCCGTCCCCCTCGTGCTTTAATCCAAAGTCCCGAACCTTTCAGCTCGAGTTACAAAACCGTTTTCAGTGCCTAGAAGACTGCAATGAAGTGGACGATATGAATGACAAGCTCGTGGAAACTGTCCATGCGGTCGGAGCTATGTTCTGCAAGACCCGCCGCAGAAGAACACAAAAACTCTCCGATCACACTCTTAATCTCATGGCTGTTAGACAGGAGATGAGGCTACATTCTTCAACAGATTTGACAGCACACAGGCAACTGAACAGACAGATCTCCAAATGCATGCGGCGAGACTGACGCAACTTCAATACAGCTCGTATTGAAGAAGCGATCGAGCGGAACCAAGGCTCCAAAGTCTTTGCCAGAGATCTGTCTGCCAGTAAGAGCCAACTGTCAAAGCTGAAGACCGAATGTAGCAGCATCGTTTCCGGGGCACCTGAGATTTTGAGTAAGATTGAGAGGTTCTATGGGCAGCTGTACACGTCATCGTTGGAGCCACACGCAAGTGTGAGTAACGATCCAAGAGCGAGTCTTATTCGACACTTTTCCGAAGATATCCCGGACGTCAGTCTGAGCGAGATTAGAATGGCTCTCCAGCACCTTAAAAACGGTAAGGCCCCAGGCGAGGATGGAATTACAGCGAAACTTCTGAAAGCGGGTGGAAGACCGGTACTTGAAGTCCTTCAGAAGCTATTTAATTCCGTCCTCCATGGTGGCATTACACCGGAGGCGTGGAGCAGAAGTGCGGTGGTCTTGTTTTTCAAGAAAGGTGACAAGGCTCTCTTGAAGAACTACAGACCAATTTCCCTTCTGAGCCGCGTCTACGTGCTGTTTTCGAGAGTCATTACGAATCGTCTCGCGCGCAGACTTGACGACTTCCAGCGTCCCGAACAAGCCGGTTTCCGAAAGGGCTTTAGCACTATAGACCACATACATACCCTACGGCAAATTGTACAGAAGTCCGAAGAGTACAATTTGCCACTATGTCTGGCGTATTTGGACTATGAGAAAGCCTTTGATTCCGTCGAAATTTGGGCGGTGCTGCAGTCCCTTCAGCGGTGCCAAGTTGACTGTCGGTATATCGAAGTGCTGAAGTATTTGTACAGTAGAGCTACGATGGCTATCCGAGTACAGAACCAGAGTACGAAACCTATCCAATTGCAGAGAGGTGTAAGACAGGGTGACGTTATATCCCCGAAACTCTTCACCGCTGCATTGGAAGACGTTTTCAAGCTTCTGTACTGGAAAGGATACGGAATTAACATCAATGGCGAGTACATCACTCACCTTCGATTTGCCGACGATATAGTCCTAATGGCAGAACCGCTGGAGGAACTAAGCACTATGCTCAATAACCTCAATAGTGTCTCCCAACGGATAGGTCTTAAGATGAACATGGACAAAACAAAGATTATATTTAATGTCCATGTCACACCTATGCCGGTAGTTGTTGGAAGCACTAAGCTCGAAGTTGTTGACGAGTATGTTTACCTGGGACAAATAGTCCGACTAGGTAAGTCCAACTTCGACCGAGAGGTCAATCGACGGATTCAACTCGGCTGGGCAGCGTTCGGAAAGCTACGACACATCTTCTCGTCGGAAATACCTCAAAACCTTAAAACAAAATTGTACAACCAGTGCGTGTTGCCAGTCATTAAGATCTTATCATTATTACTATGATGACCTTGAAATAATTTTTATTTTTAACATTTATGTTCACAAATCTTGCACATTGTTTAAAAGTAAAATCTGCTGCTTATGTGCGTCAAAAGACACAAGGCTCGCTTCAACGTGTAACCCCGTTTTTCAATGACCTTTTTTCTTGAAATAAAAACATGAAATTGTTAAAATGTATACGGGTATAATTTCATTTTTTCTTTTTGTTGAATATATAATTCATAGTAATAAATTAACAGACATAAAATTTAAAGCAGCCTTTTGTATAAATATTTTGTAAAAGTATTGAGCAAAGTAGTTGAAAACATATTTATTATGAAGAATCGAAGAAGAGGATGCTTATCATACACATAAACTAAATATAACAAATATAAAGAATATCTAAAAAGGGGTATCCTAGACAAAACTATGTGAATTCAAGGTAAAGTTTGTGTGGAATAAAATATGTAGGCAAAAATCAACGTAAATTACACATTTAAAGAGAATATTATAAGAAACGACAGAAGAAAGTCAAGTAATAGTTCTCAAACTTTATAACAATGTTACTTGTTCTTTGCGTACCGTGAATGGCGAATAAAGGATAAAAAGAACATTTTTGTTATCACTAACATATGCGGGTTTCTGTCATTGAATATACTCGTCTTTTTGAACTGATGATATAATATTCATCATCGTCAGACTACTGGTTATAGGTGTTTTAAAACATGAACCAACTAGTATGATTTTTTTAAAGTTGCTCAATGCACTTCCATAAGGTGGTGTGTATATGTACGATAACGTCCTTAGGATTCTCATCTGACTATCCCGTATTCTGTAGATTAGGAAAGAGGTCTTTTTTGTAAATGAGGGCTGCATAGCCATTAAAATACACTTTAAAAAGTTACAATAAAAATACCAAATAATTTAATTAATAATATTGTTGGTAGTAGTTTAACTCGAACTAAGTTTTCATTAGTGCTAGGAAACTCCGGTGGAGGTTCGGTTGCCACCTACGACGACTCGACCTGGAAACTTATTACGCACGCACAATGATTACTGACGAGAAGATCCTGGAGCTAGAAGAAGAGATAGACAATTTGCGCTGCCATATTATAGGATTAACCGAGGTCTGAAGTGAGGGAGAGGACACGGTAATCCTCAAACACGGCAACTTGTTCTATTACCAGGAGGGCGACCATCTGTCCCAAAGAGGGATGGACTTGTCGTCCACAAGTCTCTCGTTAACAACGTTGTAAAGATTGGGAATGTGTCGACGAGGGTTGCGTACCTAATACTCAGAATCACCAAACGATATTGGCTGAATGTCATACAGGTTTACCTACCAACATCGGCACATCTCGATGAGTAGGTGGAGCAAATGTGGTATCTCTAGAGCCATGCATTCTTCCAAAGCCCACTATACGGTATTAATGGGACTTCAACGCAAAACTAGGCACAACAGAAAACGGTGAGCTGAAAGTAGGGAAGTCCGGATTAGGCAACGGAAACCAAGGGGCCAGTAGCTGGCCGACTTCATGGAGAAAGGCGGACTCTTCATGATGAACTCTCTCTTCTAGATATGTATGTAGTCGATATGGAAGTTCGATATTTCTAGTGGCTTAGGTCCTTAATATATTTTGTGATATAATGCACGTAAAGTAACACGCACTGAATATGACACTTAACCATGTAGTGGCGGTGTAAGAATATCCACTACACCATATCGTCCCGTGGGTGTCGTATGAGGCGACAGAGGGAAACTAAAACAGGAGATGGACAGCAGCAATTTTTTTATAGGATAAGGGTAACAAACGAGCACACAGTCCACCTTGATTGTAAGTGGTTGCTGTGGCCCATAGACATCTACATCTCTCCTCGATTACGAATCAAAATGCAAAAGCATTGTCACCCGTGAGGACTAAGATGGAATGACTTCTTTCCAGTAAAATGGGTCTCCGGTTCTCTACACTCACCATACGACACACAGCAGTGTTAAGCTGCTATTTTACGCTGGTATTCTGTGAGAGCGTGGTTGTAGTATAATTGTAGCACGAATGGGTCGGCTCAACCGGGGTAAGGACTACGCTTTCGCAGCATACCAGCGTTAAATAGCAGCTAAATGCAGGTGTGTTCATATGGTGAGTGTAGCGAACCGGTGACCCTTTTTATTGGAAACGAGTCATTCCGTTTCAGTCCTCAGGGGTGACAACGCATGTGTATTTTGATTCTTAATCGAGAATAAATATAGATGTCTATGGGCCACAACATCCACTTATCATTGGATGGTATGTGTGCTCAATTGATCTTATATTAAATTAAAAAGATTATTGTGCTCAATGTATGAATGATTGAGAAATCTGAAATTTTGTAGACGTATAGACGACGTAAGAATCGATGACAATACAATTATTACATGTCTATGACGTAATATTCTCACTGCGATTAACACAGCTTATGACTAATGAGTTACCTATTTTATTTTTACGTTAAGTAATATTTTTGGCAAGACAATAATCATCTAAAGTGACAATTAACCAAAAAACCGGCCAAGTGCGAGTCGGACTCGCGCACCGAGGGTTCCGAACAAATCCGTAGGTATATGAGTTAAAAATTATTAAAAATATTTTTATTATATGATGTAACTAAAAACTTATGCTTTTCGCAATTTTTCCTTTATCTGTGCTATAATACGTTGCTTCATGCCAAATTTTAAGATTCTCAGTTCACGGGAAGTACCCTGTAGGTTTTGACTTTTGATTCCCTTGCGAATATCAAAATTTTGCGGCATAAACGGCTGTATCTTTTGATTGCATTGGCTTAGAAGTTTGATTTTTTCACAGCCCCAAGGGACAGTAGACTTGAGTATTTGATATAAATTTCAGCTTGATACCTCTACGCATTCCTGAGAAAAAGGGTCTTGACTTATTATTGAACTTATTATACTTATTATTGAAATAAAAAATAAAACTCGCAAAATTTTACCACAGGTAAAAAGTTAGAACCATTATCAATTACAGAGTTATTTTTGAAAGAAGAAACAAATTTTAAACTTAAGTTCTATAACATATGTATAATATATATATATATATATATATATATATATATATATATATAAATAAATAATGATACAACTTTAATTTAGTTTTTGAAAATACGTGTAAATAAGGCTTCTACTTTTATTTGAAATTATTGCAAATTGACTGTGATTTATTGGCAATAATAACGTTTTTGCCTACCGATCGACTCTTATGAATGTGTGCGTACGCAGTAAAGTCAGTTAAAATAATGTATTACCACGCATTTTGAATTTAAAAGATAAAAAGAACAGAATGTTTGATATTTTTTTTAATAATTTTTGTTCACCATTTGCCTATATTACTTATTTTGAACCTTTACTGCAAATTTGGCCAGTTATTGCAAAATAACTCTGTATAAAGGCACTTGCCTTTGTGATAGTGGCACTATAGAAGTTCTTGCACAATTATTACTCTCTAAAACTTTCAATATTTAAAGTTTATAATTTGAAACGTTGTTCAAACACCCAGAGAATTCGATTAAAAGTTAATTTTACATTGGTTACTAATTTGATAGCAATAAAGGATAAGCCTCGAGGGTGCGGTAACCTCGTCTTTGACCGAAAGGGGATTAGGTATAACTTGCTTTAATTTTAGGTCGGAAATGCCTTTCCATACGGCACTGTAATTTGATTCAAACTATATTTTTAGTTTCTAATGGATCTTTTGCTTTAGGTTCTTATTGTTAAGCTCGAAGTAATTTGTTTTGAGTTTTAAATGTGATGTTAGAAACTAAACATTTAATTAATATTTAAAAAAACATAATATAATCCAGGTACAATGAATTTATGTTAAAAAAAAAACACGAAAAGAAGTATATTAAAAATATTACTACCATATCTAAAGTATGCAAACCAACAACAACACTGCCTGTCGGGATGTGACCCAGCAGCTTCTCCGCAACATAACTGTCTTTGTTCATTCTCATCATCATGATAGTCAAATCTAGAAATGAAGAGTCACCTGCATCCATCGACTGCCTGTATGTATCAGGTCGTCACTCCATCCAGTAGGAGACCATCCCCATCACTCGATCTCCTTTATTCTTACTAAAATAATTACAATGCACATTATCAAGACACCAAAGTCTCGGCGACTGAATGAATAAGGCTGATTTAAGCTGGTTGCCAGCGCCGTACGTTATACCGCTCGAACGTACGTGTTAGTGGGAGTTTCAAATTCTTTAATTAATTTTTTACTTATTTATGAACGTCTTAATATTTCTTAAACTGTAATTATGCAGATGTATTAAGAATTAATGACAACTCAACGAAATTATTGATTATGACTTATTATACTGACTAGGATCATCATAGCTAATGATCACTGCATGACGTTTACGTTAATTTTTTAACTCTAATATTATTCCTTTGCACACCTCGAACGCGAAGCGAGGGATGTTGGGCTTTATTGTCGACGTGATAAGGACACGTTACCCGATTTCATTAAATTCGTATTTTTATGCCTCATTAATACGTGAAGTAAAGCAAATTTTATTTTATTTTCTTATTGATAATAATAATTTTACGTACATCTTTGTTTATGGGGATACATTTTATTCTATTTATTTACTTTTTGGGTACTAAAAGAGTGCAAGATCAGTGATGTCACAGACTAACACATATTAGCCAATGTAAAAAAGGATAGTAGTGATGAATATTTCATGTAAAGTGTCTTATTCTATCTATCTATTATAGCCTATTAAAGTTCACTGCTGAACGAAGGTCTCCCCCATAGATTGCGTAATAGTGAGATTTTGCCATATTCGCCACGCTTGGCAGGTGATTTAGCAACCGCAATTTTTTCTTTTTACTCAGCTGTTATCATGAAGATTTAGTAGTATAACTGTAGCACGAATGGGTCGGTGGTGGGTACATTCGTGCTAGAACCATAATATAGCTGCAGCGTGGGTCTAACACGTAAATCAACTTTATACACACATAGAAACAAAATTTCACTCGTAAATTAACATGTCTTGGATTAAATGTTGTTTTATTAACCCTCCCGTCCCCATTATACCGACGAAAACATTGTCTGAATAAAAGAAATACAAGCTCGCTGAGCCGATTACACGTTTAAAAGTTTTTTTTTAACAATTTAACGTCTTCTAAATTTCTGGGAATTCGCGCACCGAAGATTTGTTTCTCTAGAATTTTAAAATAATTTAAATGTGACTTGCAATCCCTCGAACAAGTCGGTACCCAAAAGGCTTTTGTACCTTACATCAAATGCTTAACCTTCGGTAGTTAGCATAGCAAGGATTTGCCATTATCGTCACACTTGACAGCCTTGAGAGTGAGTTGGAGATCGCAGTAGCAAACTTCTTTGTTTTATAGAATAAGTGTGACAAATGAGCACAAATTCAATCTGATGTTGAGTGGATGATGTGGCACATAGACATCAACTTTATCCTTGATTAGGAATTTAAATGCAGATGGTGTTGACTCCTGTGGACTAAGATGTAATGCGCAGTTTCCTGTTAAAAGAGTCTCCAGGTCTCAAAGTCCTAAGCTGTTATTTTTGTTTCAAATTAGTCCCGCTGGGTTTTTTCCGAACCAGTGGCAAAAAAAACAAAAGAGTGGAATTGAATACCTATTTATGACTTATAATGTATATTGAATAAAAAGGTTTCCGTTTCTGCTTCTATTTCTTTACTCCCCATCCGAAATACAGCAGCATTAAACTGCTATTTTACGCTGGTACTCTTTAAGAGCGTGGTTCTTCTCTGGTCGATCAGACCCATTCGTGCTACAACCATATTATAACTGCAGCGTGACTTCACCACGTATAATCGTATAAACGTCATCTCTATCGCTGATCTGATGATCTGATCTGGATTTATGTGGATTCGGATTTTATGTTAAGTTTAAACAAGACGGATTTGCCGCCGTAACTCACGCAATGAAATATGTTGATAGATTCTATTTACATATATACGTATATATCACACGGCTCTGTGTTCACTAAACGACTTTCTAGTCGTAAATATTGTAAATCGATTATGTTATAAAATGTTTTTAATCCAAGTATGTATAAAAAGGCTAATAAGATTATATCGCAGGAAGCGTGTTTAAAGAGTCTTTACCGGAAATGAAATTCAGTTGATATTCCTCTTTGTAAAGCAAATCTTATTTATGTTATTATAATATATAATAATAAATAAACAAAGTAAGATACAGAAAAGTTTTACTACAAATCTGACAAAAGTTTTTTTTTTAGGAGAGAATCTCTTAAGTGTTTCAAATTATGGCGAATATCAACAACATTTGTAACGGATAAAATTTGTACGTTACAAAAATACACTCCATTTGCTGCCATAAGGATGATAGATGGATAATATAATATTCATATTGTGTAGCGACGACACATACGGACGGTTTCCCCCTATTGTTGGCACCTAGAAATTACATTTAGTTTCATATTTTTGCTATATACAATAATAATGGATGGGAAATTCAAATCTATATATGTATCTCTATAAATGTACTATTAACAGATTTTCTACTGCGATGATAAGTACAGCATCATGCCAAGAAAATATAGTACAAGTACACGCGCATTGATTGTGAGATGCAGAGGCGTACGGCTCTAAATTAACGTATCCGATCTAACACCAATAACAAGATAATATCGGAGGCTAGCTTGGGTACTGCATCCAAACAGGGATACGAATGCAATCCCAACATTACCAGACAAAGTTAGACTTTGAGAATGATTTGAAAAAATTAATATAAATAAAGCTTTTTATTGACAAAATGTTTACTGGTGGCTTGGAAATCTTTTTTATTTGTAACGAGGTATTTGACCTTAGTCTTTAGAGGTAAGGACCCCTCTGTATTTTAATTCCTTATCGAGTTTAGATGTAGGTGTTAATGGACAACAGAAAATTAATTCATTCGAAATCATACAGCCTATCAAAAGTCAACTACTTAACGTAGACCTCATTCATAGATTGTTTTTTTTAACTTTGCTTGCGTGTTGGTTGGAACCGCAGCTGACAAATTTTTACTAACTTTACTGTTACCTTATTATTTAAACCAAGTGGTTTCGATTAGAGTATTATCAGATTGTAAGTGGTAATCTAGCAATAGTTGATTAATACGACATGACGCTTGGCATGCAGGTTGTTTGGCAACCGCAATTTTCAAAAATGTTTTTACAGGAACTTATTTCTCTTTCAAACCGTATGCTTTCGATAAGGGTTGCATCAGATTGTAAGTCACCACAATCAAGATCATCACCACTAAGTGCTTAATAATACACTAAGAGATTTACTCCTTTAATAACTTAAGTATTGTATAGAATGAATTGAAAAGTTAAACCTTTTATAACACTTAAATCATAATCGCATTTGTATTCGATAAAAGGAATTCAATATTCAATTAAAATCGATCCAATTTTTTCGTACCTGAAGAAAGAGCTTTACGCGGACCTACTTAGTTTGAAATAAAATATTATTGATATATTTAAACAAGTCATCAGTAAAAAAAACAAATTGCAAACTTCGAGGATAGTGTACCTAACAAATACCGGCATAGATGTAACATGGACTTTAGGCTTTGTTTTGTCCATGTTAATTTTAAGACCTATCCGTTAGCAGACAATGTTAAGGAGAATAGTACCTACTTAGGCCTTTCTGTGATTCTGTCATAAGGACTATATCGTCAATAAATGTAAGGTTAGTGATGTACATGCCATTGATGTTTATACCCTATTATTTCCAGTCCAGTAATATAGTATACAACTAACGAAAATTTATCATTAACTTTTCCTGAGGATGTCGAAAACCTCGCAAAAGCAAAGCTCGAACGATCCTGTAGCTTCCGTTAATTTTTACAAATATTACATAAATACACCAGACGCAAATTATAGGAAAACTCCTTTTCCTATTTCCGCCTTTTTTATCGTGGGGAAATCCTCATGGATACCTACTGATTCGGGGGCAAAAGAAAGGTTTTGCCGGACTACTACCGGCCAAAACCACACGGTGGTCACCATCAGTGTATATAAGTGATCCCTGCATCTCCGTTCGGAACGCAACCGAGGCCCACCTCGCGCTTTCCTTTATTAATGCACTTCCCGGGGGATGTCCTTACTATACATCCGTACAATCTGTATAACTAGCATGGTGATTATGCCAAATATGATTTACGCAGAAACATTGTTTAGTAGTTTACAGTTAACTGGCTAAAGTGGAAAAGTAGTCAAATATGACGTTAACTGATTTAGAACTGCCACGATCCCTTGATAATTATGAAGACAATTTATTACTAACCTATCAAAAATAACGTATAAAAATTGAATAAATATTATAAATATTAATCAATTTGAATAATAAAAATCTCTCTCAGAAATGAGAAAAGTAATAGACCCAGCGTGGTATATATTGTCTACATAATTTAAAATTAACCAAATATGGGTCGGCACCACAAATCTATAAAATGTAAAATGTTAGAGCGACGTATGATATAAGGGCTTTTCTTGGCTTTCAAAACGAGAGGAAATAAAATATTTATTTAATTTTACCATTATCAATTTTAAACTACCTTATTATTTATTATATCGAAGTATCGAATCGTACCGGGGCCTAAAATGATAGTGTGTACAAACGACGTAACAGAAAATTACTTTTCAACCAAGATCGAATCGAGAGAAAATTCCCTCTCTCAATTTCATTATTAGTCTGAAGAACTTGTTATAATTTCGATTCTTATTTTCTTATTTGGTTTGCTTATTGAATACTTGCGACCCCATAAAATAATAATGCAACTCCACACTAGATGGAGTGATGACCTGTTAAGACATGCAGGAAGTCGATGGACGCATGTGGCTAAGGACCGTGCTTTGTGGTATTCATTGGGATAGGCCTATGATGATGCTATATTCAGCATTGGGCTTGTGAAGGTCTGTAATGACAATGATGATGATGATGAAATACTTGAATAGATGCTTAAATAAAATATGATTTGTTCTTTACCAGCCCGTAAGGTCAAAGGAGGTCATGGGCTTCTCGCTTTGTCGAAGGGATTTGTCATCATTATCGCACTTGGCAAGCGAATTGAAGATCGCAATGTCAGACGTCTCGCACCTTGAAAACGTGCTGGCATCGGTTTAGTAGTTGTTAGCTGTTAACAATTTAACTAATATTTAGGCATCATTCCCAGCTCATAAAAGACAACCTTCGACCACTCGATCCCTAAAATGGTGATCGCTCTGATTCGTCAAACTACAGATCTATTTCCGTCAACTCGTTTTACTCCAAAATAATGAAATCCGTTAACAGCTGCCAGCTCATTAGATAACTTGAAGAGAATCAGCTGATTAGTGACCGTCAATATAGTTTTCGTCGAATTTGCTCAGTTGGTAATCTTCTTCTTTACTTGACACACCTTACAGAAATTCGCGGACTGAAATCCGCTATTCGTTACTGTGGCGAACCACTAACAAAGGCATTTTAAGCTTACTTGTGATGGTTAATGGGAATATTAGTAATTTTAATAGTATTACTAGTTATTTTCATGTAGTTAATAGACTTTATTATACTATTACTAGCGATCCGCCCCGGATTTGCACTGGTTATTTCTGGATCTCGATAGCAGTGCCACCTACATAGTCCAATTTTAAATCACAACTAATCCCGAATCAATTTAATTACACACAAAATTTCATCAAAATCAGTCCAGCCGTTTAGGGGGACTTCAGTCACATACACACGGACATAAGAATTTAATATATAGAGATAATTCATCGATCAGTCTTCCTAACGATTGTGTACATAAAGGTAGTTAAAATATGTTTTTGGTGGCTCATAGTGAGTAGTATATTTTAAGACTTAATTAAAGTAAAGGGAAATTTCGATAGTACTTTCAAGATAAAATAAATGGCACGGAAAGAACAAATACCTATATTCAAGCAAAAGTTTTCCTCACGATATCCTACATTACCACCCAGCATGTGATAAATCCGTTCCTAAGTTCGAAAATACCAAATTCATGGTACGTGTTCGGAATTAAGCTCACATTTTCATAAAGTGAACGCGAAGCTAGACTAATATTTACATAAGTTATTTGGATTAGTTTGTTTGAAACAGAATTTGAATCGGTATTATTGAAAGAAAAGGTATATTACTCCTGTTTCTCGTAAGTTCGAAAAAATTATTATTTTAATTTTATTGATAATATTTAAGTTGAAAATTACCTTGTGGTATTTTAAACTTTATCGTAATTAAGTCTTGAAATAAGTGATCTAATTTAAACAATACAGTACACGGTGTTTGAATATAAAGGTATAATAAAAAAAAACTAAGTTCATAAAGATCTTATTATTATTACTATGACCTTGAACTAATTTTTATTTTTAACATTCATGTTTACACATCTTGCACAATGTTTAAAAGTAGAATCTGCTGCTTTTGTGCGTCAAAAGACAAAATGCTCGCTTCAACGTGCAACCCCGTTTTTCAATGACCTTTTTTCTTGAAAAATAAAAACATGAAATTGTTAAAATGTATACGCGTATACTTTCATTTTTTCCTTTTGTAAAATATATAATTCATAGTAATAAATTAACAGACATAAAATTTAAAGCAGTTTTTTGTATAAATTTTTTGTGTAGGTATTGAGCAAAGTAGTTAAAAACATATTTATTCTAAAGAATCGAAGAAGAGAATGCTTATTATACACATAAACTAAATATAACAAATATAAAGAATATCAAAAAAAGGGTATCCTAGACAAAACTATGTGAATTCAAGGTAAAGTTTGAGTGGAATAAAATATGTAGGCAAAAATCAACGTAAATTACACATTTAAAGAGAATATTATAAGAAACGACAGAAGAAAGTCAAGTATAGTTCTCAAACTTTATAACAATGTTACTTGTTCTTTGCATGCCATGAATGGCGAATAAAGGTTAAAAAGAACATTTTTGTTATCACTAACATATGCGGGTTTCTGTCATTGAATATACTCGTATTTTTGAACTGATGATATAATATTCATCATCGTCAGACTACTACTACAAATTTCCCTACTTTCAGCTCACCGTTCTCTCTTGTGCCTAGTTTTGCATTGAAGTCTCCCATTAACACCGTATATTGGGTTTTGGAGGAATGCATGGCTCTAGAGATATCCTCATACATTTCCTCCACCTCCTCATCGGGGTGTGCCGAGGTTGGTGCGTAAACCTGTATGACGTTCAGCGAATACCGATTGGTGATTCTGATTATAAGGTACGCAACCCTCGTCGATACACTCCCGATCTTTATAACGTTGTTAACGAGAGACTTGTGGACGATAAATCCGACACCTCCTTGGGACAGATGGTCGCCCTCCCGGTGATAGAGCAAGTTGTCGGATTCGAGGATTACCGTGTCCTCCCCCTCTCTTCGGACTTCGGATAATCCTATAATATGCCAGCGCAATTTGTCTATCTCTTCTTCCAGCTCCACGATCTTCTCGTCAGTCCTCAGGGTGCGTGCGTTGTACGTTGCCAGGTCGAGTCGTCTAAGGTGGCAACCGAACCTCCACCGGAGATTCTTAGCACCCCCTGCCCCGCCGTTACCTTGGTCGCCACCGTAAAATACACATGCTTGAATTGGAAAGAGCTCAACGAATGATTCTAAAAGTTGCACTTTATAATTCCACTCCTAAGGAAGCCGAAATTTTTAATGCAACCTTATAGAAGACATTGAGATTGTGATATTTCCATAGTTCTCTCAAAAGGGTAAAAATATAACTTTTAATAAAAAAGTAATAGCCGATTTCAAAGAACAAAAGTCAAAAAATACACATTCTTTTTTTTATTCATAGATAAAGGGCTTTGTCGCTGATGCGATTATGCCGCCCTGGTAGTGACAAAATAATCTTAAATATAATAATTACTTACAATTAAACTTATTATACTTACTAGTTACTTTATTTCTTATTAACTAACAAATATAGTTTTTTGGCATCATCTGATAACGGGTCCGATAAAATACTATTACAACTACCAATTAAGAACAAATGTAAATTACTTACTGTATTAAATGTAATGGTTATAGGTGTTTTAAAACATGAACCAACTAGTATGATCTTTTTAAAGTTACTCTATGCACTTCCATAAGGTGATGTGTATATGTACGCCAACGTCCTTAGGATGCTCATCTGACTATCCCGTATTCTGTAGATTAGGAAAGAGGTATTTTTTGCAAATGAGGGCTGCAAAGCCATTAAAATACACTTTAAAAAGTTACAATAAAAAAATACCAAATAATTTAATTAATAATATTGTTGGTAGTGGTTTAGCTCGAACTAAGTTTTTATTAGTGCTAGGAATCTCCGGTGGAGGTTTGGTTGCCACCTACGACGACTCGACCTGGAAACTTATTACGCACGCATACTGAGGACTGACGAGAAGATCCTGGAGCTGGAAGATGAGATAGACAAGTTGCGCTGGCATATTATAGGATTAACCGAGGTCTGAAGTGAGGGAGAGGACACGGTAATCCTCAAATACGGCAACTTGTTCTATTACCAGGAGGGATGGACTTGTCGTCCACAAGTCTCTCGTTAACAACGATGTAAAGATTGCGAATCTATCGACAAGGGTTGCGTACCTAATACTCAGAATCACCAAACGATATTGACTGAATGTCATACAGGCTTACCCACCAACATCGGCACATCTCGATGAGTAGGTGGAGCAAATGTGGTATCTCTAGAGCCATGCATTCCTCCAAAGCCCACTATACGGTATTAATGGGACTTCAACGCAAAACTAGGCACAACAGAAAACGGTGAGCTGAAAGTAGGTGAGTCCGGATTAGGCAACGGAAACCAAGGGGCCAGTAGCTGGCCGACTTAATGGAGAAAGGCGGACTCTTCATGATGAACTCTTTCTTCCAGATATGTTTGTAATCGATATGGAAGTTCGATATTTCTAGTGACTTAGGCCTTATTATATTTTGAGATATAATGCACGTAAAGTAACACGAACTGAATATGACACTTAACCATGTAGTGGCGGTGTAAGAATATCCACTACACCATATCGTCCCGTGGGTGTCGTAAGAGGCGACATAGGGAAACTAAAGCAGGAGATGGGCAGCAGCATCTTTTTTATAGGATAAGAGTAACAAACGAGCACACAGTCCACCTGATGATAAGTGGTTGCTGTGGCCCATAGACATCTACATCTCTCCTCGATTACGACTAAAAATACGAAAGCGCTGTCACCCGTGAGGATGCAATGACTTCTTTCCAGTAAAATGGGTCTCCGGTTCTCTACGCTCACCATACAACACACAACATTATTAAGCTGCTATTTTACGCTGGTATTCTGTGAGAGCGTGGTCCTTCCCAGTCGAGCCGACCCGTTCGTGCTACAATTATACTACTAAATCTTCATGATAACAACTGAATAAAAAGAAAAAATTGCGATTGCCAAACCACCTGCCACGCATGGCAAATATGGCAAAATCTCCCTATTAGGCAATCTATGTGGGAGACCTATGCTCAGCGATGGACTTTTATAGGCTAAAATAGATAGATAGAATAAGACACTTTGCATGTAAAATCCATCACTGCTTTCCTTTTGTACATTGCCTAATTCTCGTATGTATTAGTCTGTGACATCACTGATCATGCACTCTTTAGAACCCAAAAAGTCAACAAATAAAATGTGTATCCCCATAAACAAAAATTTACGTAAAATTATTGTTATGAATAAGAGTGGAAAATAAAATATGTTTTTTTTCGTGTATTAATGAGGCATAAAAATACGAATTTAATGAAAGCGAGTAACGTGACCTTATCAGGTCGACATTAAAGCCCAACATCTCTCGCTTCGCGTTCGAGGTGTGCAAAAGAATAATATTAGAGTTAAAAAATTAACTTAAACATCATGCATTGATCAAAAGCTATGATGATATATCGTAGCTAGAGCTAACGTAGCGTATAGATATAAGAATAATAACATAAAGCAAAAGATCCATTAGAAACTAAAAATATAGTTTGAATCACATAAATTACAGTGCCGTATGAAAAGACATTTCTTACCTAAATTTAAAGCAAGTTATACCTAATCCCCTTTCGGTCAAAGATGATGTTACCGCACCCTCGAAGCTTATCCTTAATTGCTATCAAATTAGTAACCAATGTAAAATTAACTTTTAATCGAATTCTCTGGGTGTTTGAACAACGTTTCAAATTATAAACTTTAAAAATTTAAAGTTTTAAAGAGTAATAATTGTGCAAGACATTTTATAGTGCTACTACTAATCACAAGGGCAAGTGCCTGTATTTAGGGTTATTTTGCAATAACTGGCCAAAACAGAGAATGTTCAAAACAAGTAATATAGGCAAATGGTGAACAAAAATTAATAAAAAAAATATCAAACATTCTGGCCTTTTTATCTTTTAAATTCAAAATGCGTGGCAATACATTATTTTAACTGACTTCACTGCGCACGCACACATTAGTAAGAGTCGATCGCACGGCAAAAACGTTATTGCTCATAAATCACATTCAATTTGGGATAAATTCAAATAAAAGTATAAGCCTTATTTACTCGTATTTTAAAAAACTAAATTAACGGTATATCGTCATTTATACATATATTATACATATGTTATAGAACTAAAGTTTAAAATTTGGTTCTTCTTTCAAAAATAACTCTGTAATTGATAATGGTTCTAACTTTCTGCCTATGGTAAAGTTTAGCGAGTTTTATTTTTTATTTTAGTAAAATATCGAAACTTATATCAGAATGTTCTACCTTATATTTGTCACAGTTTATTTCAAGAAGTACATGATCACATTTTCGAATGAGCGATTTCTGGGGACAGCTTTTTGGTAAATTGTCACTTTAGATGATTGTTGTCTTGTCAAAAAGACCACTTAACGTAAAATAAAATAGGTAACTCATTAGTCATGAGCTGCGTGATCGCAGTGAGAATATTAAGTCATAGACATGTAATAATTGTTTTGTCATCGATTCTTAATACGTCTACAAAATTTCAGATTTCTCAATCATTTATACATTGAGCACAATATTCTTTTTTATTTAATAAAGGATCAAACGACCACTTAATCCACCCGATGGTAAGTGGATGTTGTGGTCCATTGAGATCTACATTTATTCACTATTAAGAATCAAATGAAGATGCGTTGTCCACACATATATAGCACACGGCTCTGTGTTCACTAAGCGGCTTTATAATCGTTAGTATTGTATATCGTTTACTTTACAAAATGTTTTTAATTGAAGTACGTATTATTTAAAGGCTGATAAGATTATATCGTAGACAGCGTGTTTAAAGAGTCTTTACCGGAAATGAAATTCAGTTTATATACCTCTTTGTAAAGGAAATCTTATTTATGTTATTATACTATATAATAATAAATATACAAAGTAAGATACAGAAAAGATTTACTGCAAATCTAACAAAATAACATTTTTTAAGAGAGGAACACTAATTGTGTTCAAATTATGGCGAATATCATCAACTTTTGTAACGGATAAAATTCATAGAACGTTACAAAAATACACTCCATTTACTGCCATAAGGATGATAGATGGATAATATAATATTCATATTGTGTAGCGACGACACACACGGACGGTTTCCCCCTATTGTTGGCATTTATAAACTATATTTAGTGTCACATTTTTGCTAAATACAATAATAATGGATGGGAAATTCGAAAATATTTATGTATCTGTATAAATGTTCTGTTAACAGATTTTCTACTGCTATGATAAGTACAGCATCGTATCAAGAATATGCATCGTATCGAGTATATGCGCATTGATTGTGAGATACAGAGACTCTCGACTATAAATACATGTATCCGATCTAACAACAATAACAATATGATATCGGAGGCTAGCTTGGATATTGCATCCAAACATGATCACGAAAGCAAATGAAACATTCCCAAATTTATACTTTAAAAAGGATTTGAATAAATTAATACTAGTAAAGCTTTTTAGTGACAAAATGTTTACTGGCTTGGAAACCTTTTTTATTTGTAACGAGGTATTTCACCATAGTCTTTAGCAGTAAAAAACCCTCTGTATTTTAATTCCTTATCGAGTTTAGATGTTGGTGTTTATGGACAACAGAAAATTAATTCTTCCGAAATCATAAAGACTATCAAAAGTCTACTACTTAACGTAGGCCTCTTTCATAGGTTGTCTCTTTTTAGCTTTGCTTGCGTGTTGGTTGGAACCGCAGCTGATTTTTTTTTGACTAACTTTACTATTACCTTATTATTTAAACCAAGTGGTTTCGATTAGAGTATTTAACAGTGGTAGAGCCACGCGGCAGCTTTTGCTGTCGCACAGATGGGCCGGCTCGAACCGGGGTGGTACCACGACCTCACAGAAAACCTGCGTGAAGTAGAGGTTTACCTCTGCGTTTCGCTTGGTGAGTGCAGGTGGCCGGAGACCCTTTTTACTGGAAATGAGGCATTCCATCTTAGTCTTCACGGATGACAACGCATTTACATTTTGATTTGTAATAAAGGATAGTTGTAGATGTCTATGGGCCGCAGCAACCACTTACCATCAGGTGGACTTTGTGCTCGTTTGTCACCCATATCCTATAAAAAGAGATTGTAAGTGGTGATCTAGCAATAGTTGGTTAATACTACATGACGCTTGGCATGCAGGTTGTTTGGCAACTGCAATTTTCAAAAATGTGTCTTACAGGAACTTATTTCTTTTTCAAATCGAATGGTTTCGATTAGGGTCGCGTCAGATTGTAAGTCACCGCAATTATCAGCACTAGTTGCTTAATAATACAGTAAGAGATTAACTCCTTAAATAACTTAAGTATTGTATGAAATGAATTGAAAAGTAAAACCTTTTATAACCCTTAAATGATAATCGCATTTGTATTCGATAAAAGGAATTCAATATTCAATTAAAATCGATCCAATTTCTTCGTACCTGGAGGAAGAGCTTTACTCTGACCTATTTAAATTGAAATAAAATATTATTGATAACTTTAAACACGACATTAGTAAGAATATGCAAGAATGTTATAATATTTTTAAATAAATTTACGAACTATAAACATTTAGTTTCAACACATACTTTACTCGTTTATGTAAGCTGCATAGTAAATATAATTGCATAAATACCAATTTAAATTTCTAGTGGTGAGGCTCGTTTTTGCGTAAGATTCCGTCTGAGATAGTTACTCTCTTACCTATTTATAATATCTCTAATCCACTTTTATATGTTTGTTTGAAGGGCAAGAGATCCACAATAACCACAGGCTGTAATGATGATAATGATGATGAATGTTGTTCGACAAATTGGTTGTTTGGCTTCTTTTTCTTCTTTTTTACTTTATAGTCTCTTAATATAATTTTGCCAACGGTAACCTTCTTAGTTAGAAGTTGATTGCTGGTTTACTGTCACACCTCACCATCACGGAGACAGTTAATTCTATTATCACTCTAATATCTGCACCATATACGTTTGTGCACGCTTATCTTCACAATACCACAACTGATCTGGATATGATTTTTGATGAAGTTTATTTTTATAGATGATTAACAGTGGTAGAGCCACGCGGCAGAATTGTTGTCGCACGGATGGGCCGGCTCGAACCGGGGTGGTACCACGACCTCACAGAATACCAGCGTTAAGTAGAGGTATACCTCTGCGTTTCGCTTGGTGAGTGCAGGTGGCCGGAGGCCCTTTTTGCTGGAACTGAGGCATTCCATCTTAGTCCTCACGGGTGACAACGCATCTGCATATTGATTCGCAAACGAGGATAGATGTCGATGTCTATGGGCCGCAGCAACCACTTACCATCAGGTGGACTGTGTGCTCGTTTGTCACCCTAATCCTATAAAGAAAAAAAATTAAGAATACTTAATGTTAGCCAAAGATTTTAACAATAGTTAAAAGCTTGGGCTAACATAATTATTTGACGAATAAAAACAGCTGTTCGACCGATCTATTGGATTGTAGCACCGCTAACTTCTGGGAGGTTAAAATTATATTATATAGTACAATACGAGCACACAGTCCACCTGATGGTAAGTGGTTGCTGCGGCCCATAGACATCTACATCTATCCTCATTTGCGAATCAAAATGCAGATGCGTTGTCACCCGTGAGGGCTAAGATGGAATGCCTCATTTCCAGTAAAAAAGGGCCTCCGGCCACCTGCACTCACCAAGCGAAACGCAGAGGTAAACCTCTAGTTCACGCTGGTATTCTGTGAGTTCGTGGTACCACCCCGGTTCGAGCCGGCCCATCCGTGCGACAGCAAAAGCTGCCGCGTGGCTCTACCACTGTTAAAAATTACAAGCTAATTACGTAATAACTTAAAACAGAAGGACCCTTAAGTAGGGACTGAATAAATTAACCGACTTGATATTACATGGATCTTACAACTTTTTACGGTAGAACTGAGTTGCGAGACTTGGCTTTTTTTACAACTTATGTTTTTGATGGCATTATACTTTTACTAGCGATCCGCCCCGGATTTGCACTGGTGAATTCAAAATATAAAGATAATTCACCGATCAGTCTTTCTAACGATTGTGTACATAAAGGTAGTTAAAATTATGTTTTTGGTGGCTCATAACGAGTAGTATATTTTAAAATGTAATTATAGTAAAGGAAAATTTCAACAGTATTTTCTAGACAAAATAAATGGAACGGAGAGAACAAATACCTATATTCAAGCAAAAGTTTTCCTCACGATATCCTACATTACCACCCAGAATGTGATAAATCCGTTGCTAAGTTCGAAAATACCAAATTCACGGTACGTGTTCGGAATTGAGCTCACATTTTCATAAAGTGAACGCGAAGCTTGACTAATATTTGCATAAGTTATTTGGATTAGTTTGATTGAAACGGAATTTAAATCGGTATTATTTAAAGTAAAGGTATATTAATTCCTGTTTCTCGTAAGTTCGACAAAATTATTTTTTATTGATATTGATAATATTTAAGTTGAAAATTGCCTAATGATTTCTTATATTTACGCGAACACTAGACATTTAAATAAAACTAATTTTACGGATTCTATCGCGTATATTAACTTAAAAAACTGAAGGTAGCCGGGCTAACTATGACAGCAGGACGTCAAACACCTTAGTCCCCCGTGACCACGGGTGCTGGAAAGCACCCGAAACGTCGGGAAGATAAAAATAAGTTAATATACGCGATAGAATCCGTAAAATTAGTTTTATTTAAATGAAAATTGCCTTTTAGTATTTTAAACTTTATCTTAAATAACTCTAGAAATAAGCGATCTAATTTAAATAAGTACACGTTGATGGAATATAAAGGTTTAACAAAGAAAAACTAAATTCATTACGATTCTTTTATTATTACGATAACCTTGGACTAAATTTTATTTTTAAAATTCATGTTCACAAATTTTGCATATTGTTTAAAGTAGAACCTGCTGCCTTTATGCGTCAAAAGACACAAAGCTCGCTTCAACGTGCAACCCCGTTTTTCATTGACCTTGTTTTCTTGAAACAAAAACATAAAACCGTAAACATGTGTACGCGGATAATTTCATATTTTCTTTTTATTAAATATATAATTCATAGTAATAAATTTGTGGCGGCGCTGTCGTCGCGCCACAAGCGAAACACATCGAAGCCTAAATCGCACTAACAAAGTTCCGAAGTTAAAGCAGCATATATAGAATAGCTTCGAACTACCAATCGGAGCGTTGGCCGCTCCCCGGGCAGAACACTTGCCCGGCCGGAGATCTCCCCTTTTCATTCCACCCGCCACAGTGGTGACCAACCGACGTGATAGGAACACGCAACCAACAACCTTCGGAAACTACAACTTCAAAACCTTCGTCATCGTCCTCAAGTACCCTATTCATTCGCTCCCGAGCAGATATTGTCTGCAGTCTTCCCGTTCTGCAAGCCATCTAGCTTTACAAAGGTTCATCGCAGCATTGGAATAATAATGCTTCCTGTTCCTTCAAGCTACTCTCTGCGCTATAGTGTTCGGCACGGCTCTGAGCCTTACTACTCGCCTCTGCTTCACGGCACTCTCGCAGATTACTTGCCTTCTTCTCGACTCACCGCAGACTTACAAGGCAATTCCCTGGCACTTGCAAATTTGTCGACATCTAGACTGCACTATCGACCTCCAGTCTGAGCAGGGGTGATGTGGCGGCGCTGTCGTCGCGCCACAAGCGAAACACATCGAAGCCTTAATCGCACTAACAAAGTTCCGAAGTTAAAGCAGCATATATAGAATAGCTCCGAACTATCAATCGGAGCGTTGGCCGCTCCCCGGGCAGAACACTTGCCCGGCCGGAGATCTCCCCTTTTCATTCCACCCGCCACAAATTAACACACATAAAATTTAAAGCAGCCTTTTGTTTAGAAATTATGTAAAGTCATTGAGCAAAGTAATTAAAAACATATTTATTATAAAGAATGGAAGAAGAGGATGCTTATCATACACATAAACTAAATATAACAAATATAAAGAATATCTAAAAAAGGGTATCCTAAACAAAACTATGAGAGTTCAAGGTAAAGTTTGAGTGGAATAAAATATGTAGGCAAAAATCAACGTAAATTCCACATTTAAAGAGAATATTATAAGAAACGACAGAAGAAAGTTAAGTATAGTTCTCAAACTTTATAACAATGTTACTTGTTCTTTGCGTACCATGAATGGCGAATAAAGGTTAAAAAGAACATTTTTGTTATCACTAACATATGCGGGTTTTTGTCATTGAATATACTCGTCTTTTTGAACTAATGGTATTATAATCATTATCGTCAGACTACTGCTTATAGGTATTTTTAAACATGAACCAACTGGTATGAGTTCTTTTAAAGTTAGAAGTATAAAGTGTAGGGTTTTATCGTGTGAAAACTACTCAGATAGACGCTCTGATGCTATTGTGACGCCTCATAATTATTATAAATAAATAATAATTAAATTCATTAAAAAAAATTAAAAATGTCATAGAAATTGTATTTTAAACAATTAAAATGCAAATAATAAGCATAAAGTTCAAAAATATTCATTTGGAATATTGAATATTATAGTATTAGTAAACGCATAAATTGTCTCTGAATCTCTAAATTTATTAAAACTCTGCTTAAAATATTCAAAATGTATCAAATCATATAAATACAAGTCGATCATATTGCAATAATAAAGATAAACAACATTTGTAATATAATAGAAAAAATGGATCAAAATTTTCTAAGTTGATGAAAGAGTTCTTGTAATAATTGGAAAATTTCGAAGTTGATGAAAGTGTTCTCGTAATGTTCCCTTATATTAGGGCGATGCCGGAGACACATACCCAATGTTGTACATATATATGGGGTGGTCGGCTGATCGACTGCTAGAACTAAGGTTGCACAATGACTATACTATATTAGGGACTTATCCTATATTACGTAAGGTCTAACGAACCAAAGCATTAATATAGAAGGTCTCTATGATGCAAAAGCATTATGATAGCAGAGTTATGACTTGAAGTCCCATATGAATAAGACATACAATAGTATGGTCTATAAAATAAAGCAAATATGTGGATGGTCTCCAATATGTAAAAGCATTATATTGAAAGAAATGGGACTTGAAAAGGATTATTATAGTGGCGTGTAGGTTGCTTCGCAGCCTCCAAGACCGAGGTAAACTTGGACTCGCTAACCGATGTGTCCTAGACATATCATCTTAGTGCCGCTGGTAAGCGGGTTTGTTGTAGCAATGCGACTTGCCCGTGGACATCGCACACCCCTACCGTTTGTGGGCGGCGTCTTAGCGCATAACGTTATGATACGTCGGCTATCTTTAGGATTAGGGTGTGTGTTTGGTAGTACTTTTAAGTGCAGCAAGCAAACTCAACTTCATGTCTTAGTGCAATAGCGCTATGATACGTGGAGTTTTGGCGACTGACGTCTTAGTACCGTGCTACTATGATACGTTGGTGGTATTTTTAGTTAACAACATTATCAATTTTGTTACCAAAGTCGATAGGGATCATGTGGGTGTGTTGTGAGGGGGCGCCATCCGTATGGTAGTTGTATTGATGCTTACTGCTACTTGCAGTATTGCGTCTTGTGATGGATCTGCGGGTGTGCTGCACCTGATTCGACGCATCTTGTGGTTCTGGTCGATGGAGGTATGCAGGTGGTGATGTCTGCTGGGACTGTATGGGGGACCTTGGGATGGTGTAAGCCCGACGATAGTCGTATTGATGCTTGTTGCATTCTGCAGCATTGCGTCTCTGCGATGGTTGTTTGGCGGGTCGCTATTCTCAATGGCGCTCTCTGCGTCTTGATTTGACTCACAACCTAAGTAGCTTTGCCCAAGTCGGGTCCCTTCATCGCGGGGCTGCAGACTGTCTGTCCTCCATGATGTTTTTATATAACAACTTAATAATATATCTCTATAAATTTCCCACCTTTGAAAGATTGAAGGCAACTTGTTGGTGGGTGAGACAAACATGATCGAAAAATGCGTATACTCAATGTCAGTGACACAAACCCTTGCTGATGGCGAATTATTACTAATATCTTATAACTGCCTATTGGCTATATCTGCCATTGTATTGGTTGGTAGAGCATATGTGTCGACCTCATGCGGATGGTAGCTGGAGGGAGAATCTGAGGAGACTCAAGGCTGCGGCCGAAAGCCGCGCAACGTATGACCCCATTCCCTTGAGGTGAGCGGTAGACTCATGACACGCTCTGCGGCCAATTGGCCGTGCTGACCATGCAATTGGTGGTAATACCTTACACTTACATCACGTCTGCAGGAACGGCGGTCTGTCAGGTGGTGGCGCTCACGGACGGCTTTTTATGGCCAATGTCCCTATTGTTGCCTAACCCGTGTGACGTACATTCACTGTGGCTGGATTTGATCGTATTCTGTATGGCGTTTACAAGCATTGACATGCGCGACTTCGGTCGATGTTTGTGCTTACGCACTATCAAGGGGCCAAGTCCTCTTTTACTGGTTTGCCAGTTATTTTGCTGTGGACTACGGTCCAGTTCCCAATTTTGCGTACCCTTCGGGGGCAGCACATTTAAATGGTTGGCGCTCTCCGTGCACGGCGTGTGCGGAGCCGTGTACCTCCGCCACATTTTTTTTAAATGTGGGAGAGCGAAGCCCTTGTACGAGTCTGGTATTTGGTATAAATATTGTGAGCCTTTTCCAAGCGAGAAGGGATTAACTAATAAGGAATTGACCGTTGTGAATCAGATACTAGTGGAATAGGGATAATTTATTTTTCTTAACTTTTTTGAGCTCTGTCTTCGTGAACGGGGTTCTTTAACTTATAAGACTCTACCACCAGCTTTCGATTGCTCTCGTGAATATTCACTCTTCCAAGATACTTCTAAAAGAACTAAGTTACTATACAAACACAACGTAAATAAGGGTCCTAACTAAGACGATCACGCCATAAATTTATTAAACGGCCTATTATATTTAAACCTTTGGAAAGATCAAGATATACTGGTTACGTAAATTAGATATCTTTATATATCTTATAGATATAGATTCTAAACTAGTATTAGTAGATATATAGATGGAAGAGAGAAGATAACAGAAGAAGAGAAGTTACACTATGGATGGCATTATATTTAATTTGTAAGTAATTTTATACATAATTTATTAAAATAGTTCTAGAAAAATCTGAGCGTCGGCTTTCAAATATAATAAAAATATTCGACACTAGATGCCGACACTTTGTGTCATGGGAACTAAAAATATAAAGGTATGTAGAGCTCAGTATTGGAAAAATAATCATACGAAGGTGCTGAAATTTGTTTTGCATTCAGTATTAAAGAATTTTTAATCACCAAAATATTATTTTTATAGTTTTTATAATCATTTTGTTATCTATCATCATAGATATCGCCGTAGATGTGTTAGTAATTCGGAATCCTGATAACACCTTGAGCCACACTGTGTATACAAAAAAGACCCATACAGATAGATATTTAAACGGTGATTCTCACCACCATCCTCCACAGTTAGCTACCGTGGGTAAATCTTTGTTTCAGAGAGCACGAGGGATCTGTGACAGTAAACACCTGGCCGCCGAGCTGCAACACATCAAGCAAGATTTGCACGACAATAAGCTTCGGGTCCCGCGCCTACGTCACAGTGAACGAGTGAAGCCGGCCACAGTCAAGCGAGTGCCTGCTGTATTGCCATATGTCAGAGGTGTCACTGACAAGATTGGCTACATCTTGAAGCGTGCTTCCATTAAAACATATTTCAAGCCGCCGAAGAAGATTAGTCGTTTTTTACCAACAGTCAAGTGTAACATTCCTCTGCAAGATGCAGGAGTGTACAAGCTTGATTGTGAATGTGGTCTCTCTTATATAGGACAAACTAAAATATTCATAAAAACCCGCGTTAAAGAACACAAAACTGATGTGAAGAATCGACGCTCCGGGAAGTCTGCAGTCTGTGAACACATACAGGATCGCCTCCGACACTACATTAGATTTGATAGACCACAAATCTTCGCTAAAGAACACCGATTCCTTCCAAGGATGGTTTGCGAGGCTATTAAAATAAAAAAGCATCCTTATTTGAATAGAAAAGATGGCTGGGTGCTACCATCTGCTTGGGATCCCATAATTAATAAAATTAAATCCCAAAACAAGCATACAACTGCAAGACTTCATGATACTGTAAGTTCATACTGCGTAGATCGGAATAAAAATTAATAACTTTTAATCTGGAGGTAGTTGTGGTTAACTATGACATTGGGACGTCATACACCTCAGTCCTCCCCCCCCCCCGTGACCGGGTGGGTGCTAGAAAGTACTCGTCGGGAATATAAAATAAGTAAATATTCGCGACAAAATCCGTAAAATTCGTTTTATTTAAATCTTTCGTCAAGGTAGCTAAACTACATTGCAACATTGATATGGAACGATGCGAATAGTTTTATTATTTATCGGTAGACGGTAGATGGAAAATAGTTAAGTGGGCGGGGCTTAACACCGCTTAACATCCTGCAAATTGTCACGCGATGTTACATAGTGAAATCTAATTACAACACCTCTTTGTATTTGCTCCGTGGTAACAACTGACAAACAGCTCGAACTGACGAAGCTGTTCAAATAATAAATCAGTTACTATTTTTTTAAAAGAATATGGGTGACAAACGAGCACACAGTCCACCTGATGGTAAGTGGTTGCTGCGACCCATAGACAACTACATTTATCCTCAATAAAGAATCAAAATGCAGACGCGTCGTCACCCGCGAGGACTAAGATGGAATGCCTCTTTTCCAGTAAAAAGTTTCTCCGGTTCTCTACACTCACCAGACGAAACACAGCAGTGTCAAGCTGCTATTTTACGCTGGTATTCTGTGAGAGCGTTGTCCTTCCCCGGTCGAGCCAACCCATTCGTGCTACAACTATACTACTAATATAGCTGCAGCATGGCTCTACCACGTATAAATAATTCATTTCATTAATTAATTCTGAAAATATGAAATTAATGATCTTCGCTCGTTTAGTTCTTTGTATATGTACTTGTTCCGTTGCATACATCTGTAAGCAACGTAAGTGTTATGTTCAATCAGTGTTTACAAGAACATTAAATTTACATAGTTTTGCTTTAGGTAATTATTTTTGTATGTCGCTCTATTATAAGACTTTATTTTGGAAACTTCTTCATTCTTTCTTTTCTAAATAGCTCCACCCTTTTATATAATATTACCTTACTGGATTTTTCATATAAGTAAAGGTAACAAACGAGCACAAAGTGTAGGTGGTAGGTAGTATGAAGACAGATGGAATGCCCCGTTATGAAATGAATTTAATTTTATTAATTTTTTGCCGTGTAGTGGCGGTTAAGAATGTCCACTACCCCATATCTTCGCGTGGGAGTCGTAAATGGCGACAAAGGGAAACAGGCAGCAGCATCTTTCTGATAACAGCAAAAATAAAATAAAAAAACTGCGGATGCTAACCCACTCGCCAAGCGTGGCAACTATGGCAAATGCCCCCCTATGAATGAATGTAACAAAGAGACGGCCACCAGTCCCCGGCGGCCCCGCTATTCCTGGCGACGGTGGCGATCATGGTAACGGCGGGGCAGGGGGTGCTAAGAATCTCCGGTGGAAGTTCGGTTGCCACCTACGACGACTTGACCTGGCAACATACAACGCACGCACCCTGAGGACTGACGAGAAGATTGTGAAGCTGGAAGAAGAGATAGACAAGTTACGCTGGCATATTATAGGATTATCCGAAGTCCGAAGAGAGGGGGAGGAAAGGGTAATCCTTGAATCCGGCAACTTGTTCTATTACCGGGAAGGCGACCATCTGTCCCAAGGAGGTGTCGGATTTATCGTCCACAAGTCTCTCGTTAACAACATTGTAAAGATTGAGAGTGTGTCGACGAGGGTTGCGTACCTTATACTCAGAATCACCAAAGGGTATTCGCTGAAGGTCATACAGGTTTACGCACCAACCTCGGCACACCCCTATGAGGAGGCGGAGGAAATGTATGAGGATATCTCTAGAGCCATGCATTCCTCCAAAACCCAATATACGGTGTTAATGGGAGACTTCGATGCAAAACGAGGCACAAGAGAGAATGGTAAGCTGAAAGTAGGGAAATTTGAAATAGGGCAACGGATTCCAAGGGGCCAGCAGCTGGCCGACTTCATGGAGAAAAAGGAACTCTTTATGATGAACTCTTTCTTCCAGAAGCGGCCCCAAAGGAAGTGGACCTGGTCGAGCACCGACGGTTCGACAAAAAATGAGATTGACTTCATTATGACGACCAGACGACAACTGTTCAGTGATGTCTCAGTGATCGCGAGGGTGAAAACCGGCAGCGATCACCGAATGGTTAGAGGCACACTGAACCTAAACTTTAAGTTGGAGAGGTCTCGTCTAATGAAGTCAACGCTTCGTCCCCCTCGGGCTCTAATCCAAAGTCCCGAAACCTTTTAGCTCGAGTTACAAAACCGTTTTCAGTATCTAGAAGACTGCAATGAAGTGATCGATATAAATGACAAGCTCGTGGAAACTGTCCATGCGGTCGGAGCTAAGTTTTGCAAGACCCGCCGCAGACGAACACAAAAACTCTCCGATCACACTCTTAGTCTCATGGTTGTTAGACGGGAGATGAAGCTACATTCTTCAACAGATTTGACAGCATACAGGCAACTGAACAGACAGATCTCCAAATGCAAGCGACGGGACTTACACAACTTCAATTCAGCTCGTATTGAAGAAGCGATCGAGCGAAACCAAGGCTCCAAAGTCTTTGCCAAAGATCTGTCTGCCAGAAAGAGCCAACTGTCAAAGCTGAACACAGAGTGTGGCAGCATCGTTTCCGGGGCACGTGAGATTTTGAGTGAGATTGAGAGGTTCTATGGGCAGTTGTACACGTCGTCGTTGGAGCCACACGCAAGTGTGAGTAACGATCCAAGATCGAGTCTTATCCGACATTATTCCGATGATATCCCGGACGTCAGTCTGAGCGAGATTAGAATGGCTCTCCAGCATCTTAAAAACGGCAAGGCCCCAGGCGAGGATATAATTACAGCGGAGCTTCTGAAAGCGGGTGGAAAACCGGTACTTGTAGTCCTTCAAAAGCTCTTTAATTCCGTCCTCCATGGTGGCATTACACCGGAGGCGTGGAGCAGAAGTGCGGTCTTGTTCTTCAAGAAAGGCGACAACGCTCTCTTGAAGAACTACAGACCGATTTCCCTTCTGAGCCGCGTCTACGTGCTGTTTTTGAGAGTCATTACGAATCGTCTCGCGCGCAGACTTGACGACTTCCAGCCTCTCGAACAAGCCGGCTTCCGAAAAGGCTTTAGCACCATAGACCACATACATACCCTTCGGCAAATTGTACAAAAATCAGAGAAGTACAATTTGCCACTTTGTCTGGCGTATGTGGACTATGAGAAAGCCTTTGATTCCGTCGAAATTTAGGCGGTGCAGTCCCTTCAGCGGTGCCAAGTTGACTGTCGGTATATCGAAGTGCTGAAGTGCTTGTACAGTAGGGCTACGATGGCTATCCGAGTACAGAACCAGAGTACGAAACCTATCTAATTGCAGAGAGATGTAAGACAGGGTGACGTTTTATCTTCGAAACTCTTCACCGCTGCATTGGAAGACGTTTTCAAGCTTCTGGACTGGAAAGGATACGGTATCAATATCAATGGCGAGTACATTACTCATCTTCGATTTGCCGACGATATAGTCCTTATGGCAGAATCGCTGGAGGACCTAAGCACTATGCTCAATGACCTCAATAGTGCTTCCCAACGGATAAGTCTTAAGATGAACATGGACGAAACAAAGATCATGTTCAATGTCCATGTCACACCTATGCCGGTAGTTGTTGGGAGCATTAAGCTCGAAGTTGTTGACGAGTATGTTTACCTGGGACAAATAGTCCGACTAGGTAAGTCCAACTTCGACCGAGAGGTCAATCGACGGATTCAACTCGGTTGGGCAGCGTTCGGGAAATTACGACACACCTTCTCGTCAGGTATACCTCAAAACTGTAGAGACGGGTTATGTCGGATTCGCACGGACAAAAACCCCACCTTGGTCGCATATTGGCAGGGACACGGGCACACTTTCGCACACATCCGCGGCCCCACCAACATTGGTCATAGCGTGACGGCCCCTCTTCTGGAAAGGACTACTCCTCCATGTCCTTCTCAGGTAAGGCACACCAGAACATATTATGGCCCTCCTTCGAGGCCTCCAACTTAATCTGCGCAATGGAAGCCACCGTATCCGATGCGCAAAGGCCATGTGGCCAGGAAAAACGAGCACTCAGATACACTAGCGTTCCTGACCCCAGCGGCGAGTCTGGTCTAGCTCCACCTCCAACCAAAATTGGGCTGCAGAGGTCAAAGAGAGCGATGCCTCGCAATACCGACACTCCTCTTTCTACGCAGCCCCACCACCATCGCATCAATCCACGGTGCATTCCGCCAGAGTGGCGTAGGATAGGGCGAGTGGCGCATCGTCATACCAACACTCTTCTTTCTCTACGACTCCACCTCGACTGCACCGGTAGGGGGAGAGAGCACCCCTCTCGCCGCAGCCTACCAACACACATCCGATATGAGCTCGACAAGCCAACTCAGATTGATCACCTTGGGCCGGCCCTACACCTCGGGCTAGCCATGTTGGTTCCTCTTAGTTCAACGCGGGTGACCAAGCCCTTCCCACACTAAGATGTATCTTCCAACTTCACAAAATACATAATAGCAAGACGGCATTCTGAATTCACGTGTAATTTATCATAGCACCACTTATAATTCTCTTTTACAGAAACAGAACTGTACACATATAATGTTAACAAATATTTATAACAAGCATGTTATCTAGTAGTTGCGTCACGAATTCATAATTTTTGTGTAACTGGAGTCACATCGTTCCATGCCGCTTTATTGTCAAAATATTTACTTATACTAATATTGCCAAGCGATGGCCAAGTCAATTTATTTATTTTTTACAAAGTTATTTATAACAGTTAGTGTATCTCAAAAACTGGACCGAAATTGTAAAATATTTTAATTTTTCTTTGATTTATGTACTAAACAATAGTTGTATTCCAAATTTGAAGCTTCTATTTCTGCTATAAGTGCCTTAGAGTTTTGATGATCGGTCAGTCAGTGAGTGAAAAAATTAAGAAATTTTGACTAGTTATAACTCTTAAACTACTAGTACAAATTTAATGAAATTCAAAATATACCGAGTTTTTACAATGCCTACTTGGTTAGCAAAAATTCAGGCTTCTATTTTTATCCACAACGAAGTTATAGTGTTTCGAAAATGGCCTGAACTGCTTCGAGAAAAGGATGGTACGGCCGTACCGCTTTTTTGCTCGACTAGAAGGGGGCACTGCCGTGCCCCCAGATTTAGCCATAAAATTTCTTAAGAATTTAGGATTATTTATGGTTGTTGTATTTCTTTTAATTAACCAATCAAAAGCCACACATCACAACAACCAAAGTTCGCTGATGAAATGCCTCGAGCGGAGACGTGATGCGACTGGATGAAAAAAAATTACAAAAGAGGAGCGGATAGATTTGGCGTGAGGTACAGTTTTGGTTTTTCTTTTTGGTGTGTGGTGGTGTATTTCTGTGTCACATTACGAACTTGCTGCTCTTTAATTTAATTAGTGTTATTTTCTGTAAAGTTTAATTTAAATTTCAATTAGTAAAAGTATAACCAAGTTTATTATTTGTGTTATGTGTTGTGCTTGTATTTACCCAAAATGTCGCCCACAAGACCTGTTGATAATAATGGCGTCAATGAACGCGACTTTTCTTCGACATATATATACTGACTTGGGATTAGAATGTTAATTTCTTTTAACAATTCCTGTAACGATACCCGAGAATGCTAATTACAAATTGTACGCATTGTGCCTTTTGTAAAATATAAACAGTCTCAAAATAGAATGGAAACGCCAGTAGCATGTCCCCACTATGAAATAACGTGAGACAATTATTTATGTGAAAGTAACTAAAGTAACTAACAGTTGACGAATCCTTCTAACAGCATAAACAGCTAAGCTAAATTTGTAAGTCCATTACAATCCATAATCTAGTGATTCATAAAAATACTGTTCTTTCAATGAAATCTGATTTAATCATTTTACAAGATCATGCTATACGATCGTTGTTTTATATGAGCTAACGCATACAACTCTTTTTTTTTCTTTTAGAACTAAGCGAAAATTACCCGCAGCTAACCAATGTTAAACCTTATTCTTACAGCACTTTTCACTTTTTTTTTATAAAACTAAACTGAAAAGCGAACTTCGTATTCGATCCATCATATAGTAAAGTTTAATACTACATACATCTTGTCTATTCTCTATGTCAAATAAAGTAGCAACACTAATAATTTTGTCTCTTGCTCACCAATATAGCTTAAATTAGGTACGGCCATTACATAAAATTACGTAAATTCTATACATATAATTTAGTCATCTGCACTTGTTTTCCAGAAAATATTAGAATTTCAGATACGACTTTTCTACAGATTTTTTTTATGGAATACCGGTGACGAACGAGCACACAGTCCACCTGATGGTAAGTGGTTGCTGCGGCCCATAGACATCTACATCTATCCTCGTTTGCGAATCAAAATGCGATGCGTTGTCAGCCGTAAGAGCTAAGATGAAAATGCTATTTGTCCAGTAAAAAGGTCTCCGGTTCTCTGCACTCACCAGACGAAACACAGCAGCATTAAGCTGCTATTTTACGCTGGTATTCTGTGAGAGCGTGGTCCTTCCCCGGTCGAGCTGACTCATTCGTGTTACAACTATACAATTAATAATTAATATAGCTGCAACATGGCTCTACCACGTATAAATACTCACGTCTGTCTCCGCTCCGGGAGCCCATACGGGCTACCCGTACGGAACTCCCGTACAGCTGTGAAACCAGCCATAGGCTTCTCCCATTGTTTGTCAAATAGGTCAGAACGCAGAACGCGTTGCCACCGCTGAGTATGAAGATAGAATACCTCGTTTACAGTAAAAAGGGTCTTCGGACCTCTACAACGTAGCAGCATTGAGGTGCTATTTTTTGTGAGAGCGTTCCCCGGTCGAACCGACTCATTCAGCCGACTCATTCGTACTACAACCATAATATATGGCTCTACCACATAAAAACGTGGACCTCGTATTTTACAATCGAATTATTATTGACATTTATTGAGTTTGTTAAAATTATTAGTTATAGATCTTTTAAAAGATTTTAGGATGCCATTAGCTCTAGAATGTAATATATAGTAAATGAAAATCAATTTTTACTAAGAAAAGTAGGTTACTAGTAAAAAGTTTGTTCGGTTCTCTAGCTCACCATACGAAACACAGCATTAGCTATTTTATGCTGTTTTTTGTGTATAAAAATATAAAAATGAAATTACTTTTTTTCAAGAACCGGAATGCCTAGCAATTTCAAGTAAGAAATGTAAAATGTCAGTGGGTTATTAAGTAAAACTCTTTTAAGCGGTTGTATTATATTTGTGATTTCCCGCGATATTAGTATTACATCCGCTTCTTTTATATAATCAGCCTGTGAAAGTCCGCAGCTGAACACGGGCCTTTCATTTGGTTTAACAATCACACCTGGCAGGCAGTTTGACGATCGCAGCACCAGACGTCTGCTGCTCATCCCCCGTCTTGATATTTTTTATGTGGAATAAATATAGAGTAACACGTGCTACTGGCGGACGGCAGGGGCCGTACGCAGGTCTTCTCATCTGTGAAAGTACTATAAAACTAGTTGCAACCGCACTGCTTATGAGACTGGATCTAGTTGTGTGTCTTAATCGACGTCCAACAAAAATGCTGAATAATTCAGTATTTTGTTGCTGACACGTCAAATTTACGAAAAGATTTTCCATAGAGACCTTTCACATATAAGTAATTTTAATAATTTTATTGCTATTTACTACTTTTTGAACATGAAAATAACAATAATAACGGTCGTGTAAGTTCAGATATGTTTGTTTACCCACTAAGGCCCTCTCGCCTTCATACAATATGCGGATTGGTCGAACGAGTGATCCGAGTTTGTATCCGAGTTGTCGGTGTCACCGAGCTATAGTATTGTAATGTATCTTTGTGTGTTTGAAAATTTTGTAAGGTAATTAACGTAGGGACAGACGATTGTTTTTGTGTGCGCAGATTTCCCCACGCAACGATGAGATAGTTCTGTATCGGTTTTCGGTTCGATACAAAACAGTTTTTCTGTAATTTTATGCCCATAGTGCTACACAGTGGACCGAGTTGCGCTATAATGCAAAAACTATGTAAATTATTGCACCGATGTTTCTCTGTCATTTTCTATGTACACCTCTTTAGACACAAACGGAACGAAATAGGGTGACGAATTCTCCCAAGCCGCCAATAATTACTATTTAAAAAATATTGTGAGCAATAATATTAAGTACAATGTAGAAAAAAATAATATTGTATACAAAGAAAGACGCCACGCTTGAGTCGCTCCCGAAGCGCACCTCCCTGCCAACTTCATCCACCGCAACAAGATTCACAATACTATCCACACCTTTTGGATGCTTGGCATTCATCCACTATACGGTTTACCAGAAGTTGTCTTCCTTGCAAGACTTCTTTGCGTAACCAGCGATTTTTAGAACCGATACGACTTAGTCAAGTAAAAAGCCTTCTCCGTTTTTAATGGCCGGCAACGAACCTACAATTTTCCTGATGTTTTATTTCTTCATGGGCGGCGGTATTTATTTAACATCAGGTGAGCTACATGCTTGTTTGCCCCCTTTAGTATAAAAAACCCTCCCAAAAATCATTGATACACTGCTGCTTAACGACAGAATTAGATAAAAGGGTGGTACCAAGACAGATGGACTCTAGGATGAATAGGAACCCTTGAATTTAGAAACTTCAAAATATTAAAATTTTAATTGCAATTAAATTTTATGATTAATTTTAAGTTAAAAAGGTTTAAAACGTTATATAGCACCTGGCGTCCTATTTTTAAGCACCAAAACTTATATTCCATCAGGCGATCAAAAGCTACTTTAATTAAAATTCCTGTTTTAATGTCAGTTTTCTTAAATTCAAAGTAAAATTTGAATATTTTATTAATTATAACGCGTTTAGCGTAGTAAAATGTAAATTAAGACGAGCTGTCACCAAACTCGATAGTATTTATGCTGGTATAAAATGTCACATTTATTTTATATACTTTTGAATTTATGAATCTCGCAGATTATGCTATATCTTTTTTTCTTTGATAGATCTGACACTCTAGTCTTACCAACACTAACCCATTCTATAGAATATCCTCTCACATAAAGGCCTGGAACTCAAACTTCCTAATCAACCGAACCATTGTTCCTCAAGGATCAGTACTCTATGCTACTTATTCTTACAGCATATTAATAACCTGTCAGTACAAAGAATCTTTGAGTGCTCAGATGATCTTAATGTTCCATAAAGCTATAACTCTAGCTCTAATGGCAATAACAATCAGAAGTATGGTTTTCTACCGACAAACTGAGTCCGTTACCTTGACCTTCTTGACATTAATGGGGTTGTTATAAACTAAATTACTTAGTTCCGCGTAAAGAAAGAAAATTATGTGTTCTGCCCAGTTTTAAGGGGACCCCCCACCCTCAATCGCGCGCACTATACCCGTCGCCGTTAATCCCAGCACCACCACACTAGGCACGACACACCACTCTCGAAAATGCGACACGTGTTTCGCCTCTACATGAGGCATCCTTAGGTGAAGTAGACTCTGCGGAGTCTACTAAGCAAATTAGTTTATAACAACCCCATTATTATGGATTTCCGCAAAGTAACGCCTGATTCTATCAATTATCTTCTTGACATTCTTTGGGCGTTGTTTCAAATCAAAAAAGATGACAGCGAAGAAAATGGGTATTCTTTGTAGCGATACACCCACACAAGAAAATCTTGTTAACTTTTTTTTTAAATTTATATAAACTTCGTACCACAAACAAGTTCACAATTATCAACTTATTTAATGTAATTACTGCACATTTTTTATTATTATGAACTCAGCAACGCTGGTCAATGACCTAAGTATTACAATTTTTAAAGATAGCAATTTTTAAAGATATGAAGCTTGTTACATAGTATACCTTGACATTGACAATATCTTGTTATTTTTAATTAATAATTAAAGTTTATACACAGTATCGACTAACAAACATTGTAGGGTTATGGTAAGATATATGACACCACTGCTTATTAGTTTTAACCTTTTATAGAATAAGGGTGACAAACGAGCACACAGTCCACCTGATGCTAAGTGGTTGCTGTGGCCCATAGACATCTACATCTATACTCGTTTGCGAATCAAAATGCAGATGCGTTGTCAGCCGTGAGGAATAAGATGGAAATGCCTCTTTTCCAGTAAAAAGTACTCCGGTTGTCTACACTTACCATACGAAACACAGCAGCGTTAAGCTACTATTTTACGCTGGTATTCTGTGAGAGCGTGGTCCTTCCCCGGTCGAGGTCCATGAACCTATATCAATTTAAGTCCGTTTTCATATAGAGAGCTGCTACTCTCAATTTATAATCTATACTCATCTCTTGGCAGGTTATCCAATCCCATCAAATACTATTTGATGGGGTTGGGCTTTTTGAAGCAAAGCCCTCAGACCCTCGACCATCGATTATATTAATTTCGCAACAAAAGCGAATGAAAATCCACAAAACTACGTGTAAATATTTAAAATAATTTATATTTCTCGGTACTCTGTTTTCAGCAAATAGTAAATAAAAAAAAACACTAAATACGAGATAAACTATCCTTCAATAGGCCTGCTGGAAGAAATTTCATTATGGAATTAGCAGTGCCTTTGTACATAATTATGTTTTACCATTTTCTTTTCAAATTATGTGTGTACATAAACTGTTAAATAAATAAAAATAATAAAAATAAATTAAAGAAATAAGCTGAACAAGCGCTGGATTGGGGCGATTTAATAACGATTTTCGACTGGCGGTATCTTCAAATTTGTCAATTATTTACAGATTAAAAATTATTTTTTATCTAGCTTTGTTTATCCACATCAACATCAATATCAATATCAACATCCATAAATATGAACAGGTTATGAAACCAGCTACACATTAAATTAATCGACATCCTTGGCGGCGGTTCGATAGCCCGGTTCGAGCAATCCCGGCTGTTTGACCAGTCGAGCGGTTAAATTTACAGCTTATATACGTCGATGTTCTTTTTTTCACTTTTCATTACTCAGAAGTTGTCACCAAGGTCTATCATCAAATTAATTCTTACAATCAATCTTTCTTGGAAATGAGTCTATTTTTCTCTTTAGAAATCAGGAAAGACACCAGCGGCCCACCTACCGATTTGTTTACATTGAAAGATTGGTTATTGGTGTAGTATGATGTAGATGCATGTAGGTTAGAATGAGCAAGTAAAACTATTTTCGTGCATATTTCTTCCTACAAAAATATTTTATTAGAGTTGGTAACTTTTCGTTACTCAAAAGTTGTCGCTGTAATCGAAAATCAATGAGGCCGCAATTGATTTGCCACAATTGAAAAGTATTTGATCATTGCGTTTAATTCAGTTTAATAATAAATAAGCGACAATTAGACTCAATTTAGATGCATTTAAGAACCACCGGATAAACAAGTAATTTAAGTTAAATTGACTCATCTCGATTCTACGCCTGTGCAGTATAAGCTTGAGCGCTTCGTTTGAAAGTTACAAACCTATAAATCAATAATTTATTAAATTATCAATACAAACTTATAAAAGTAACTCAACAACTTTGAATTGTGCAGAAATGTTACAAAATATTTTTAAGATTTGCGAATCTAAAAAATGTTCAATGGTTAAAGTTTTATTATTAAATGTTTTCGAAGAACTCTCCACCAGATTCTGAAGAAAATTTCATGCTTATGAACCAATTTATGAAACACTTTTTCCAACGCTACTTTTTGGCCTGCAGTTGTATTTTTTTACTTTAGATGAAATAGTTAGTTTTGAGTGCTTAGTGTGCTGGCGCGAGATCATGGTAAAGCAATAGCCCACGGAGCCTAGTTTTACGGCAATTGTTGATCCACTTCTGGTAATATTTTGGTAGTTTACCATTTGGAATTGATCTCATTACAATTTTGTTAAGGAATTGACACCAGGTACTTTGTCAAAGTGAAAAAACTAGCGATAAAAATCTTTCCTGCGCTTCTCGATAGCTTCACTTTAGTAGGCGTCGGTTCATTTTGAAATCGCCGAGCAATCAACTGGCACTTCAATTATAAATCGACGAGCCTGCTTCAAAATTAGTAATCATATCACGGCACCATTTCACGTAGGCCTGCTTCTGAGTATCGGTGAGGTTGTACGGTACCCAATGCAATATCGACCTTTTCTAAAGATGTCTTAAATTTGCCACATTTATGGATAATTGCCATAGTTGCACTGCTTGGCAAGCGGGTTGGCAACGACAACTTTTTTAAAAAGGAAACTGATATTCTTACTACGCCACCGATAAGGACTGTATCGTCGGAAAATCCAAGGTGAGTGATGCACTCGCTATTGATGTTACTACAGTATATTTTACAATCCAGTGGTTTGAAAACATTTCCTAAATCAGCAGTTAAGAATTTCGGGGACATAACTTCGCGTTATATTTTAGCAGTTATATAGGTTTCGTACTCTGGTTCTGTATTCGATAGCCATCGTATCTCTAATGTATAAACACATGGATATATCGACGGTCAACTTTCGGATGAATCAACGGAACCTTAGATTTTCTCATAGTCCACATATGCAAGACAACGTGGCAGATTGTACTCATCGGTCTTATGTACAATTTGACGAAGGGTATGTGGTCTATGGTATGTTATTTATGTATGGTATTTTGATAAACCGGCTTGTACGAGAGGCAGGAAGACATCAAGTCTGCGTGCAGGGCGTAATGACTCTCGTAAAAAGTTCCTTTATTACTTTCGTTTTATAAAAAAACATACATAATAAGGATGACGACAACAAGTTGTACACATTTGAACAAGCGTAAACAAAATAAAAATATGTACAGAAAAATATATAATAAGGAACTTAAGGAAGGCATAAATAATGTGGGCATTGAACTATGACCCAGCTTTACTCTTTGTGCACTTTTATGAAGAAAAAAAAACAGTTTTGTTCAAAGTACTTGCTACTTATAGTTGAATATATTTTGGGAACTCTATTAAATATTTTTCTCTATTTAAATATTTTAACCATCTTTGTCTATACTCAATATTTTTTGGAAATCTGAATAATTACAAGAGTTTAAATTATCTCACTAAAGTATTTTACTTTAATGCCATTTGGATAAGAAACCCTAAAAATTTAAAAAAGGAAAAAAAATACGAAGTGACATGAGGCTGCATCTGCCTTTGCCTTTGCCTGTTTGAGACATATTATCAATAAGATGATATTGGTACTGTCTATGATCTCTACAAAAATTAGATCAGAAATAGCGGGAATTCACGTATTTGTAATTATATTTAATTTAATAGGTACGCATTTAGAGCATTATCGTAATAAAATGCGATAATTTTCTTTATCTATTTGTGTATAAAATATTTGTTCCGAAATTTGTTGAAACTTTGCACTTGGAGGGCTAAATATTTTAATTATACTTACGTGTGAAATGTATAATTTTCGATGAACTGCATTCAGGTACTGCACACGTCACCACATTTAATCACACATTTTAGACACTTATTAATACTTCAAAATCAAAGATAAAAATCGCTAAAACAAGCAGGATTTGTATTATTAACGATTGATCTCAGCCCGTTAGAGGCCTATAGCGTGTACCTGTATGGTCTATCCATTCTATCTCGTTCTAACGTAAGCATATGCTATGCCCTTTCTCTTTTACATTGCCAATCTAACGTAAGTATATACCAAATCTATGGATTCTACGAACATTACGGGATATCCACCCGCATACAAGAGTGCTGCAAATCACTCAAATATTTATTTGCATAACATTCTAATATACAATATTGCCATAAGAAAAACATAAAACTAAAAACTTAAATTGTAGCATATTATTATTTGTTAATAGTTATTTAATTGTGCATACTTCTGTTCATTCAGTTAATCTTTTAAAATTTTGGCATTACACAGAAAATGTTATGAAAGTAAAACTAGATAATTGATATGAACAATTCCACATATTGTGATAGATAAAATTATTAGTTTACTTATGTAATTTAAGTAAAATCGAAATAAATATAATGAGGTGTACACAACGCTTTGTTGAATTAAAAATCTAAACATATGTTCTTTCATGATGTCATGAAAGAACTTGTATGAATTAATAAATAATACCTTAATGGAAGAATTTCTACGACTTTTGAAGGTTATTTTAATTCATTTGACGTTTCAAGCAATTACTAAATGAAAAAGTGGTTGTGGAGCGATTTGGCCAGCCTCAATGTCAACTTTCCATTTGTTAGTCAATTGTAAGTTCAATATTTACGTTTAAAAAATACATAACAAAATCGATTTAAATGAAAACCTAATCACATTTCATTGAGCAATAAAGCGTGAAATGACATTGGTTTGAGGACGATATCTTCATGTCTTCTCAAGATATGCGAGACGAAAAAGTTTACTTTTACGAACATATACAAAAATATCATCTTAACGTGAGATTTCTTGAAATTTACACTTTCAAGTATAAGATAAATATTAAAAACTTCTAATAAAACCTGACAAAGGGAAACAAACCAACAGCAAATGTAAGTTTAAATCCGAAAAACTTTGTTTTAACACGCTGTAACTACAAAAATTACAATTTTCAGACTTCTCCTTTACTTGAGTTATGAGACCTAGTTATTTGCTAAATTTTATGACTCTGGTTTAACGGGAACTACTATACGATAGGTTGAGTGAGAATACGAGTATCATAATAATATATTTTGAAAAAAATACTTACTACGTACCTTTTAAATGCTTTCTCATAGTAGCTTGAATTTTTACACCTCCTAAAGACTATACGTTAGACCTTTAACCATTCCAAATAAAAAGGTTCTTGACAGATGACATCAAGACAAAAAATAAATTTTATAAAGGTTCTGTTTTTTCCTTTCGATGTATGGAACCCTAAAAAGAGAAATTAACAATTACACGTTCGTAACTACCAACAAGATCACGTACTTTCTTATTTATTCCTATTTACCTATCTTCTATTAAGATTTTTATAGAACAAAAGATTGAAATTAATTCAATAAAATACGGGTGCCTCAGAGTTTATCTGCGCTATAGAATTCGAAAGAAATATCCGCAGTAAAACGAAAGTACCCAACATTTGCTAAAATATTAAAGTATATAAAAGTATCCGTGGACTTTATATCTTCGGAGTTCGGCATCTCGGATCCATAATTATATTTTAGGCATCATAAAAATCTACCAGGGAAGTTTCCGATCAAATCATAGTTTCAAAATACCGAGCTTAAGTTTGATTGATGATGGATAACAGTATTAAAAGCACTTTATGATGGAAAAACAGATTTATTACAATCTCAAAATTTTAGAGACCCATTACAATGACCGTTGATTCACATATTAATGCTTTAAGTAATGAGTCAGTGTTAATTTCCTTTTCCGATTTTATATTCCAAATATCCCAGTTTAACTCCCTAGAGTTTGTAATGTGGACCTCTTGGGTCATCGCCATTTAGTAGTTAGAATCTTATATTTGCTGATGACACTTCTTTAATTTTCAAATTAAGACGACAATTACTAAAATATGACGAAGTAAATAATGCTATGCATGAATTAGTAAATAGGTTCAATATTAATAATTTGCATTTAAATGGCACTAAAACCAAATGTATGAAATTCATGACTCCAAATGTCAAACAATTAATTACTAATGTAATTTTAAATGGGAGGAACTGAGTCTTGTTGATACCACCATTTTTCTTGGAATCACACTAGACGCGAAGCTTCAAAGGAGCCCCCATATATCATTCATATATCATATATCATATTAAACAGTGGTAAAGCCACGCGGCAGCTTTTGCTGTCGCACGGATGGGCCGGCTCGAACCGGGGTGGTACCACGACCTCACAGAAAACCAGCGTGAAGTAGAGATTTACCTCTGCGTTTCGCTTGGTGAGTGCAGGTGGCCGGAGGCCCTTTTTACTGGAAATGAGGCATTCCATCTTAGTCCTCACGGGTGACAACGCATCTACATTTTGATTTGTAATAGAGGATAGATGTAGATGTCTATGGGCCGCAGTAACCACTTACCATCAGGTGGACTGTGTGCTCGTTTGTCACCCTTATCCTATAAAAAAAAATATCAAAACTAGCAAGCGGACTTAGTTCTGCAATGTATGCTGTAAAAGAGATTAGAAATCTTACCAGTGTTGAAACAACCAGACTAGTTTACTTTAGCTATTTCCATAGCATAATGTCGTATGGTATTTTACTATGGGGACACGCAGCTGACACTGAAATTATATTTGTTTTATAGAAGCGGGCCATAAGAGCAATTTATGATTTAAAAAATCCTAAAGAGTCGATGCGACAAAAATTTAAGGAATTTAATATTGTAACTTTGGCCTCTCAATACATTTATGTAATGTACGTACACAAAAATAAAAGTAGTTTTATAAAAATAAGTGATATTAATTCTGTAAATACTAGGAACAGACACAAGCTAGTAGTACCAGTTACTCGATTCCATCGAGTCAGTAATTCATTCTTGAGACGACGCTTTTTCAACAAAATTCCAAAAAATATCCAAAATTTGACCTGCTCAAAGTTCAAAAACTTTGTTAAACTAAATTTGTATAAAATGGTTATTATAATATTGAGGAATTTGTGGATGATAATAACCCCTGGAAATGAGGTGAATGCTACCAAGCGAATTCTAGTTTGTTTTGTGTTGTTAATTGTGTAACAAACATGGTTGTAAGCTGTTATTTAAAAAAAGTCCCGCTGCGTTTTTTGCTGGATCTTCTCAGGGCGGAGGTTTTTTTTGAACCAGCGGTAATTAAACAAAAAAGTGACTTTCAATAAGTATTATTTATAATCTATTTTGAATAAAAATTTCTGTTTCATATTTCTATATTTGTAAATATTGTGCGTTACTTTATATCGTTACTTTTTTACATAATTTAAAAGTACCGTGTAGTGGCGGCGATGTAAGAATATCCTATATATATATATCCTGCTGTGGGTGTCGTAAGAGGCGACAGAGGGAAACAAATCAGAAAATGGCCAGCAACGTCTTCCAAATATCGACTAAAAATAAAAAAAACTACGTTTGCCAACCAACTTGCCAAGTGTAGCAACTATGGCAAATATCTCCCCTATGAGGCAATCTATGGGTGATGCTTATGCTCAGCAGTGGACTTTAATAGGCTGTAACGGTACCGGTAACGGTACGTTACTCTTCGTAATTTAAATATCTATTACATTCAATATTGTTTTCACTTTCCGTTACTTGCACGAGTTATGCAAACGATACACTCCTTTCATTTATTACCCGCGCTAAACTTATAAATTGATGAAATATTTTGAGTAATGATCGACGTCAACAAGAAAAATGGTGTATATCTGAGGTAGCAGCGAAAGAGTTTGTTTTTAATATTAATGTCCATATTTTGGAAGATTGTATTATTATGAGATATATTAGGCACATACACTGAAGGAAAAGTTGTTTTCTTCCAGGAATCTTTTTATAACAATGGAATATGTATCCAGCAGCTTTTATTTCATTTCTAGATTGTACATGATTATAACAAAGGAAGAATATCATCGGATAACGATAGAGGTCCTCAATTCCTATTTTAAATTGTACATTTCAATGGTTCAAAGTATTTAGTAAGTAGTTTGTTAAATTTTAATAAAAACCAGAATTTATTAAATTTTAATAAAAACCCAGAATACAGCGTCCACTAAACATTAGGTATAGACTGTGTAATCGGTTTTCATCCATATTATATAAAAATAGATAGAGCTACAAAACGATTTTTTTATATATACAAACGGATTACTGTCACACGTGCCCAGGCTGAATACAACGTTGGTGCATTCAACCTGGGCACCTGTTATGTATATACCGTATGTGCGCTATGGTTTTATTTGATAACATTACTTCGCGAATCTTTGTATATTTTGGTCACTATTGTTTTATTGCTAAACCACACATGCTCAAGCAATATGTTTCATATTGTCATATAATATTTAAGTGTTTTCCTTTAATTGAGTTTATTCCAGCTGCCAAGTTTTTCCATAGCATGGTGTAATCATAATCAAAATACTGTCCAAACGATCTGGATGATTGGCTATCCGATTTTCCAGAAATTTCTGCCTTCAACGGCTACTTTGTTAAATCTGCTATCAGCAACAGTTTTATTTTTATTTTGAATATAGTACTTCCTTCAAAAAATCGGCACCGCAACTGCAATTCCCGCTATTTATGGGGGGCTCGATCACTTATCATGAGGTGAGCCGCATGCTCGATTGCCCTCTTCAATAAAAATGTTTCATTTTTTTTAAAAACATATTTGTTTTTTCCCGACCCATATTTATAATGTCTTAAATATTATTATCATATAATGTTAAATATTATTTTCTATATGGTTATAAAAATGTCAGAAATTCTTTTCAATGTGTGTCAGAAATAAACTTCAATCCATAAGTGAAAATCATTTGTATTAAAATAAATATTTCATATTAGCATCAAAATTTCGGTAAGAAGATTTTTTATCTAAAGAGTTGATAGAAAATATAAAACGAAGATTTATTCACACTTTGCTAAAGACGTCGTTGAATTTTCCATTAACGTTTCAAGAAAATTAAATTAATGTAATATGCAAGCCTCGTCGCAAAGGGATTGCACTCCAAAAGAGAAATCATTTTCAGGTGGCATCTTTTAAACGTGCTCTAAATATTGATTAAACTTTATGTTTTTTTTTATACAAAAATCAGTGAAAATATTTGACTTAAAATAATAAAGCTGTTTGGTCGCAGTTAAAAAGAAGCCATAATTATATTAGCTGTAAATAAAAAAACCATAAAGGCGTCTTGTGATCTATATGAGATTGTGAAATAGCCATCACTTTGTTACCGAAGTTACCACTTAATGGTCTAAGTACTGAAGTATTGAGTCGGTCACCAATTGTAGCAAACTAGACCAAACACAGTTACTAATTACCGTTACTGTTACAGCATATCAAAAATCTACTGTTGAACATTAGCCTGTTCCATAGATTGTGTCATATTTGCCATAGTTTTCACGCAGGTGGGTTGGAAACTACAGTTTTTTTTTATTTTGTAGTTGTCATTAGAAAGACTCTGTATGGTGGAGACTCACGGTGCTAGAAGGAGTAGTAGATATTCTTACACCATCATTACATGGTAGTATAAGTACCCCGCACGGTAACACTAGAGCTATGTAACTATCTGATGAGTGATTTCTACTGACCGTCACAGATTAACACCTGCAACTATTTTTTTTAATAACTGGCTTTACGGCTCTGGGTTCCAGTCCTTCTGAGTCTGGATTTACAATGTATAATTATACTTCATAATAAACTGTTTCACAATATGGTGAAGCGTCACATTGTGCAGCCCTTGGGAGATTTTGACAGCAACTTGAGCCAGCAGACAGCTGACAGTTGGCGATGCTATTTCAAGGCGCCTAAGCAGACAAACACCTTATCTTGAGAATCACATCACCATCAGAACACTTATTTCACCGTTTCCACTAATAATTCACATGCGCAGAGATTTAATACACAAAATCGCACCACTTTTACATATCAAAATCCACGTCAAACCGTTTTTTAAACAATAATACAGAGGAAGCAATCCGTCGGTCGAGTTCCCGCCAAAACTCTACCTGCAAATAAGCTGCGTTGTCACCCCAGAGGACTAAGATGAATCGCGTCTTAACATGAAATTATGTGGATCATCAAACCCGATTATAGCAGAAGGTGCACTACAGCTTAGAAGTTATAGATAAGAAGGTGAAACGAACCCAGATGGGCATTTAGGCCAATAGCGTTATTGCTGCCAAATAATTTTGATTTCAAATGCGTTTCAGTTGAAATTCATATTTCTTACCTCCAATTTTACAGTGTAAATCTTGACAATACTGTTTCTCGCCGTGGTAAGCAGACATTATAAGCACTTCTCTTAAGTATTATAAGATTTTTAGTTGTAGGGTGAATTAATATACATCACTTCTTTTCAAGTGCTGTATTGCCACCCTTGGTGGAAGCTGAAAAACTTACAAACGTCGTCGGAGATCTCTGGTTAACGATAATTTAAAATCTATCCAAGTATGTAAAACCCAATCACGGGGACGTGATGAGAAGTAGCATTATCAGCGTGAGTATATTGATTATTTTCCAACTAACTGTTTGCTTAGCGTGGTGTATTAGCATATCGTTCAAAAATTGGTGATTAGTTAATTGGTGTGTTATTGATGCATCGACTACATACGGCAGTAACTGATGAAGGAGGACTAAAAAATTCTTATATAATTTATATTAATTTGTCTTGTTTTTTGCCAGAAACGCAAAAATATCATTATCTATTTTAGATTAATTATCACCGGTTCTCCATCAAGTTTTTATTTGCAGAAGATTGAAATTTATCTGCTATTTCATATAAACTTCATGTTAAAGTGAAAACTTTTTTAGAATCAAAAAAGGAAAAAGCGATACTAAAAAAAGACAAAAATGTACATCTATGTGATTTAACTTGCGAGAAAATGAGATAGCGACTTCAAACCAAAAAGAATACAATAATTTGCACTAGCTTCTGAAGTTGGGCTTTTAATTCTTTGGCACACTATCCCTTAAAACCGACTTTAGAAGCCATTATATGCATATCATTTTATTCATTTTAACACGTTTCTATTAGCTTCGCGTGTTCGATCTATCTATGTAACGGTATCTTTTAATGTTATTTTCACCAACTTGTTTTGATTTATTTGAAAATTTGTACTCGTGTAAAAGACAATAATTTATTAACTTTATCCTTGTGTCCTGATCAGAATCGTCAGGATAAATCAAAACAATTTTATATTTAGCGTGCTTCTTTCGTTGTTTTAAACTATAGTTTTTTTTATAGGAGAGGGGGCATACGAGCATGCAGCTCACCTGGTGGTAAGTGAATACCGCCGCCCATGAACAACTGAAACACCAGGGGAATTTCAGATGCGTTGCCGGCCTTTTAAAAAGGAATAGGCTGTTTTCTTGAAGGTCCCTAAGTCGTATTGGTTCGGAAAAATCGCTGGTGGTAATCGATTCCACAAGGAATTTGTGCGAGGGAGAAATTAGTTATTAGTTCTTGGTGTCGGTTTTTTTTTATTTAAGTTTATTTTTGTTTTCCCTCATTTTTAAATACGAGCGTACTCTCTGAACTCATTTTTACGTCGACTATATGCATAGTAAATTATTACCGCTTTTATAATAAAAAAATATTAGTCATTGAATGTAAACGAATACAAACCGGAACCTAAATAATGTTACAACGGATTTAAGAAAAACTCAACACGGTCATAATAAACCTGGAATGCTTACGTTGTGGTACTTGTTACGCTACACCTCAAAGGAAATTCAACAACGTTTCAGAGCTCTCAGCTCCGGTCAGCAATAAGTATTCATGTGGGATATAATTAGCAAGCCGAGGTAAATAAATTTTGTGATAAAAACGTTTTGTATAAAATCTTTTATTGAATTAATTCTTAGGAACATATTTTCTTGTACGAGTAAGTTTGGCAACGATTTCGAATTTATTTTAGAATAAAAATAAAATACGAAAGTACAGCTGATTAACGTTAACGTATAAATTAAAAACCGATTTCATTCAATCAAATTTTTAAGAAAATTTTGGTAGGTATTCCGAAATAATTCGATCGTTAAGATCTCGTTCTTAAACCACATACATATAAAGCGTCACATCTGTAATAATAATAATATCCTCCAGACCGAATTTCGGCCATGGCAACTAGTCTCAACGGAGACTAGCCATCTGCGCAGACATGATTATAGTATCCAAATCTATCTGCAATTTTTTTTTATAGGATAAGGGTGACAAACGAGCACACAGTCCACCTGATGGTAAGTGGTTGCTGCGGCCCATAGACATCTACATCTATCCTCTATTACAAATCAAAATGCAGATACGTTGTCACCCATGAGGACTAAGATGGAATGCCTCATTTCCAATAAAAAGGGCCTCCGGCCACCTGCACTCACCAAGCGAAACGCAGAGGTAAACCTCTACTTCATGCTGGTATTCTGTGAGGTCGTGGTACCACCCCGGTTCGAGCCAGCCCATCCGTGCGACAGCAAAAACTGCCGCGTGGCTCTACCACTGTTAAAATACAGGTGCACTCTCTATTCCCTTACTCTAATAGTCCATTTCGGTAATCCGACATGACCAGGGGAGAGATCAGTGGCAGATTAAAGGGCTTTATTTACTTTCCGAGGTATAGGAGGGGATATAAAACGAAGATTTATTCACACTTTGCTAAAGACGTCGTTGAATTTTCCATTAACGTTTCAAGAAAATTAAATTAATGTAATATGCAAGCCTCGTCGCAAAGGGATTGCACTCCAAAAGAGAAATCATTTTCAGGTGGCATCTTTTAAACGTGCTCTAAATATTGATTAAACTTTATGTTTTTTTTTATACAAAAATCAGTGAAAATATTTGACTTAAAATAATAAAGCTGTTTGGTCGCAGTTAAAAAGAAGCCATAATTATATTAGCTGTAAATAAAAAAACCATAAAGGCGTCTTGTGATCTATATGAGATTGTGAAATAGCCATCACTTTGTTACCGAAGTTACCACTTAATGGTCTAAGTACTGAAGTATTGAGTCGGTCACCAATAGTAGCAAACTAGACCAAACACAGTTACTAATTACCGTTACTGTTACAGCATATCAAAAATCTACTGTTGAACATTAGCCTGTTCCATAGATTGTGTCATATTTGCCATAGTTTTCACGCAGGTGGGTTGGAAACTACAGTTTTTTTTTATTTTGTAGTTGTCATTAGAAAGACTCTGTATGGTGGAGACTCACGGTGCTAGAAGGAGTAGTAGATATTCTTACACCATCATTACATGGTAGTATAAGTACCCCGCACGGTAACACTAGAGCTATGTAACTATCTGATGAGTGATTTCTACTGACCGTCACAGATTAACACCTGCAACTATTTTTTTTAATAACTGGCTTTACGGCTCTGGGTTCCAGTCCTTCTGAGTCTGGATTTACAATGTATAATTATACTTCATAATAAACTGTTTCACAATATGGTGAAGCGTCACATTGTGCAGCCCTTGGGAGATTTTGACAGCAACTTGAGCCAGCAGACAGCTGACAGTTGGCGATGCTATTTCAAGGCGCCTAAGCAGACAAACACCTTATCTTGAGAATCACATCACCATCAGAACACTTATTTCACCGTTTCCACTAATAATTCACATGCGTAGAGATTTAATACACAAAATCGCACCACTTTTACATATCAAAATCCACGTCAAACCGTTCTTAAACCACATACATATAAAGCGTCACATCTGTAATAATAATAATATCCTCCAGACCGAATTTCGGCCATGGCAACTAGTCTCAACGGAGACTAGCCATCTGCGCAGACATGATTATAGTATCCAAATCTATCTGCAATTTTTTTTTATAGGATAAGGGTGACAAACGAGCACACAGTCCACCTGATGGTAAGTGGTTGCTGCGGCCCATAGACATCTACATCTATCCTCTATTACAAATCAAAATGCAGATACGTTGTCACCCATGAGGACTAAGATGGAATGCCTCATAAAGGGCCTCCGGCCACCTGCACTCACCAAGCGAAACGCAGAGGTAAACCTCTACTTCATGCTGGTATTCTGTGAGGTCGTGGTACCACCCCGGTTCGAGCCAGCCCATCCGTGCGACAGCAAAAACTGCCGCGTGGCTCTACCACTGTTAAAATACAGGTGCACTCTCTATTCCCTTACTCTAATAGTCCATTTCGGTAATCCGACATGACCAGGGGAGAGATCAGTGGCAGATTAAAGGGCTTTATTTACTTTCCGAGGTATAGGAGTGTTACAAAGCAAACTTCCTGACTCCGGGCTGATAGTGAAAATTTCGTGACAGAAAATCCCAATAACTGATTTTTGCTGAAATAGGATTCGAACCCGGGACTTTATGATTAGTAGTCGCGTTTACAACCACTAGATTAGGCACTCTCTTTGGTCACACCTGTAATCCCTAAATAAGAATACAAAAACCAGTGAGCTACTCGGGCCACGTTTAGCCAAAAAATGGGTATAGATAGTAAATCGTGAAAAAGTGGTAGGAGGCTAGCCCATCACATACACAATCACATATTCAATATTCCGAGTAACCCGTAGTTTTCTTTTACGAAATGGTAGGCAAGTAATATATTCTGTAAATGGAATCCAAGATCAAACAGGCCACATCGTTCATAGCGTCTGAACGGAAAACAGGATCTGTTTGGATTTGTGCACGCTCTATTCTCTCACTCTTAGGTTCTAAAGGAACGTCAATTATGACACGGAGAGAGAAAGATAAGGCGCAGGACTAATCGCTTTACGTGCTTTCCGGAACACGGGCACCACCAACTTCCCCGCTCGTTTTCTTGACAGAAAATTGCAGTAACTAATTTTAATAACAATTTTTAGGGTTCCGTACCTCAAAAGGAAAAAAACGGAACCCTTATAGGATCACTTTTTTGTCCGTTTGTCTGTCTGTCAAGACCCTTTTTCTCAGGAACGCGTGGAGTTATCAAGCTGAAATTATATTAAATACTCAAGTCTACTGTCCCTTAGAGCTGTGAAAAAAATCAAACTTCTAAGCCAACGCAATCAAAAGATACAGCCGTTTATACCGCAAATTTTCGACATTCACAAGGGAATCAAAACCTACAGGGTACTTCCCGTAAACTCAGAATCTTGAAATTTGGCACGAAGCAACGTTTTATAGCACAGATAAAGGAAAAATTGCGAAAAGCATAAATTTATAGTTACATCGTATAATAAAATTATTTTTAATAATTTTAAACTTATGATACCTACAGATTTGTTCGGAACCCACGGCGCGCGAGTCCGACTTGTACTTGGCCGGTTTTTTTAGACTGACCTGGATTCAAACCCCAAACCCAATGACTAGCAGTCACGCTTACAACCACCAGATCAACGAGATAGTTGAGTGCTAGATAAGTAACACAGTTGGCAAATTCGTTTTATTTTGTAAGTCAGGCATAAACACGGGATCCATAAATCTTAGACCAACAGGGGACACTAAGTCATTTGGAACACAAATTGTACATGAATAAACATCGTAATTTGGAACAATTAATCTTAGGCTATTATACGAGTAAATACTTGATTCGTGCAAAATATCAATTAAAAATGTCGAAACCTAGTTTCATAGACCAAAAATGAGTGGCTCTTCAAAATTCACTAAAGAGCGTTGTGAGTGTGGGCAAAGCTTTCAAGAAATACTTCATAAAGCGTCATGCAGTAGATAAAAAAGGCTAATTAAATTACATGTATTATCTTTTCAATTACGCTTCTCAATAAATTTAATTAAATTAATACAATAACTAATAATTTAACTTATAATAAACCATACAAAAGACTTCAAAAATAAAAATAATATTTCTTCATAGCAATTTCTGGAATCGGTGTTAAGACATTGTGTATTGAATAAGTAAAACTACGACTTTAGAAGCTAATTTGTGTAAATTATATTTTTTAGTTTTAAAGTCGGTTTGTAATTTTTATTCATAGTTTAATTATTTTACCCTTTTCAGTGATAATCACCTAAGGAATAACCTGAGGAATATTACCAGTTCAAGGTAACTAGAATGTCGTCTAAATATTTACATTAAATTTTTCATACCCTATTTTTTCACCCTCACGGATGAAATTTTTCTTTTATATAGGACTGCCTCTGAGGTACACTTTATTTAATAAAAAAAAATAATCATTTAAATCGTTTAGCTGTTTCCGAGATATCGGCGGACATAAATTAAAAGCCTTTATGCGTCCAATATAGAACCTTCTCATAATTGAATTTGGTTAAAATATTTAAGTCGATATTCGATTTAAATATTGTTGTTACAGTCAATAAAACACTTTTACAATATTTATACTAACGTCATAACTACTTTATTAATTCCCTTTATGTCATAAAATTCTTATAAAAAAAAAAGAAGACTATATAATATTTTCGTATAGCATTCATTCGTTCATTTATTCATGACAACCTGTCAAAGTCCACATGAACATAGGCCTCCCTTATTTTATGACATAACGGTATTTTATTTTATTTTATAATATAAAATAAATGTCTTATAAGGGGGTATTTGCCATAGTTCCATGCTTGGCAGGCACGAACTATTATAACATATTGAACTAAAAGAAGTCAAAATGCAGGTGTTTCATTAAATTATCCAAGCTGGAAATATAGTACGTCCTGCAATAAAACTTTAAAGCCATTGTAGATAAAAGAAAAAATATAGTGTGATTTAATATAAATAGAAATATTTGAGATGTCTCTTGACAAATACGACACAAACGAAGGCAATTTGTACTTCACGTTTCTATTGCATTTACATGTCAATAAATCAGTCTCGCATCGGTCTTTTGTGGTCGCTTCCCCAGAGGGTACTTGTCAAGAGCGAGTAATATTTCTGAAGACTTGTAGTTTCTAACGTATATTTTTATATACTATAATTCTATAAATTATCCTTACATACTCGTAAGTCCAGCTAATCAACAAAAACTGACACAAAGACAAGATATCGTTAAAATATTCTAAAATTTTCGAATCGCTCTTTGTATTGCTCGAATTCATTACATAAAAAATAAGGTTAACTAAACAGTTCACACAAAATAAGTAATGCACGTACGTGTTTTGATTTAAATTAATATATGATTTAAAATAAGACATTCTTGTTAGTATAACCTATATTTATCGTTTAAATATATTTACTTTAAAACTATCAGTCTTACAGTCCACGAGTGCTGCAGAGTCTAACCACATTGAATGTAACTTGTCTACCTTAGTATAATTAATGTTATATACTTCAGATGGATAGATGTATTTAGGGTTGAAACAGAGGACCTGCGGTCGTCAACGTATCTATATAGCTGTCTCCAACCATCTGACTAGGAAAAGGTTAATTTATTACGTCTATTTAATTAAGGTTTTTAAACGTCGACTTAAATTTTAGTTTGGTTTAAGACATCAGTTAAGTCTTAAACCAAACTAAAATTTAAGTCGACATTAAAGTTGTTATTACACAAAAATATAGAAGTTGCTTGACTTTGTGTTTTTAATTAAATAAATTACCAAATTAAAATGTTAATTACTCCCTAGTTGTCCACCCATTTATCCCGGACAGAGCCAGTCAGGGTCTTCCCCATTCTGATCGAATGAGCGATATCAATTGATTTACATTTAGATTCAATAGAGTTACTATAATAAATTGAAATTCAATTTGAACATCTTTTTCTGATAAGCAAACTACTGACTTGCGTGAGAACAATATACCAACCATTATTACACTCTTTCTCATCATTAATTTATTAATTTATAATCGAAGTCTGATTTCAGAAACTAGATTTAGTTAGATTTTTTATAGTTTAGTAGATTTTTTATAGAATACGGTTGACAAAACGAGCAACACCTGCTAAATGAATGCTGTGGCCCATAGATATTTACATCTAGCCTCTTAATTATGTCTATATTAAGTCATTTGGGCCAAAGTTATTTGTAGTTTATTAAAAAACGACTAAAAATCAATATGAGATTAACAGTAGTAGAGCCTCGCGGCAGCTTTTGCTGTTGCACGGATGGGCCGGCTCGAACCGGGGTGGTACCACGACCTCACGGAATACCAGAGTGAAGTAGAGGTTTACCTCTGCGTTTCGCTTGGTGAGTGCAGGTGGCCGGAGGCCCTTTTTACTGGAAATGAGGCATTCCATCTTAGTCCTCACGGGTGACAACGCATCTACATTTTGATTTGTAATAGAGGATAGATGTAGATGTCTATGGGCCGCAGCAACCACTTACCATCAGGTGGACTGTGTGCTCGTTTGTGACCCTTATCCTATAAAAAAAATGAGGGGGACTCACGCTTAACTTAGCTCAACTCGGCTTTACTTAAAAATATACGTCGATTCGCGCAACGTTTGAACAACCACCAACCACCTGAACAAGCGATCCACAGAAGTATGGATAAATTTTATATAAGTAACGCTTTATTATGCCGTATTACCAGCACTGCCAAGTAAAATAACAGCTATTGTGAAGAAATATGTTAGAGACGATCCGTTTTTATTTCACCATACCATGGGTTGACTGGCAGAGAACGTCGACTGGAATTAAATCAAAAAAATATTTTTGTCATAAAGTGAATACAATAAAGTTTTAAATAAAATGAATTAATCAAAGTACCAGTGATATCATCACCATACGATATGATTTTCCTATACCAAATAGATAGGTAATACAAATCCCTAAATATAATACGCTTAAACACAAAAAACATAAGATCTGTTCCAGCTCCTTGTGGCACTCTACAGTATATCAATAGGTAAAAATCGATATGCTAATCTGGTATACTGACACTCATTATCAAACGCTAGAAACTGTCAATTCATGGTTACACTGTTACCGCGCCACATTAATGTTAGATGAACAAAAACTTAAACCTAAACGAAACTCCCCACGAGATAGAGTGACGACCTGGTAATACATGCAGGGAGTCGATGGATGCAGGTGGCTCAGGACCGTGCTTTGTGGCATTCCTTGGGGGAGGACTATGTTCAGCAGTGGACTTGTGAAGGGCTGTAATGATGATAATGATAAAACGAAACTCATAAAATAACTACTATTACATTTTAATACTTTTACTGAAATAAAATGACTCGCAATTTTAATATTAAATACTCGAATGGGCGTAGTGCTATATGAAATAATAAATTAAACTTTCACTCACAGATGTTTCAAAATTTAAATATATGTAGAAGGCCGCAAGTCCTCTATTTCTACCCTTTTGCACTGCTCGATTCGTAAAACGTTAACTTACGAGTATATTAAAGTGAATACAAAATGAAATATGGCATATTATATTTGTAAGGATTTCGTTGATTAAACAATCCTTAGGAGAATTTGATTGCGTATCTAGTTTTATAAAACAAAGTTTTATAAGAAATTGAAAAAGTTTAATCTCTTTTTCTATCATTCCATTAGAATGTGGGTCAAGGCAAAAGTGAATAAGCTTTTGTTAAGCTAAATCAGTGCGCTATATTTCATTGGCTGATGTGGCTTCTTATACCACTAACCATAAGGTCTTTAAGGAACAAGAAGTTGTTACAAACCATTAATCATCATCAGATCCTAAACAAGAGACTCTTTTAATTATTAGAGTTGCTGTATTCAACATGTTTAAAGAGGTAGGCGATATCACTAATCTGTCACGTAATTAACGCTGAACACATTAATTAAAATTTAAAATTTGAGCCGTAGTAGCTCAGATGGTTAGCGCTCGCTGTAAGTTTCACAGTACTCGAAAAACCCGGGTTCGATCCCCGCCGGCGCCAACGAAATTGTTAATTGCAACTTTAAGTGCTGATTTACCACGTGCTCGGCGGTGAAGGAAAACATCGTGAGGAAACCTGCATGTCTCAGAAATAAGAGAAAAAATATTTCTAAGACATGTGAAGTTCACCAACACACATTGAAACATGGCGGCGGACATTTCCTTGCCCTAAAACCCTCTCAGAAATGAGAAGAGGCCTGTGCCCAGCAGTGGGACGTAAATAGGCTGCAACTTTACTTTTTAATTTTACATTAATATTATGAATAATGTAATAATCTTTACCTAAGTAAGTAAATCTTTACATAAGTAAAATACGCAGACCGACGAGGGAAAGCAGCTTTGAATGTACGTGAAGCCTGGTACTGCGGTTGCCTGTCTGCCTGCCAAGCGTAGTGAATACGGCAAACCTTCCTTACATTAGGAAAGGCTCATGTTCATGTTCTTTTGTCTTTTATGGGCTAATAAAAAAGTAATAACATAGTTTTCAATATTTCCTATATGTATAATATATACATTCCTATATTGAAAACTAGGAATGTATAATATATACATTCCTATATTGAAAACTATGTTAACTATGTTCAATAGCGCAATAAAATATGAATAAAATAAGTAAAATATGAAACTCAAGACTTAAGATAATATAAAATAAATTAAAAGTATTTTTTTAAACTATCAACTTATCTTGTCATTACATAATTTATATGATACAAAAGCTTGTTGCGAGATTTAAGTACTCCTATTAACTTAGTTTGAAAATTTAATAATTAAAATAATATAAAGTACCTTTATAGATTGTGACTACAACTTTATATATAACATAATATACAATATTTTATTATATACAATATTAAAAACTATAATTAAAAAAAAACTAGTAACTTAATTATCATACAGTCCTACTCCCCGTGGTATTATGCCAAGAACACTGGCTGCGTTTCTCCGCTGAATGGCTATACTTAGCCTTTGAGTGAGAAAAGATCCAGCCCTCTTATCACCGGCATCAAGGACCAGCCGCGGATGGAGGTCCTTTAGGGACCTCACCGCACTTGGACTCCAAAATTAAAATCAATCAGATAAAGTTGTTTAATTTCCTTGTTTATCTACACAGGAAAGCATTAAAAACTTAGTCCGCCATCTTTTGAAGTCTGCCATATTGGATTTAGAGTGACGTCACTTTATTTTTCGAGTAATTCTCAACATGCTCTGTCATTTGATACCCATACTGTAGGAGTGCATTTAAAAATAACTAGTCTGCCATCTTGGGTGTTCCGCCATGTTGGATTTAGAATGAAGTCACACAGCTAATCATGCATTGTCATCAAAACTAAACGTGTATACAAAATTTCCCCCCGAACAAACATAATTTAGTTACATTGCAAGTTAAATAAAAGCTTGTAAAATAATAAAGTTTGGAAAATCTAAATGTGAACACCGAGATGTATCCTCGCAAACACGTCGGCTATGAAACATCATAAAATATAAACATGTGTTACATAATATTTTTGAAAATAAATTAAAGTAAATAAATGTGTGGCCTCCTGTAAACGATCCACTGCTGAGGATAACTCTCTTCTCATTTCTGAGAGTTTTGAAAACATATACGTTATATAAAAAGAACCAATATCAATTAATATGTTCAGGCGTGACTTTGCGGATATCAATTATATTAAAGACGTTAAAAATTAATTATCAAAGATTCGCGTAATAAAATAAAATGATTTGTCTTACCTTGTTTGAGGATCACACCCCGCCCACTCTGAATTGCGTTCACTATCCCCAGTAAGACTTACTTAGTGGTCAACCAACGCAGAGTCTATTTCACCTGATTATGCCTTGGTTTGAAGCGAAACACGTATCGTGTTATCGACAACGGTGTATCTTTAAGTAGTCGAGTAGTGGTCATGGGGATATTGCGCGCAATTGAGAATGATAATTCGTTTTTAACATCTTGAAACAATATCATTAGATATTTCTTCGGAACACGACAATAATTAAATATTTATTTAAGGCAGAAATATGTAATGGAGTCGTACCTATCCCGACGAGGATTTCTAAGCAGAAAATGAATATTGCCTACCTACTATATACTAATGTGAAAGAGATAATTCACGTTAAGTTTATTACATGATCTTTTTCAGCCCGGGGCTTGACGGTTTCGTGGCACAGTGACTTAGCAATGAGTTGCGGCGCTGAGGACCGCTGGTTCAAATCCCGCACGGTACAAGTATGTTACACGGTACAAGGATGTTTGTCTTCGTGAAAGGTACGTAGGTAAACTGCCTCTAAACCCTGAAGACTAAGGCAGAATGACACGTTATTACCATTAAAAGGGATCTCCATTTATCGTTATTTACCATACGAAACGCAGCTGCTACTTTTTCACTATGATATTCTGTGCGAACGTGGTCCTTCTCTCATCAGCTGACTCATTCTTGCTGCGTCATAATATCTATAAAATGGTCAGCGTGATTCTAATCTCCTGAGGTGTGCTAGAATTTTAATATCATATATAAATATCTGATAACAACTATACAAATGAGAACAATTTGTATAAAATATTTCAGTATAATTGTATATTGCGAATCGAGTCCCGCGGTACGCTTTTATAGTTGTACCCAAGAGGACATTCGTTAGGCACGGTTAATATTTATTGAGGCTTCTGTCTATGACCCCAAAGCTTTACATCATACAGGTCAGTGATTTTCTATTTCCAATGGGCAAATTGTTCGATTCCTATCAAATATCAATAATATATTAGATTATGTAAATATTGTCGTTTATATCGCTTACGTTTCTCTTATTTAAGATAACCAAAATAAAATATATATTAAAATATCTTTATAAATTATAAATTAAAGTTACAGCCTATATACGTCATACTGCAGGCGCCGGCCTCCTTTAATTTCTGAGAGGGTTTATAAAATGAAAAACTTGAAAAATGGTATGTATATATTAATAGCATTATTATTTGTAATATTTTTATATCTTATAACAGACAACTCGTCCCAGCTTCGAGCGGGTGCTAAAGAAAACACCAATATACAATTTTTACGGCTTGACAACAAAATGTCAGCATTTTTCTAAAATATTATATTAAACCGCATTATAACTTATCAAGTAGTAACTTTTAATGTATTCATGCTTATACTATCAACCAACCAAGTTATGATGCTACTCGCAGTTACACATAATATCAGAAAAAACGAATAAAAGTAAAAGATCCATGTTCAGCGGAATCCCAGTAAAACGGCGCTATGATAGTACATATTTTATAATTAGTATCATATTTATTTTACAGGTTTAAACTAAACTTCCTACTTAAGGAAATATAATTTTGAATAATAGAATAATTTTTCGTTATTTTTATTTGATAACTGTTTCTATATTATAATATTTTAAAGCCGCACAGTTCACTGTAATGCATGCGCTTATATTTTTGGTACCCCTCAAGTACTAGAGATTTAAAAGCAGTAAGATGTAAATAGTTTACTTAATTAAGCATAATTGATAGTGACTTTAGCTGACAGCTTTCTTTTATAAACACGTCTAACGATTCTGGGAGACTTTGATTAATGACCAAGCTTCCTAAGAATAAACTTTTAACTAAGTTTTACTACCACTATAATAAATTATTTTATTAAATAACAGTTTATACTTAAAGGTATTTGTAAAATAAATATGTCGGACCGTTTATAAAATAGCAGTTCGATCAAGGTGAGATTGCGGGTATATCGAGAAACCCCCGCTTGTTGGTGCAGTATAAAGCTCACCGTAGGCGCCATGCGCGGGAGATTCCGCTTAAGTCATTCCACGAGTTGTGTCATTTTACTAGTGCTAAAATAGTGTCGTGTTTCTATCCGTTATGGTGGTTCTTATTGTGCAGGCAAGGAGGATGGTGCTGCTGAGAGGCTACCCTGTTTTACAATGAGATGTATAATAATGCTTTTAGTTTGCATACATTGGTGTTATCATGTAATTACGTACCTCACGTTACACTGGTGTGATCGTGGCGGGGACGTGTTACGGTGTGGTCGATCTGTTATTACTCTATCGAGCAAGTTAAAGATCCGTTCTAAAACTTTTATTATTTTTAAATGATTAATGCTATCCTGATGTATTTCCGAGATCAGAAAGTGGAATCTCCTGCTGAATCTCCGAGAAATATAATTATAATCCAATTTTCAAAGAGTAACGTTTGATGCTTTTTATTTATATATATACTAGGGTGGTCTGAAAGTTTCCAACCTCAACATGAAGATGGCAGTACTCGTCAATAAAAGCTAGTGAATGTATTTGTGCATTTTTTGACAGTTATGCACCAAAATGTCAACCATTTTGGATGCGTACCTGTTATTTGAAAGTCGTTTGAGTAAGTCGATGCGAGTGTTTTTGTGCAAATGGAAAAAAAATTGAGTATCGAGCTGTCATTATATTTTCGTTTTTGATGGGAAATACGCTAACGTAAATCAAAGATGAGTTGGACTCTACACATGGCCGTCAGAGCTTGGGAGACGATGAACGTTCGGAATGTCTAAAAACCGTTCGGAATGTCTAAAAACTGCAACTACTGACGATAACATCGAAATTTTTCACCAAATGGTGCTAGACGACCGCCGAATTAAAGTAAGAGAGAGAGAGAGAGAGAGCAGAGGCTATAAAATCTCTCAAGAACGTATTTATCACATATTAAATAAAGACTTAGGCACGAGAAAGCTGTCAGGGCGTTGGATGCCGCGTTTGCTCACGTTAGACCAAAAACGTGTACGAATGAACATTGCCAACGCTTTGTTGGCACAGTTTAGGCGCTATAAATCCGAGTTTTGGCGCTGCATAATTACTGTAAATGAAATTTGGATACACCATTATATGTACGTCTGAAACAAAAATTTAGTCAAATCAGTGGACTGCACAGGGGGAACAGGCTCCAAAAAAAATCAAAAACTGTTTCTCGTCTGGGAAAGTGATCAGTTATTTTCCAAAGGAAAAACCATTACAGGAGCATACTACGCATCATTATTTGACAAACTTAAGGCCGAAATTGCGAAAAAACGGTCACATTTGCAGAAAAAGAAAATCCTGTTTCACCATGAAAACGCGCCGTCTCACACCTTAGCAGTTTCCATGGCAAAAACAAACAATTTCCGGTTTGACCCCTGATATAAAAATTGCGCTCGGTTGACGGGGATTTTCGTCAAATGAGGAAGAAAACGCGGAGTACTATTTGGACGGGTTAGAGGGATGGGAGCATCACTGGGGGAAGTGTGTAGAGTTATATATGTAGAAAAAACAAATAAATTTGAAGAATCTATTTTTCAAACCCTTAAATGATAACGGTGACCCATCCCTAAATATATTTTTTTTAATTTTTGGACAAATTTTTATTTTTTTATGATTTAACATTGAAATACATATAACTTCAAATTTTCACCCTTGTTTAATATTGAATCTACTTGCTAAAATACACTGGGAATATTATCTGATTGAAAATACACTGGTACTGGACACTTAGTTTATTGTAATAACTTCACAATTTATAATACAAATGGAGCACCACAAAACACGTCTAGTTTATTAACTGACCGGGAACGAAGCCCTCGACAGAGAATGAAATAGCATATATCTATTTATTAAAATAATAAACCTAGCAAGCTAACAGCATAGCAAAGTGGCGAAGCAATCAGCTTTGTAGCGTTTTCTAACGGTTGCCGTTGAGCAATCAGTTTCAAAATAGGAGGTTCAGATGCCTGGGTGATCAGTAATCGATTGCTGAAAACAGAATTTGAAAATTCGAAACCGTTCTCGAGATAATCGTGGGACAGACGGACAGACGGACGGACAGACGGACAGACGGACAGACGGACAGACATCGTGAAATTAATAAGTGACTTCGCAAGCTTCGCCACTTAATAATAAATTCTCGCCCCTATTTAAAGTGCAAAGCTTTCTATCTAAGTTTACACAAAAATAATGTTGACTTTAAGAGTCCTTCTTTTTATTAAATTAGTTAGAACCTATATCCCAATAGTTAATCTAATAGGTAAGTACATAAACAGCAAAGTTGAGTATGTATTAAGTACATAGCTCTATTAATTAAAAAGTAATTACGAGTACCTAGATAAATGAATGTGTTATGAAGTAAAGTTATGGTAAGTAGCTGGTTTTATATTACATAATAGTACTATTGATAGGTAGTTAATACAGTTGACTTTCTACAATAGGTAAGCAAAATAATTCTAACGTAAAGGTAGATAAGTGTTTATGTCATGTCATCAGACTTATTTGGTAATAAAATTAACTTATGTATAGGTCTAGCATAGTTACCTTTAGAAGTACGAACCCGTATTGACCTGATTAGGCCATCAGTTTTGTTTAAATTCGTAGAGATAACTCTACCCTAGGGGCCAAAAAGTAGGAGGAGTAGCCTCATCTTTTATAACTAAATCTCTAATATTTAAGTTTTTTTGAATTCCTAGCCATTTATTTCTGGTTTGTAGTTCTGACAGGTAGTTAAAATAGAATTGTTTCCAAAATCTTTACTTGATTTGAATTATTCTTTTGTAAACATTCAATCTAGATTCATTAACATCTAGCTGGTTAGGTTCTGGCAAGTCAGTCAGTGTTGTCCTTGAAAATGTTTTAGAGTATCACCAATACCAGACATGTTATTATGATCTTACTTGGGTTCTAGCTGTAGTAAGCAAGCCAGTCTGTGGGCATTGTTATTTTTTTATTTTATTTTATAGAATAGGGGGCAAACGAGCATGCGGCTCACCTGATGGTAAGTGACTACCGCCGCCCATGAACAACCGCAACACCAGGGGAATTGCAGATGCGTTGCCGACCTTTTAGAAAGGTGTAAACTCTTTTCTTGAAGGTTCCTAAGTCGTATCGGTCCGGAAAATTCGCTGGTGGTAATTGATTCCACAAGGAAGTCGTGCGAGGGAGAAAACTTCTTCTAAATCGCACAGTGGTGGACCGCCAATCATCCAGATTTTTTTTATATAGGATAAGTGTAACAAACGAGCACACAGTCCACCTGATGGTAAGTGGTTGCTGCGGCCCATAGACATCTACATCTATCCTCGTTTGCGAATCAAAATGCAGATGCGTTGTCACCCGTGAGGACTAAGGTGGAAAGCCTCATTTCCAGTAAAAAAGGCCTCCGGCCACCTGCTCTCACCAAGCGAAACGCAGAGGTAAACCTCTACTTCACGCTGGTATTCTGTGAGGTCGTGGTACCACCTCGGTTCGAGCCGGCCCATCCGTGTGACAGCAAAAGCTGCCGCGTGGCTCTACCACTGTTGGTATGGATGGTAACGCGAGTTTTGTCGCGATGTGCGATGGTGAAATTGAGCGGCTGGAATTAGTCCGAACAATTCCTCAGAGCACTCCCCGTGATAAATGCGATAAAATACGCAAAGAGATGCAACATCTCTACGCAGTGCCAGTGTATCGAGCCGATCAGAAAGAACTCGGTCGTCGACGATTCGAACCGCTCTGCGCTGGATGCGGTCAAGTGGAAGGAGCTGGCATTGGGGTGACCCGGCCCAGAGATGAGAACAGTATTCCATGTGGGGCCGAACTTGCGCTTTGTAAAGTTGCAAGCGATGTGCCGGCATGAAATACTGTCTCGCTCTGCTGAGCACGCCAAGCTTTTTAGAGGCCAATTTGCCAATTTCTTCGAAAACAATACATTCTAGCTCATGAGTTGCAGCTCGTTCTGGATCAGCGTACAACAGTTCGATTGCCTTTTGTAAGTCCTCAAATTTTGCAGAGGATTTTTTCCATCTCCGCTTGCCGCGCCTTTAGCTCATGGGCGTTGTTTACTTGGGGATTTTAGTTTTGCACGAAGTTGAATAGGCGTGTTAGTTTTCCCTTCACTGTGCTTCTTTGCATCTTCAGAGCATCCAAATACGCTGCCTGTTCCTCTTCCGGCGTAGGCATCGTGGCAAAAGTCAGCTGGTGGAGCTTCGAAGTAACGATGAAATATTTGTGGATTTCACTAATCCAACTACGTTTACGAGATTTGCTGTGTGCAGCTTAGCAATTTTGGTGTGTACACCGAGATAAAATAGGATTTTATTATATTTTGAGCGTAGAAAAGATGCGGTGTTCCGCCATGTTACACAAGTAAGAAAAATGAGTGGTTTTGGACGAATGTCTTATGACGTATGAATGACGTAAGCGTCAATTTCGATAAAACAGTATGGAATGAATGGAACAGTTGCATACTGTTGTCGATAGATAAGATTGACATAGATAACACTGACTACTTAGTAGTCAATGTTGCAAATTGGGGTGTGCGCCGAGAAATATGCCAGTAGGATGGCAAAAATGTATGTTAGGTAGGATGGAGTACGCGCCGCGTGGTTGTTGTAGGTAGCAGTCACTGTAGTTGGCGTGTGCGCCTCGAAGCGGTATTGGTGACGATAATGTAGTACGTCTCGTAGTTAGTAACACAAAATGTAGATGTCGCTGTGTAGGTTCGACTTTTAGATGCTTCTTGCCGCTCCGGCCAGAATGCAGCACAAGAAAGATGAACGAATGAATTCATTGTCCGTAACACGGTCAATATCGCGTGACGATCTGCTTGAAGCACAAAACAAAATGGCGATCTTGTTCACGCCCTGAGCACAGTTTTTCAAGGCGACGAAGGACCACAATTTTGTTTAATATTGAATCTACTTTCTTTAATACACTGGGAATATTGTCTGATTGAAAATACACTGTCTATTTATTAGAATAATATGTTTATTATCGTAGAAGGGTTGTTACCCTTCTACGATCAACCCCTGTTTTTTAATCGCGATTTTTAATGTATATGGCAAAACAATGTCTAAGTTTTTATTTAATATGTGACAAACACGTTCTTGGGACATTTTCATAGCTTAACTTTTGCATTTTAATCCAGACCATTCAAACTTTGATATAGAGGGCTGGTATAATGTAGTAAAATAAATTCCACAAAATAAACGCTAAGATAGAAAATGACTTTATTTGTTAATGGCATTAACAATCGCTTTAAAAGATCATGCAGCTAATTTTCTTACCAAGCTTAAGTTTACTAAAATGGCATATCCCTTAGGATAAAAACCCCAGTTAAAGAAACAGCATCTGAAACTAGTCTTCGGTTATGATCCCTCATCTAGTAAATTCCTAAAACAATCGTGCCTGGTGAAGTTATTACAGGATTTGTTATCTCAGTTTTATGTTCATGCGAAATATGATTTACATGGGGTACATTTTAAAATTCGAAATGTTTACCGATGTACCAGGAAAATATTTAACTTTAACATGCTACTAATTGAGAGAATGAATGGCCTTTTTGTGTTCTAATATGTTGATGAGTATAGCAGTTTTGCTCTGAATATTGTGAGGTCGACAGAATTGGTGTTTAACTGGTGTTAATTGGTGTTAAAGTAATTTCTTTGCGTATGTGTGTAAATTTCCAAAGATAGGGACACTGTACCTTTTCATGTCAGGATAGATGAGCGGAAGTAGTGTTGATTAATAATACTGTTTGTTATAGGAATTCATAAACATACACGCCCGAAGACAGTCATATATCCGGATTGGCCCTGTAAGCACGACCATGAAATACAGGCAAGATCGAGAGTAAGATTTTACTTTAGCGAAGCGTCGTATCAATGGTAACGGAGCACCCGTTGTTGTTTGGAGGATTGTTGAAAATAACATCATCGGGAAAGCGTACCATGCATTTGCGACAAATTGGTAACCATCTTTTTATTATATTTTCTGGTAATTTTAGTTGTAACGCATCTTTTTTGCGATATTCATGCGACTAAATCTGGGATGATACTCTTTCGCCTACATAATATATTTCCTCTTATATAACTTAAAGAAAGATTGTGAGAGAGTTGGACAGTGGAACGAGGACAACGACCGTAAAATCGTAATAATTTAATGCATATTTTAATATCAATTATCAGTAAAATATCTTCTTCTTGTTCAACATCAGCCATAGATCTATAAAGATTATCTCATATAGTTACCGATATTTCCATAAGCTGAGCTAAACATAATTATAATCCAGTTAAAATAATATTTAAACACACTGTTGGATCTATCATCTAAATGGCAGTTTTGTAGCACAGGGAAAAAATTTACACAAAAGGCAATAAGAGTTATGTGGTTTATTAGCAAAATTGTGTTTACAGTATTAAGGAAAACAGGGTAATTTTTAACAATTGCATAAATACGTAGAGTTCGTTGCATTCTTTTATGAAACTTATTTTACAAACGAACTTATAGTCAGCCTTATATGGCAAGTGGCTATTACAGCCCATGAACATCTGCAGCCAACTTCATGCTAAAAAGGCTACAGATACACTATCACCTGAGTGCAAAGATGATATGCTTCACAGCCTGTAATTATAGTAAATCAAAAGAAAATTATCTATCAAAGTATAATTTGATTCTTATGCTCTTTAAAAAAAACCTAAAACAATTCAGTCATTAATTGTCTATTTTAAGCACACAGTTACAAACACAACGATAAAACCGTGGAAATAACCTTTATCATTGATTTACATTTGCAGTAATTACGAGGTGGAAAACCATTTCCAATGTTACAGTTATTCTCTTGCTCAACTAATTTAATTTTCTTTATTAGCCATTAAGAGAGGAAGTAGACCTCTATATAAGATTGTTCAATACCCTACCTTGATGGTTTAGTAGACGTGAATGCGACTGTCGATGATGTGGTACCGGGTTCAATTTCCAGGTCGAGCTAAAATCATTTATTGACTTTCAATCTCAGAAAATTCTCAGTAGTAACCCGGTATCATAATGTTGATGTTGTCTCACCTTCGTTCTTCGAAAAGCAAGTAGGTAAAGCCGTTGGTCCTGCATCTGATCTCTCTCTGGTTTTGTCGGATTACCGTCCTATCGCACTTTGAGATGAGGTAATAGAGGGTGCATCTCTGCTTGCGCACACTCTTGTTCAAATGTTTTAATCGTGATTGATTCGTTCATTTGACTCAGATTGCATCAAAGTATTGCTAACTGCAAAAACATTTTTTAACGTTCCGGATCAAACGATTGACAGGAACTACGACCAAACAGTATAGTGATATCCGACGACTGATATTATCGGTCACACAGATCACGGAGTACTGAAACCCACAATGATCAATTTGAATAATAGACCCAAATGACGAAGTTCGTAAGATGAAGCAATACTTGAATGACCAGGTTACTAGAAATGACTGAATAAAAAATGTCTATCGTGCACTATAGTGCTGTCCTGCTCAGAAAGCTAATAGATTCCGTTGAGACTGACCGCCGTTAATGAAGTTCACTCCGGAGAATATTATTATCATATCATTATGTACGCTATCAACATCAATGGCGAGTACATTACTCACCTTCGATTTGCCGATGATATAGTCCTTATGGCAGAATCACTGGAGGACCTAAGCACTATGCTCAATGACCTCAATAGTGCTTCCCAACGGATAGGTCTTAAGATGAACGTGGACAAAACAAAGATTATGTTTAATGTCCATGTCACACCTATGCCGGTAATTGTTGGGAGCACTAAGCTCGAAGTTGTTGACGAGTATGTTTACCTGGGACAAATAGTCCGAATAGGTAAGTCCAACTTCGACCGAGAGGTCAATCGACGGATTCAACTCGGCTGGGCAGCGTTCGGGAAACTACGACACATCTTATCGTCAGACATACCTCAAAACCTTAAAACGAAATTGTACAACCAGTGCATGTTGCCAGTGATGACATACGTATTTGAGACGTGGTCCTTCACTGCTGGCCGGATGAGGAAGCTCAAGGTTGCTCAGCGAGCTATGGAGAGGGCTATGCTCGGAGTTTCTCTGCGTGATAAACTCAGAAATGAGGATATCCGCAGTAGAACCAGAGTGACCGACATAGCCCAACGGATTAGTAAGCTGACAATGGGCCGGCCATATAGCTCGAAGAACCGACAACCGATAGGGAAAAAAGGTTTTTGAGTGGCAGCCTCGTACCGGTAGGCGAAGTGTTGGGCGTCCCCCCACTAGATGGAGTGACGACCTGGTGAGATGTGCAGGAAGTCGATGGATGCAGGTGGCTCAGGACCGTGCTTTGTGGCATTCCTTGGGGGAGGCCTATATTCAGCAGTGGACTTGTGAAGGGCTGTAATGATGATGATGATCATTATGTTATCCAATGCTATCTAAACTCCACGGCTGAACATAGGCCTCCTTCATAAATTGCCTCATATGTTGCCGAATGCCATATTTGCTGTAGCTGCCTCGTTTGGCAACGGGTTGGCAACCGCAGTTTTATATTATTTTTATTTTGAGTTGTTATTAGGAAGATACTGCTACCCATCTCCTGTTTCATTATCATCTTTCGCCGCTTACGATATCCATGGGGCGATATGGGATAAGGATATTCTAACACTGCCATAATCGATTATCACGGTTAACACAGACCAAATTAATTATTAAAATTATTGTTTTATTTAATACTGGTGATCCACCCACCTTCGCACGGGTGATTTTTGGAACTTGAGAACAGCGCTACCTACCGGGTTCGATTGTAAATATAAATAATCCAGGGACCCCACTCAAAAACACAAAAAATATACCGATAACTGCTATAGTCTGAAAATGTTTAATTAACGCCCCCGCAACCGTCGTTGCGGGTGGAATTTCGTAAAATTCTTACTTAGCTGACCTCTACTCGGCAAAAAGAATATTCCTACCAAATTGCAAGTCACTAGACCTTATGGTTCCAGAGATAAAGTGATGAGTCAGTACATAGGTATAGGTGGAAATCTCTTATATATTAATTAATAAAATTATAATTTTATTCAATATTTATAGAAATTAATTTTGAACTGGTAATATATTCTTTTATTTCATCTCCTTATATAGTTACATGATTTTATGCTCATAGTTTCTAATAATATACAGTGATTTATAATCAAAATTAATTAAATACGAATACATTAAAATATGTAAACGTTATTACTTCATTTATTGCTTTGCAAAAACATCTAAGTCTAATATCATAAACATAATGCTTAATATAATACGGTAGGAGTGAATAGGCTTTTGATACGCTTAGCTAGTGCGCTTTGCGGTCAAGAAGTTCTCCACTTTTCATCCCTCGGGAATGTAGTCAAGCATTGGCTTATTATACTTGTCTGTTAAGTTTGAGTTAAGCGTTTAGATGGTATTTCCGCCATTTACCAATTTAATTTGCGTTTATAAATTATAACAAATATATTGCGTATACAGTTAAACTGCAAACCCTGCAAACTAAAGTACATATGCAAAGTTTTTATAAGCCCTCGCCTTATAATTTGATTATTCACGAAATGAGAACGCTGTCTGGCAAAATATGTTTGTTTACATAATATGTCTAACGAAATTTGGATCGCTATCTATATTGTTTTACTGTGGCAGCTTATTTGGAGATTTAACACGGTACTGCATAATCCTTTTAGAAATAATGATCCACATTTATCAAATCAATCAGTGTTTTTGATAATAATAGTATATCAAAACACTGATTGATTTAATGAATGTGGTACTGATAATAATAGTAATCCAAAATATTCATACAATGGTTTATGCTATTATATAAACAGTGTGTTTTAATGATAACTAGTATCACCTGTGGTCGAAATTAAACAGTTTTGTGGAAACAACGCTAAGTATTTTTTGCAAAACTTTTTTTATTACAAGAATTTTATTAACTTCCTCTTTCAGGTTTTAAATTTGTAATTAATTTTAAAAGCTTTAATTTGGCATGCTTATGATTTTTGGCATATTTGTGGCATTTCGAATGGTGTTATTTTTATTACTCATCTTTATAAAACAATACTAAAAAGGTACTTCAATTTTTATTTTATCTTATTTAATTTTATTTACATCGATAAGTAAATTAAAAAGTAACATTAATCAATATGGTTTTAATATTTCTACACCTTTAAAACCAACTTTGAAATAAAAAAGTAACGTAATATACGTCATTCACCTGGGCACAGGCCTCTTTTAATTTTTCAGAACTCTTATTAGGGCAATTAAGAGAGCCGCGTAGTCGCAGTGTGTTTAAGGAGACATCAAATATCTAGAAATAATATAGTATCTCTATTTTCTCCCGAATACGATTCACGTGAATCTTAAAATATTTTGATTGACAATTTAAGTAATTTAGGAGTGTCTTGAACTCGGGTTGCTCATAAACTATGAAATATTAAACGAGCGCCCTAGACCTGAGATACAACGGTATTTATTTTTATTTATTAAATAAAAAGCCAAATAGATATTCTCTTAGCTTGTGAAAGTTTACAGTGCCTAGAACTTACTCACGCGCAAAATTTTTGAACAAAAGAAGCAATATCTATTAAGAAATATAAAAGGCAAACTCTTAATTTATATGACCTTTATTATTTTACGTTGAGCTAAAATTTCATTTATATTCTGTATTTTTTTTGGCTTTCGAATTCACCGAGTTTATTTATTAAGTTTCATTTACAAACGGACAAATTTTAATTTATAAATTTTACTTATTAAAAAAGGTAATATGAGCACTGAGAGTTTATGCTCGACGAACCAATCCCTATTTTTTCATTTCGCTACTAATGAATATATATATCAAATATTTTTGTAGTATTCAAGTAAAAATTAAATACTTATTTATGAATCTGCTACCCCAACTCATCCCGTGGATGTCGTAAGAGGCGACAGGGGAAATAAACCAGGAGATGGTCAGCATCGTCTTCCTAATAACAACTAAAAATTTAAAACAACTGTGGAAAATATTCCCCCTATGAAGCAATATATGGTGTTAGGCAGTGGCATTTGATAGTTTGTAACTGTAAATTTTATTTTATTTAATTAATTCACTATAGATTCAAATGCAAGTCCACTTCAGAACTTGCGTGAGGTACTTGCAGAGTTAATGTGTTGCTCTGCGGCACTGAAAGTCACAGGTTCGATTCGTCTTCGTTATTTTACTGTTATTCTTAAAATAACCATTGATGCAAAATTCAGTAGGATCCCCAAATACCTTAACCAGCGAACAGGCGTAAATATGTAGTTCAGCATATAATGCTAAGACGCTTAGTAATGTCTGGTACTGAAACAACTAGAGATAAGCTTATTTTAGTTAATTTGATACCACAATGTCGTAAGAAATTCTGCTACGAGCAAACGCGACTGACACCGAAACTGTGTTGAATTACACAGAAGACTATAATAGCAATTTATACCCCAAATCCTAAAGCTCGTTAGAGAAAATTGAAAAAACTTGAATAAAATTTTAACCTCAATATTTTTAATGAAGTAAAATGACAAACTTGCACACGGTCCACCTGATGGTAAGAAAATTTTATTGCCCATAGATACCTTAATGTATCCTTGATTACTAATCAAAATATACATAGATGGTTGTCATTCCGGAGAACTATGATGGAATGAGTCATTACCATTAAAAAGGGTATCCGTTTCTCTGCACTACGTGTCCCTATACGAAACACAACAGCATTATGCTCTTCTCGCTTGTATTCTATACGAAAATTAGCAAGTTTACGAAAATTAAATTTGAGTAAATAAAAACATAAAGGTATGCTGCTCTGTTTCATATGGTTAGTGTTGAGAACTGGAAACCCTTTTTATTGGTAACGAGGCATTCTATCTTAGGACTCAGGGCCGACAAGAGGTTAGACGTACTCGTAAATGTCTAATGAATAGAAGTAAATGTATGATAATAATCCCTGCGAATGAAGTGATCGCTACCAAGCTATTTCTAATTTGTTTAGTGTGGTTAATTGTAGGTTGTTAATTAAAAAAAAAAGTCATGCTAGGTTTCTTGCTGGTTCTTCCCACGACAGAGTTTTTTCGAATAAGGAGGAATAAGGAATAAAATAATAGTTAAATAAAAAAGTGATTTTCAATAGGTATTATTTACAACCTATATTGAATAAAAAGTTTACAAACATACACTTACCATCAGGTGGATCGGTGATAGTTGGTCACCCTTATTCATGAAAAAGGTAACTTAGTTAAGAGTTATTTATTGATAGTTTAAACAAAACAAATATCAACAACGCGTTTGCTAAAAACTCAAAAGGCTTAACCTAAATACAGTTAAAATTTTTATTAATTAAAACTAATGACAGTGTAATGCGGATAGCAATTAGTGCCGAATAAATAAGTAAACACGTTTAGTTTTGCAAATACTGTATGGTACTTTATAGAGCCAGGCTGCATTACAATAAAATAAAAACTAAAAACTGATTCATCATTCATCATTACAGCCTTACATAAGTCCACTGCTGAACATAGGCCTACCCCAAGGAATGCCAAAAAGCACGGTCCTGAGCCACCTGCATCCATCGACTTCCTGCATGTCTTACCAGGTCGTCACTCCATCTAGTGGTGGGTCGCCCTACACTTCACCTACCGGTACGAGGCTGCCACTCGAGAACCTTTCTTCCCCATCGTATATTGGTTCTTCGAGATATATGGCCGGCCCACTGCCACTTCAGCTTACTAATCCGTTGGGCTATGTCGGTTACTCTGGTTCTACTGCGGATATCCTCATTTCTAAGTTTATCACGAAGAGAAACCCCGAATCATAGCCCTCTCCATAGCTCGCTGAGCGATCTTGAGCTTCCTCATACGGCCAGCAGTGAAGGACCACGTCTCAGATCCGTAAGTCATCACTGGCAACACGCACTGGTTGTACAGTTTCGTTTTCAGTCGATTGACCTCTCGGTCGACTTACCTAGTCGGACTATTTGTCCCAGGTAAACATACTCGTCAACAACTTCGATCTTAGTTCTCCCAACAACTACCGGCATAGGTCTGACATGGACGTTAAACATGGTTTTTGTTTTGTCCATGTTCATCTTAAGACCTATCCGTTGGGAGACACTACTGAGGTCATTAACCATAATGCTTAAGTCCTCCAGCGATTCTGCCATAAGGGCTATATCGTCGGCAAATCGAAGGTGAGTGATGTACTCCAGTCCAGTAGTCCAGTAGCTTGAAAACGTCTTCCAATTCCAGCGGTGAAGAGTTTCGGGGATATAACGTCACCCTGTCTTACACCTCTCTGCAGTTGGATTAGTTTCGCGTACTCTGATTCTGTAATCGGATAGCCATCGTAGCTATACTTTACAAACACTATAGCTCTTCCATATACCGTCAGTCAGCTTGGTACCGCTAAAGGGGCTGCAGCATTGCCCAAATTTCGACGAAATCAAAGGCTTTCTCATAGTCCACATGCGCAAGGCAAAGTGGCAGATTATACTCGTACTCCTCTGTTTTCTGTACAATCTGCCAAAGGGTGTGTATGTGGTCCATGATATTAAAGCCTTTTCGGAAACCGGCTTGTTCGGGAGGCTGGAAATCGTCAAGAATGCGTGCAAAACGATTCGTAATGACTCTCGAAAACAGCACGTAGACGAGGCTCAGAACGGAAATTTGTCTGTAGTTGTTCAAGAGAGCGTTGTCGCATTTCTTGAAGAACAAGATCACCGCACTTCTGCTCCACGCCTCCGGAGTAGTGCCACCATGGAGGACGGAATTTAAAAAGGAGTACGCTCTTTTCTTGAAGGTCCCTAAGTCCTATCGGTCCGGAAAAATCGCTGATGGTAATCGATTCCACAAGGAAGTCGTGCGAGGAAGAAAACATCTTCTAAATCGCACAGTCGTGAACCGCCAATCATCCAGATGGTGTGGATGGTATCGGGAGTTCTGTCGCGATGTGCGTTTGTGAAATTTGGCGGCTGGGATTAATCCGAACAATTCCCCAGAGCACTCCCCATTATAGGTGCTAATGAAAATGCAAAGGGATGCAACATCTCTTCGCAGCGCCAATGATTCGAGCCGATCGGAAAGGACTCGGTCGTCAACGATTCGAGCCGCTCTGCGCTGGATGCGGTCAAGTGGAAGGAGCTGGCACTGGGGAGCCCCTGCCCAGAGATGGGAACAGTATTCCATGTGAGGCCGAACCTGCGCCTTGTAAAGTTGCAGGCGGTGTGCCGGCATGAAATACTGTCCCGCTTTGCTGAGCACGCCAAGCTTTTTAGTGGTCAATTTGGCCTTCTCTTCCAAGTGACCACGAAACTGCACGTCACTCGATATGTCGACGCCGAGGATTCCGATACTGGCTGAGGCAACCAGGGGAGTGCCTTGAAACTGAGGAGATACGACAAAGGGGTTCTTTTTAGCGGTAAACGCGCAAACTTGTGTCTTCTGAGGATTAAACTGGACTAGATTTAGTCGCCCCCAGTTCGAGACTTTGTCCAGCAAAGACTCGACTTCAGACACAAGTTTGTTTCGTTACTCGGAGACGTTTTCCCGAAAAATATTAGCACGGCCGGTGTAAAGAGCATCACCAGTGCTGTCATCCGCATAGCAATGAATGTTACCAGTTAGCAACATATCATTGATATGCAGAAGAAACAGCGTTGGTGATAGCACACAGCCTTGTGGAACACCAGCGTTAATAGGCTTGTAGTCAGAACATGAACCGTCTACAACGACCTTGATGCACCGATCTGCAAGGAAGCTGGTGATCCAATTGCACAATTTCTCGGGAAGCCCATAGGAAGGGAGCTTCGAAAGAAGCGCTTTGTGCCAAACCCGATCGAAGGCTTTCGCAATGTCCAGACTAACGGCCAACGCCTCCCCCTTGGACTCTACTGCCTCCGCCCATCTATGGGTCAGGTAGACCAGAAGATCACCAGTTGATCGACCCCGACGAAAACCGTATTGGCGGTCACTAATCAGCTGGTGATCCTCAAGGTACTGGATGAGCTGGCAGTTGATAAAGGATTCCATTATTTTGGAGAACAAGGAGGTGATCGCGATAGGCCTATAGTTGGACGGGTCTGAGCGGTCGCCTTTTTTAGGGATCGGGTGGACAAAAGCTGTCTTCCATGAATTCGGGACTACGCCTTGGGAGTAGGAGTACCGGAAAAGACGCGTTAGGACCGGTGCCAACTCCGGAGCACACGTCCTCAGCACAATCGGGGGGATCCCGTCAGGCCCACTCGACTTCTGGATGTCCAGGGAGAGAAGTGCTTTGCGAACCAAACGCTGTGAGAACAGCACATCCGGCATGGAGTACTCACACCGCAGGATGGTCGGTGGTGTTTTCCCCCCGTCATCAAGAGTCAAGTTGGACGCAAAAAGGGAGCCTAAAAGGTCGGCTTTGTCTTTTGCGTCATGGGACAGTGAGTCGTCCTCCCTGTGCAGAGATGGTAGTGATGGCTTACAGAAATTCCCTTGGACAGCCTTGGCGAGAGACCAGAATGCACGAGTTCCCGAAGGAAGGCGAACTAGTTTCTCGCCAATTCTGCCTATGTGCTCTGACTTTGCCTTGGCAATAACTCTTTTGAAGGACCTGGAGGCGAAGTTATACTTCTTTTAAAGTATGCTGGTGTTTACATCCCGAGTCGCCGAAGCCGCAACCCAGGCTTGATAACATTCCTGCTTACTTCGTAATGCAGTTTTACAGAAGCGACCAAACCAAGGCTGAGATCTGCCTCCGATGGGTACCACAGATGATGGAATAAATAGTTCCATTCCCTGTAGTACCACATCAGTGACAGAGTCAGCAACAGCGCTGGGATCATTCGGCGAGAAGCAAACCCGCCCCCATGGGTAGGATGCAAAGAAAGACCGCATTCCGTCCCAATCCGCCGACCTGTAATGCCAAACACGGCGGCAACCTGCAGAACGCAACCGCGAAGGGAGCGTGAGTGGCACCGTACTCTGGATCAGACAGTGGTCCGAAGAGCCGACAGGGGCATCGACGGAAACCTGATATCCGTCAGGATGAGAGGTCAGCAGAAGGTCCAACAGGGAAGGTGTATGATCCTCCACATCTGGAATCCGCGTAGGCGAAGTAACCAGTTGTGTCAGAGCATATGCCAAGGCAAAGTCATAAACAGATCTCCCCGCATGATCGGTTAAACGTGAACAGAGCCATTCGGCATGGTGGGCGTTAAAATCGCCAAGGATCACGATCACTGCGGATGGGGTCTGTTGTAGCAAGGAATCTGTAGCCATTTGGACGTGGTCGATGAGTCGATTACATGCGTAAGGATCATCCTTCAACAGCAATAACTGACGAATACGCCGCATGGTTAATAAGTTAGTACCTATTCATCTACTAAGAGATTAGTGCAATTTGAAACATTAATAGGGATTAACAATAATTAAAACAAAAAACACCATCGTATAGAATGTTATCGCGAAATACTTCAAATGCACGATGGATTTGAATCGAATACTGTATTTGACATGTTAACATAGTGTTAAGAGCTGAATACATTGTTGTGAACCGGAACCCAAAAAGGAAATCCATAAGCTAGAAAAATATAAAATGCATATTGTATACTTTTATTAAGGTCACACTGAAGTACTTTTACGAATGCAAACTTTTGGCTTGTACGATTATATGTGCGGTTAAAGTATATGAACGTAGGTAAATATATGTAAGTACGTATAATGTGAAAACGCAAAGGCACTAATTAACACCCCGTATCACACATACAGTTTAAGTGGGAGTGGAGGATCATAAATTCGGTAAGTTAAAATATAACCCAATTAAAATCTAGAATAACGCAATTAAAAGAGAGTATTTATCAACGTTTTAATTATATAATACGTAACTTCTTGATTATATTCATAAGAGTTATAAATCTATATCTATTCGTATTTTTATTATATAGCTGTTATAGACATCAATATTCAAAAATCAAAATTAAACAAAGCATAGCAAGATGCGAGCAGCATAGCCAAGTGCGAGTCGGACTCGCCCATGAAAGGTAGCAGCAAGTAACTTAATTTACGATTTATGACGTTTAAAAAAAACTACTTACTAGATCTCGTTCAAACCAATTTTCGGTGGAAGTTTACATGGTATTGTACATCATATTTTTTTTTAGTTTTATCATTCTCATATTTAAGAAGTTACAGGGGGGGGGGGGGGGTAGGGACACACACATATTACCATTTTGGAAGTGTCTCTCACTCAAACTATGAAATTTGTACTACCATATGGCACTTATATCATCGTCCACTAATAGACATGCGCAGACATTTAATACACAATATTACACAATTTTTACTTATAATAAAATCTACTTCAACAAAAACAATTGGTGCTAGACGACCACCGATTTAAAGTGAGATAGATAGATAGCAGAGGGTATGAAAATGTTCAAAGAAAGTGTTTGTCACGTATTAAATAAAGACATGGGCATGAGAACGCTGCAAGCGCGTTGGGTGCCGCGTTTGTTCACGTTAGACCAAAAACGTTTTCGAATGAACATTGCCAACGCTCTGCTGGCACAGTTTAGGCGCAATAAATCAGAGTTTTGGCACCGAATAATTAATGTAGATGAGACGTAGATACACCATTATACGTCTGAAACAAAAATATAGTCAAAACAGTGGAAAGCACAGGGGGAACAGGCTCCAAAAAAAAAATCAAAAATTATTTCTCCGTTTGGGAAATTGATCGATTATCTTTAAAAAGATAAAACCATTACAAGAGCATACACTCATCATTACTTGACAAACTGAAGGCGAAATTGCGGAAAAACGGCCACATTTGCAGAAAAAGAAAATCCTATTTCAACATGAAAACGCGCCGTCACACACCCCAGCGGTTGCCATAGCAAAAAACCAACAATTTCCGGTTTTAACTGCATTACTATCCACCTTACTCACTAGATCTAGCTCCAAGCGACTTCTTTTTGTCCCCTGATCTAAAATTGCGCTCGGATGGCAGAGATTTTCGTCAAATGAGGAGGAAAACGCCGAGTACTATTTGGACGGGTTAGAGAGATGGGAGCATCACTAGGGGATAGATAGCCATGTCAGGATAAATGAGCGGATAGTGTTTGTTATAGGCATTCATAAAGATACACGCCTGAGGACGGTTTTATGTCAGGATTAGCCGTGTAGTCACGACTATAAAATGCAGGCTAGATCGAGAGTGAAGATTTTACTCTAGTGATACGTCGTATCGGTGGTAACGCGGCAGCCGTTTTTGTTTGGCGGATTTTTTAAATTAACATCTTTGGGAAAGCGTACCATATATTTACGACGAATTGCTAAAGATCTGTTTAATTTATTTTCGGATACTTTATGTTGTAACGCACGCATATTTGCGCAAGTAAGATAATGAGAGAGTTTGACAGTGGAACGAAGGCAACGACCGTGAAAAACGTAAATATTTAATGCGTATTTTAACATCAATGACCAGTAAAATATCTTTTTCTTGTTCAATATCAGACATAGATCTATGAAGATTATTTAATCTAGTTACCAATATTTAAATAAGCTAAGCTAAACATAGTTATAAGCCGGTCAAAATGATATTTAAACACACTGTTGGATCTTTCATTTAACGGGCAATTTTGTAGCGCAAGGAAAGGAAGGAAATTTACACAAAAGGAAATAATATTTATGTGGTTTGTTAGCAAAATTGTGTTTACAATATTAATGAAAACAGAGTAATTTTTGATTACAATTGCATAGATACGTATAGTTCGTTGCATTCTTTTATAAAACTTATTTTACAAATGAACTTATATTCAACCTTATACGGCAAGTGGCCACTACAATCCATGGAGATCTGCGGTCAACTTCAAAATAAGAAGGCTCCAAATACATTATAACCTGAGTCAAAGATGATGCTTCACAGCATGTAATTATAGTTAAACAAAAGAAAATTATCTACCAAAATATAATTTGATTATTATCGTCTTTAAAAGAAAAACTTAAAATAATTCAGTCATTAATTGTTTATTTTAAGCAGACAATTACAAACACAACGATAAAACCGTGGAAATAACCTTTATCATTGATTTACATTTGCAGTAATTACGAGGTGAAAAACCATTTCTAATGTTACAGTTATTCTCTTGCTCAACTAATTTGTTTTTCTTTATTAGCCATTAAGAGAGGAAGTAGACCTCTATATAAGATTGTTCAATACCCTACATCGATGGTTTAGTAGACGTGAATGCGACTGTCGATGATGTGGTACCGGGTTCGATCCCCAGGTCGAGCTAAAATCATTTATTGAGTTTCAATCTCAGGAAATTCTCAGTAGTAACCCGGCCTCATAATGTTGATGTTGTCTCACTTTCGCGCCTCGAAAAGCATGTAAATCCGTTGGTCCTTCATCTGATCTTTCTCTGATTGTGTCGGATTACCGTCCTATCGCACTTTGAGAATGAGGAAATAGAGGGTGCATCTTTGCTTGCGCACACACTCATACACGTGTTTTAATCGTGATTGATTCGTTCATTTGACCCATGTCGCATCAAAGTATTGATGATTGCAATTACATTTTTGAACGTTCCGGGTCAAACGATTGACAGGAACTACGACCAAACGATATAGTAATATCCGACGACTGATATTATTGGTCGCACAGATCACTGAGTACTGAAACCCACAATGATCCATTTGAATAATTGACCCAAATGACCCGGATCGTAAGTCGTATCAATACTTTAATGGCCAGGTCAGTAGAAATGAACGAATGACACATGTCTATCCTGCAATATAGTCCTGTCCTGCTCAGAAGGCTAATAGACTTCGTTGAGACTGACCGCCGTTAATGAAGTTCAGTCCAGAGAATATTATTATCACATCATCATGTTATTATAGAAATATTTTCCAGACCGCCTACCCCTACTATTATAGCCTATCCAAAGCCCACGGCTGAACATAAACCTCCTTCACAAATTGCCTCATATGTTGCCAAATTGGCAACGGGTTGGTTGGCAATTTTCAGTTGTTATCAGGAAGATACTGCTACCCATCTCCTATTTCATTATCATCTTTCGCCGCTTACGATATCCACGGGCGATAATATAATATAATATAAGATAATAGAATAGTGATGAGGATATTCTAACACTGCCAGTATTCGATTATCACAGCCCGAATTAATTAATAAAATTATAGTTTTATTCTATACTAGTGATCCGCCCGGCTTCGCACGGGTGATTTTTTAAACTTGACAATAGCGACACCAACCGGGTTCGATTGTAAATCTAAATAATCCAGGGACTCCACTCAAAAACACAAAAAATATACCTATAAGAGCTATAGTTTGAAAATGTTTTTTTTTTTTTTTTTTTTTTCATATGATAAGGGTGACAAACGAGCTTACAGTCCACCTGATGGTAACTGGTTGCTGCGGCCCATAGACATCTACATCTATCCTCTATTACAAATCTAAATGTAGATGCGTTGTCACCCGTGAGGACTAAGATGGAATGCCTCATTTCCAGTAAAAAGGGCCTCCGGCCACCTGCACTCACCAAGCGAAACGCAGAGGTAAACCTCTACTTCACGCTGGTTTTCTGTGAGTTCGTGGTACCACCCCGGTTCGAGCCGGCCCATCCGTGCGACAGCAAAAGCTGCCGCGTGGCTCTACCACTGTTAAAACTGTTTAATTAATGCCCCCGTAACCGTAACCGTTGCGGGCAGAATTTTGTAAAATTCGTTCTTAACTGACTCCTGTTCGGCAAAAGGAATATTCCTAGCAAATTTCAAGTCTCTAGGCCTTATGGTTCCAGAGATATCGTAATGAGTCAGTGCATAGGTGGAAATCTCTTTTATATTACTTAATAAAATTATAATTTAATTCATTATTTGTAGAAATTAATTTTGAACTGATAATATAGTCTATTATTTCATCTCCTTATATAGTTACATGATTTTATGCTCGTAGTTTCTAATATTTTACAGTGATATATAAACAAAAAAAAAACATTTATACAGTAAATTAAATACGAATACATTAAAATATGTTGTGAACGTTATTACTTCATTTATTTCTTTTCAAAAACATCTAAGTCTAATATCATAAACATAGTGCTTAATATAATAACGGTAGGGATGAATAGGCTTTTGATACGCTTAGCTAGTGCGCTTTGCGGTCAAGAAGTTCTCCTCTTTTCATCCCACGGGAATGTAGTCAAACATTGGTTTATTAAACTTGTCTGTTAAGTTTGAGTTAAGCGTTTAGATGGTATTTCCGCCATTTACCAATTTAATTTGCGTTTATAAATTATAACAAAAATATTGCGTAAACAGTTAAACTGCAAACCCTGCAAACTAAAGTACCTATGCAAAGTTTTTATAAGCCCTCGCCTTATAATTTGATTATTCACGAAATGAGAACGCTGTCTGGCAAAATATTTTTGTTTACATAGTATGTTTAACGAAATTTGGATCGCTATCTGTATTATTTTACTGTGGCAGCTTATTTGGAGATTTAACATGGTACTGCATAATCCTTTTAGAAATAATGATCCACATTCATCAAATCAATCAGTGTTTTTGATAATGTAATCCAAAATATTCGTACAATGGTTTATCACCTGTATCACCTGTGGTCGAAATTAAACAGTTTTCTGGAAACAACGCTAAGTATTTTTTGCAAATTTTTTTTATTACAAGGATTTTGTTAACTTCCTCTTTCAGGTTTAAAATTTGTAATTAACTTTAAAAGCTTTGATTTAGCATACTTATGATTTTTTGACATATTTGTGGCATTTCGAATGGTATAATTTTCATTACTCATCTTTATAAAAAATACTGACAAGGTACTTCAATTTTTGATATTCACGTAATAATAGTTTAATATTGATTAAAAACTATAATATATTGGTAAATCCAATTGGACATACCTTAAGCGCATTAAAAAAATTACGTATAACATGATTATACGGAAATATTAAAGTAGTTTAAATACATTTCGACAGCACTATCGGCTTCAACACCCTCGAAAACCATGAAAATGACACCCATGATAAAAAATAGATACCTATTGCAGCCGCCATCTTGGATTTACATTTCGACAGCACTATAGGCTTCAACACTCTTGAAAACCATGAAAATGACACCCGAGATGAAAAAATTGGTACCAACTTCAGCCGCCATCTTGGATTTACATTTCGACAGCACTATCGGATTCAACACCCTCGAAAACCATGAAAATGACACCCAAGATGAAAAACTTGATATCTATTGCAGCCGCCACCTTGGATTTACATTTCGATAGCACTATCGGCATCAGCGCCCCCGAAAACCATGAAAATGACACCAAGGATGAAACAATTTATATCTATTGCAGCCGCCATCTTGGATTTACATTTCGATAGCACTATCGGCTTCAACACCCTCGAAAACCATGAAAATGACACCCATGATGAAAAAATTGGTACCTACTTCAGCCGCCATCTTGGATTTACATTTCGACATCACTATCGGCTTCAACACCCTCGAAACCCATGAAGATGACACCCATGATGAAAAAATTGATATCCATTGCAGCCGCCACCTTGGATTTACATTTCGACAACCCTATCGGCTTCAAGTCTCTCGAAAACCATGAAAATGACACCCATGATGAAAAAATTGATACCGATTGCAGCCGCCATCTTGGATTTACATTTCGACAGCACTATCGGTTTCAACACCCTCGAAAACCATGAAAATGACACCCAAGATGAAAAAATTGATATATTTTGCAGCCGCCATCTTGGATTTACATTTTGACAGCACTATCGGCTTCAACACCCTCGAAAACCATGAAAATGACACCTATGATGAAAAAATTGATACCTATTGCGGCGGCCATCTTGGATTTACATTTCGACAACCCTATTGGTTTCGACACCCTCGAAAAGCATGAAAATGTCACCCATGACAAAAAAAAATATACTACTTACTTTTAGTACGTACTACTAATATTTATTCTGTGCTTTTAAATATTGTAATAAAAAAATCTCTTATTATTATTATAATCAAGTATTTAAGAAATTTGGTTATTCGAATATTGTGCATTTGTACAGCGATCTTTTTGAGCCGCTGAAAACAACCGAAACAATGTCCACTCACGACGGCGACTGAAACCGAACTAAATTAAACTTAATACAAAGGTACTCTGTGAACTAAACTACTCTGTGGCTGTAGATCCCCATTTACAGAAACAATTTATATACGAGGCAACCAAATCAACGAAAATTTCGCCATTTTGGAGCCGAAAAAAATTAATTATAGCTAAACAAAACAAAATTACACTGCCATTTACATTCAGTGGCTTCCCACATGATAGATGAAGAGATTAAAAAATAGATTGAGTTAAACAATTGATATTTTCAAAAGTTATAGTGTTTACAAGCCACAGGGACATGATAAATCCACACCATAAGCCACTAAAACCCTTTTTTTATTTAAAAATAGCAATTAATCGTTTTAAAAAAATTATTAATAAGTTCAACAATCATTTATCTTTCTAACAATGTGCTTTTTATATCATTTATATGTATAATATGATTGCTAGATACGATTTTATTCGATAAAATGTTGGAATTTTAATTTTTAGGCGATAGTAGAACATTACCTTGCGCTTTCGCTTAAGGTATACAATAATAATTAAAAAAAAAAACTTAAACTAGAAACTTAAATATCATATTATAGTCCTACTCCCCGCGGTATCGTGCCAAGAACGCTGGCTGCGTTTCCCCGCTGAATGGCTATACTTAGCCTTTGATTTATATTGATAAATAAATTAAAAAGTAACATTAATCAATATAGTTTTAATATTTCTCCACCTTTAAAACCAAATTTATAAATAAAAAAATTACGTAATATACGTCATTCATCTGGGCACAGGCCTCTTCTGCCGACTTCCAAAAAGGAGACGGTACTCAATTCGACTGTATGTTTTTTTATGTGTATTAGCTCATAATTTTTTACTGGTTGAACCGATTTCGATGGTTCTTTTTTTATTTGAAAGCAGGTACTTCTTGTGTGGTCCCATATGAATTTGATCAAGGTCAGGCCAATTATTTTTGATTTATTCTGATTAACTTATATTGAAGTCGGCTGTACAAAATTTTTAATTTTAAATTATAATTTAATAATTTTTCAGAACTCTTATAGGGCAATTAAGAGAGCCGCGTAGTCGCAGTGCACTTAAGCAGACATGAAATATCTGGAAATAATCTAGTATATCTATATTCTCCCGAATACGAATCACGTGAAACTTAAAATATTTTGTTTGACAATTTTAGTGATTCACGAGTGTATTGAACTCGGGTTGCTCATAAACTATGAAATTTTAAACGAGCGCCCTAGCCCTGAGATACAACGGTAATTATTTTTATTTATTAAATAAAAACCAATTAGATATTATCTTAGTTTGTGAAAGTCCGAGAACTTCCTCGCATGCAAAGTTTTTGAACAAAAGAAGCAATATATATTAAAAAAAGTAAAAGTAAAGTTGCAGCCTATTTATGTCCTACTGCTGAGCACAGGACTCCTCTCATTTCTGAGAGGGTTTTAGGACAAGGAAATATCCGCCGCGCTGCCCCAATACGTGTTGGTGAACTTTACATGTCTTTGAAATATTTTTTTTCTTATTTCTCAGACATGCAGTTTTCCTGACGATATTTTCCTTCACCGACGAGCACCTGGTAAATCAGTACTTAAAATTGCAATAAACAATTTAATTGGTGTCGGCGGGGATCCCACCCGGGTTGCTCGAGTACTGTGAAGCTTACAGCGAGCGCTAACTATCTGAGCTACCACGGCTCTACCTATTATAAAATATAAAAGACAAACTTTTACTTAATATGACCTTTATTATTTTACGTTGAGCTAAACTTTAATTTATATTCTGTATTTTTTTGGCTTTCGAGTTCACAGAGTTTGTTCATTAAGTTTCATTTACAAATGGACAAATTTTAATTTACAAATTTTACTCATTAAAAAAGGTAATATGAGCACTGAGAGTTAATGCTCGACGAATCAATCCCTATTTTTTCATTTCGCTACTGATGTATATATACATCAAATATAACTCTCCATAGCTCGCTGAGCGACCTTGAGCTTCCTCTTACGACCAGCAGTGAAGGACCACGTCTCAGATCAGTAAGTCATCACTGGCAACACGCACTGGTTGTACAGTTTCGTTTTCAGTCGATTGACCTCTCGGTCGAAGTTGGACTTACCTAGTCGGACTATTTGTCCCAGGTAAACATACTCGTCAACAACTTCGATCTTAGTGCTCCCAACCACTACCGGCATAGGTCTGACATGGACGTTAAACATGGTTTTTGTTTTGTCCATGTTCATCTTAAGACCTATCCGTTGGGAGATACTACTGAGGTCATTGACCATAATGCTTAAGTCCTCCTGCGATTCTGCCATAAGGACTATATCGTCGGCAAATTGAAGGTGAATGATGTACTCCAGTCCAGTAGTCCAGTAGCTTGAAAACGTCTTCCAATGCAGCGGTGAAGAGTTTCGGGGATATAAGGTCACCCTGTCTTACACCTCTCTCCAGTTGGATTAGTTTCGTACTCTAATTCTGTAATCGGATAGCCATCGTAGCTCTACTATACAAACACTTCAGCTCTTCGATATACCGTCAGTCGACTTGGTACCGCTAAAGGGGCTGCAGTACCGCCCAAATTTCGACGGAATCAAAGGCATCTCATAGTCCTCTGTCTTCTGTACAATCTGCCAAAGGGTGTATATTTGGTCCATGATACTAAAGCCTTTTCGGAAACCGGCTTGTTCAGGAGGCTGGAAATCGTCAAGGATGCGTGCGAGACGATTCGTAATGACTCTAGAAAATAGCACGTAGACGCGGCTCAGAAGAAAAATCGGTCTGTAGTTCTTCAAGAGAGCGTTGTATAATTTCTTGGAGAACAAGATAACCGCACTTCTGCTCCACGCCTCCGGAGTAGTGCCACCATGGAGAACGGAATTAAAGAGCTTCTGAAGGACTTTAAGTACCGGTTTGCCACCCGCTTTCAAAAGTGCTGCTGTAATTCAATCCTCACCCGGGGACTTACCGTTTATAAGGTGTTTGAGAGCCATTCTAATCTCGCTCAGACTGACGTCCGGGATATCTTCGGAATGGTGTCGGATAAGACTCGCTCTTGGATCGTTACTCACACTTGCGTGTGGCTCCAACGATGACGTGTACCGCTGCCAATAGAACCTCTCCATCTCACTCAAAATCTCAGGTGTCCCGAAAAGTTGCTGCCACTCTCAGTCTTCAGCTTTGACAGTTGGCTCTTTCTGGCAGACAGATCTCTGGCAAAGACTTTAAAACCTTGGTTCCGCTCGATTGCTTCTTCAATACAAGCTGTTTTGAAGTTGCATAAGTCCCGCTACATGCATTTAGAGATCTGTCTGTTCAGTTGCCTGTATGCTGTCAAATCTGTTGAAGAATATAGCTTCATCTGCCGTCTAACAGCCATGAGATTAAGAGTGTGATCGGAGAGTTTTTGTGTTCTTCTGCGGCGAGTCTTGCAGAACTTAGCTCCGACCGCATGGACAGTTTCCACGAGCTTGTCATTCAAATCGTCCACTTCATTGCAGTCTACTAGGCACTGAAAACGGTTTTGTAACTCGAGCTGAAAGGTTTCGGGACTTTGGAACAGAGCATGAGGAGGACGGAGCGTTGACTTCATTAGACGTACCCTCTCGAACTTAACGTTTAGGTTCAGTGCGCCTCTTACCATTCGGTGATCGCTACCAGTTTTCATCCTCGCGATCACGGAGACATCACTGAACAGTTGTCGTTTGGTCGTCATAATGAAGTCAATCTTATTTTTTGTCGAACCGTCGGGGCTCAATCAGCTCCACTTCTTGTGGGGCCGCTTCTGAGGGAAAGAGTTCATCATAAAGAGTCCCTCTTTCTTCATGAAGTCGGCCAGCTTTTGGCCACTTAGGTCCCGCTGCCCTATTCCAAATTTCCCTATCTTCAGCTCACTGGTCTCTCATGTGCCTATTTTTTTATTGAAGTCTCACATTAACACCGTATAGTAGGTTTTTGGAGGAATACATGGCTCTTGAGATATCCTCATACATTTCCTCTACCTCCTCATCGGGATGTGCCGAGGTTGGTGCGTAAACCTGTATGACCTTCATCGAATACCGTTTGGTGATTCTGAGTATAAGGTACGCAAACTTTGTCGATACACTCTCAATGATTACAACGTTGTTAACGAGAGACTTGTGGACGATAAATCCGACACCCCCTTGGGACAGATGTTCGCCTCTCAATGATATAACAAATTGCCGGATTCGAGGATTAGGATATCTTCCCCTGTCCTCGGAACTCAGATAATCCTATAATATTCCAGCTCATCTTGTCTCTCTCTTTTTCTAACTCCAGGATCTTCTTGTCAGTCCTCAGAGAGCGTGCGTTATATGTTGCCAGGTCAAGTCGTCTTAAATTGCAACCAAACCTCCACCGGAGATTCTTAGCACCTCCTGCCCCGCCGTTACTATGTTCACCACCGTAGCCAGGAATAGCGGGGCCGCCGGGGACTGGGGGCCGTCCCTTTGTTACTTTCATCATGGGGGGTATTTGCTATAGTTGCCACGCTTGGCGAGCGGGTTGGCAACCGCAGTTTTTTATTGTGATATTTCTGTTATCAGGAAGATGTTGCTGCCCATTTTCTGACTGTTTCCTACTGTCGCCTCTTACGACACCCACGGGAAGATATGGGGTAGTGGATATTTTTAACCGCCACTACACTGCAATAAACTGACAAATTTGTTATTAAAATCGGTAAACCGAAGCGAACGTCAGGTTTTGACCTGGGAACCCCGTGATATATCGGATTGACACAGTTACCGGATGATAAGCCAATATTAAAGCCAACAGAAACCTAAATCCTTTCTCAATTAGAAATCAAACTGCATTATATTTGTTACCCCTGAAGACAAAGATGGAATGACAAAGATGGATTAAAATGATTTCCATTTCTCTTCACTCACCATACGAAACACAACTGCTACTTTTGCACTCTGGTATTCTGTGCGAGCGTTGTCCTTCTACTGTCAGGCGACCCATTTGTACTGTGACATAATACGAGGGTGGATTGAAAACCAAGAAAATAAACACATACTAAATCAGTTATATTTTTATTTTTCTACATAATCACCATCAAGTTCAATACACTTTTGCCACCTCCCCTTCCAAGCATTAAGACCGTTGAAAAAAAATGATTCTTCCTTAGAGTCAAAATATGCGTCTACAGCTGCTTTGACCTCGTCGTTTGTCGAAAATCTTTGACCTCCCAAGTGCATTTTTAGGTTAGGGAACAGAAAGAAGTCTGATGGTGCCAGATCAGGTGAATACGGCGGATGCGGTAACAAGTTCAAAGCCACAGTTGTGGCTTTGAACTAAAAACAAATATTGATTCTGTATCCATCTATCTGTACCCATATTTTTAGTGAAACAAATGATTTGATTTGATTTAAAGGTGAACGTATTTCTAAAATGTTACACGAAATTACGATTAAAGCATTAAAATCTTTATTTATTTATTTAAAAATGTATGTACACACAAAATTATGTTACCATGAAGAAAAAAAGATTGTTTGTACAAAGGCACCGCTTATTTCATATCGAAATTTCTTCCAGCCGGCCTGATACTGGACAAATTAAAAGAGAAGCTGATCTAGTGTGCACTCTCATAATAAAATTTTATAATATTAATATACTTAACATAAAGTAAAGTTAATAAAAACATATTTCCATGTAAACATACATATAATTAAATACCACTATAAATACATATACACACACACACATATATAAATATAATAATATATTATATATAATCATTGGGACGACAAAGAAAGATAGTGCTCTTTGACTCGCCTTTTAAACACTGACACTGTTTGAGCCTCTCGAATTGCAGCAGGAAGAGAATTCCATAACCTAACTGCATGTACTGTAAAAGAGTGAGAATAGGACTTAGTTCTAGAGGAAGGGAAATTTAGGAGGGTTTTTAAATGTGATCTGCAAACTGCATCGGGGAAGTGCCCGAAGTGGAATCGATCACGTAGATAGGGTGGTTATGTTGGATTGTATAGTATGTTAAAGAGGAGACATAGGATTCGGGTATTCCTGCGAAGTCTGATTGGGAGCCACTTGAGCTGTTTGCGATAGGAGGAGACGTGATCATAATTTTTAGCCCGAAAATATAACGAATACATAAGTTTTGTAAGCGCTCAAGTTTGTTTAATTGCACCTCAGTCGCATCCAAATAACAGACATCACCATAATCAAGAATCGGGAAAATAAGTGTTTGGACAAGAGAAATCTTCGTTGATAACGGCAGAAAATTTTGAAAGCATTTTAAGGAATGAAAAGTATAATTGATTTTCCTGCTAATTTCTGTGATATGTGCATTCCATGTCAACTTGCAATCCACTATGATGCCCAGATTCTTAACCGTTTCTGAAATGCTAAGTGGAATGCCATTAATTTGCAGAGTTGCCAGTGAAGAAAAGTCAAGTAATTTACGAGTAAACCTGGTGCCTATAATCATTCTTTAAAATTGTTTAAATGTTTGTTTCAAACCATATTTAAACCCATTAAGTAGTTATAATTTTTATTAGAATACGCAGAAAAATGCAAGGACCAACAGTCAAGTTATGATGCTACTGTGGCGGGTGGAAGGAAAAGGGGAGATCTCTCGCCGGGCAAGGTGTTCTGCCCGGGGAGCGGCCAACGCTCCGATTGGTAGTTCGGAGCTATACTATATATGCTGCTTTAACTTCGGAACTTTGTAAGCGCGATTTATGCTTCGATGTGTTTCGCTTGTGGCGCGACGTCATCGCCGCCACACTACTAAGTGATGATATCAGACAAAAAGAACAAAAATAAAAAGATCCCTGTTCAGCGGAATCCCAGTAAAACGGCTCTTTTTTTCTTTTCTTTTTTTTTAATACGTTACCCCACATTAGGATTTTCTCCTGTATCGTGGAGGCGGTTTACAAACATAAATTGCACGAGGACAAATATCCAGACCCGGAACAATTATTTGTAGGCCACACAAATACTTGTTACGTGCGGCATTCGAACCCGTGGCCCCCAGCACAACAACTCATTGATAAGCCACTGCTTTATAATAGTACATAATATTTTATATTTCGTATCATATTTCTTTTACAGGTTTAAACTAAACCTCTTCATTTTTATTTGATATCTGTTACCATATTATAATATTTCAAAGCCCAAGCTTGGCTTATTTCTAACACAATAATAAGTCCCTTGCGCATGCGCTTACCTTTTTGGTACCCTTTCAGTACTAGAGATTTAAAAGTAGTAAGATTAAAAGAAATTTTAAGAAAATTTTAAGAGAGAAGTAGTTGAAATAATTAAGCATAATTCCTTAGATTATTGATGTCATGGGTCACAGCACGCGATGACTTATTAATAATCCAAGCATTATTCATAGTGACTTTAGCTGACAGCTTTCTTTTATAAACACATCTAGAGACTTTGATTAATGACCAAGCTTCCAAAAAAATACCAAATAGATATTTACTTAGTGTGTGAAAGTTTACAGTTCGTAAAACTTTTGCACACGCAAAATTTATTTAACAAAAGAAGCAATATCTGTTAAGAAATACAAAAGGCAAACTTTTATATTAATATTGTAAAAGATTAATTTGATTATATTCACGTGCAGATATAAAATGAAGTGTCTTAACTAGTTTGAAGAGCACCTCCCGCACTCACTCAGTTGCGACACACCCGTCACCACTAATTCCAGCACCACTACCCCAATACAACTACACTAGGAAAGACACGCCACCATCGGTAATATTACACGTGTTTAACTTCTACACGAGGCATACTCTCTGCGGTGGCTGACCGCTGAAATGAGAATATTTTATGTCGTTACGATAAAATTAGACCTTTATTTTATGCGTAGAGCTAAACTTTCACTTATATTTTCTGCATTTTTTTGGTTTCCGAATTCACCGTGTTTGTTTATTCAGTTGTTTTATTTGCAAATTTTAATTCTTAAAATTTATTAATTAAAAAAGGTAATATGAGCGTTATGAGTTAGTGTTCGACGAATGTTTGTCCGTTGAAGGAGAAGTAATGAAAAATCATATTATAATACTTTTTGCACGAAAGTTCCTAAATTGAAAAAGATTAAAAAACTTTCAGTTAAAATAACACTCCCACTGAAAAAAATAATATGAATTACAAATAACCTTGGTTCTTTGACGTTAACTTCATTTGTCACTTATGTTTAAAGTTAATTGGAAATAATTTGAAGAAAGTCGCGCGTCAAGATGAATTTAGCTCGAGAAAATTATATTTCTCCATGATTCCCGGACATATCCAATTTTAATTAAAAACAAAATTACAACAAACTTGAACGTTTCCCACTTCATGAATAAACTTAAGCCCGTGCTACTGTTGACACCTGTTTCAAAGAGTTTCGTAGTCATAGCTATTCCACTTATAACATGCGTAAGGATCATCCTTCAACAGCAATAACTGACGAATACGCCGCATGGTAGAAGCTAATAAATTAGTACCTGGTCATCTACTAAGAGATTAGTGCAAACTGAAATATTAAAAAGGATTAACAATAATTAAAATAAAAAACGCCATCGTATAGAATGTTACCGCGTAATGCTTCAAATGCACGATGGATTTGAATCGGATACTGTATTTGACATGTTCACATGGTGTTAAGAGCTGAATGCATTTTTGTGAACCGGAACCCAAAAAGGCAACCCACACAGCGGATATTTCTTTTCGATGACTTATTAACGAAATTAAATGCACGCTAGAAAAACATAAAATGCATATTATATACTTTTATTAAGGTCGCACTGAAGTACTTTTACGAATGCAAACTTTTGGCTTCTACGAGTATATAAGCGGTTAAAGTATGTATATCAAAGCAAATATATGTAAGTATATATAATATGAAAACGCAAATGCACTAATTAACACCCCATATCACACATGCAGTTAAAGTGGGAGTGGAGGATCATAAATTCGGTAAGTTAAAATATAACCCAATTAAAATCTAGAATAACGCAATTAAAAGAGAGTATTTATCTACGTTTTAATTATATAATACGTAACTTCTTGATTATATTCATATGAGTTATAAATCTATATCCATTCGTATGTTTATTATATAGCTGTTATGGACATCAATATTTAAAAATCAAAATTAAACAAACCATAGCAAGATGTTATTAGTAATGACAAACTCTAAAAAGCAATAATATCTTTATATAAAAATCAAGTGCTGTCCGTTAGTCAAGCTAAAACTCGAAACTGGCTCGACCGATTCTGATCAATGTTTTGAACCCTGGATGGTTTTGATTCACAGTTGCACCCGGTAGGTGGAGCTGTTGTCGATATCCAGAATGAGTGCGAAGCCGGGACGGATCGGTAGTGATTAATATTTATCTTAAAATAATTTATAATGCCAATGTTTATATAGTATATAACAAAAACCGCGTTGGTCGTTTCAGAGACGTTTAGGTGTACACATAGGCATAGCAGTTATTATAACGATTTTTTTTTTGTTTTTGGTTGCTATAAATTGAATTTAAGAGTTTCTAATCAGATAACTTACTAAATTTAACATTTATAAAAATGTTATTGGCTTCTGAACTTACCGACACGTGCCGACATATTATTATCTACGGCCGCTGTGAGTCCACTGCCACGGCTGCCACAAACCAAGCCGCTGCGCGGCGAGCGCCTCCAAGGTTTTTGTGTGAATGGCTATACCTATTTAGACACAGTTATTCTCCGAAAATTTAAATTTAAAAATAATAGAAATTATAATGCAATATATTTTTTTTTTTATAATGTGTTGGCAGTTTATGAATATTCGAATTCCCTTCTTGAATATCTTATAATATTTGATATGTTAATATTTATTTTATATTTTACAATATCTTGCAAATATCATTTTACTTTTACTTTACGAGGAAAATTCTTAGGCCCCCTAAGCAGATAACGATGTTTTGACGTAATCTAACAGTTACGTTCATTACAGTCTATCAAAATCAACTACTGAACATAGGCCTCCCCAGAGATAATCTTGGGTTGGCTTTTAATTTTCAAACTCAAACGGCAGTCAATTAATTATGACGATGTAAATAATGCTCTATCGAAATTAGTACATTGGTTTAACGCCAACAATTTGCTCTTAAGCGGAAATAAGACAACATGTATTAAATTTACAATACCTAATGTAAAACATTCGAAAACCAATGTGCTCTTAAATGGGGAGGAGTTGAGTCTTGTGGATTCTGATATTGACGCGAAACTTCAATGGGGCCCCCCATATATCTTAATTAGCAAGCAGACTTAGTTCTGCAGCATACGCTGTAAGAAAGATTAGAAGTTTTGCTATGGGGTAATGCGACTGATATTGATGCTATATTTGTTTTGCAAATGAGGGCCGTACGGGCAATTTATAACCTTAATTGTAAAGAGAAATTTAAAGAATTAAACATATTAATTTTGGCATCGCAATATATTTATGAAAATGTAATGTATGTACATAAAAACATAAATAGCTTTAATAAGAATAATGATGTTCATACCTTAAATACTAGGAAAAAACATAAGCTTGTAATGCCAGTTACTAGACTCCACAGAATCAGTAATTCATTTATGGGGCAATGTATACGCTTTTAAAACAAAATCCCAGAACATATTCAAAGATTGTCATATACCGTCCCGTTGTGTAAGAAATTTTTTGGATACTGAATACAGCGTCAGATGGATTGGTAGTGGTGGATCGGTCAACTGGCCGGAGCGATCACCTGATCTCACACCTTTAGATTTTTATTTCTGGGGTGCGATTAAACAGTCTGTATTCCAAAAAACATGCGATACTGAGGCGGAAATGCGTACACGTATAGTCGCGTCCTTTGAAAAAATAAAGTCTGAAATATCTGTTATGCAACGTGTGCGTTCAGACATTATAAACCGATGTTGCAAATGCATAGAGGTACAAGGCGGACATATTGACAATATTTTCGTGGTCTTCAAGTAGACATAGTGATAAATTAGTGTTTGTGTATCGTTCTGTATGTATGTATATATTATGTGTTATCGTTCAAAATACAATTTTAAAAGTTGTGATATTCGACCACTAAAGTAATAACAGCTGAGTGATGTGCCCAGGTCACGACCTTAGTGAAGTTAGTGTAGGTATGAGGCGCGCCCGCCTGTAGGCGGTTGTACGTGGGAATCGTGCGGTCCATGGCCCTGTATGGGGCCCCTGTGTGGGCGATGGACATGACGGCCAGCACTATCGCCATTCTGCGCAAACCGCAGAGGGCGATGGCCGTCAGAGTCGTCCGCGGGTATCGCACGATTTCCTACGAGGCGGCTTGCGTCCTGGCCGGATCCCCGCCCTGGGACCTAGAGGCGAAAGTACTCGCGTCATTATATCGATGGCGCGAGGAAGAGCGGGCACGGGGCTCGAGGCCGGTGCAGCGGCAGATCGCGCTGCGCCGAGAGGAGCTCCGTCAGGTCTTGGTGGCGGAATGGCGGCAAAGGCTTCTGCGCCCTACCGCCGGCCTCGCTACCGTCGAGGCGATCCGGCCAGTACTCGACGACTGGCTCGGGAGAAGGCACGGCTCCCTGTCGTTTAGGGTGACGCAGGTGCTGTCGGGGCATGGCTGCTTCGGCAAGTACCTGTGCCGCATAGACAGGGAGCCGGACGCTCGGTGCCACCACTGCGTCCATTGCGGGGAGGACACGGCGCAACACACGCTCGCTGAGTGCGTAGCTTGGGAGGAGCAGCGCCGTGTCCTCACAAATAAAGTAGGAGGCGATCTGTCGCTGCCGGCCTTAGTGCGGAAGATGGTCGGTAGCGCAGAGTCGTGGGACGCGGTGGTGTCCTTCTGCGAGGACGTGATGTCGCAGAAGGAAACTGCGGAACGGGAAAGGGAGATCTCTACTCCCTTCCCCGGCCGCAGAAGGCGCACCGGGCGCAGGAGAAGGGCGGACAACGCCCTTTTCCGGCCCCCATAAATGGGTCCAGGGGCGAGGGACTTGAGGAAGCCCCCGCCACCCCTATTCGATGGACCCGAGGCGGAGGCGCGCGTGGGTGTCGGCGCGCGCCCCTGAGGCGATACACGGGGTAGTTAAACACCTCACTACCCCGTGCAGGAGACGAGGCCCGGACAGACCGGGCCAGCACTAGTGTGGGGCTGCGGAAGAATTTGGATTCCCGCGGCCCCACGCGCACGTGCGAGGAGACACCGGGGTGGTTTTAGCCGGTAAGAGTCCGGCACGCCCCTCCGCCTTTCCCCAGGCGGAGGTAGTCCATGAGGATTTTCCCCCGTAAAAAAAAAAAAAAGGTATGAGACGCGCCCCGTTTTTGATGTACGCCGCCGCCGGCCTCCGCTGCTTGCTGCTTCGCTTTAGTTGCTTGATAAGTAGAGGTATTCAATCCACATAAAATTTACAAACATCATTTAATTTGATTATATTTATGTCGAGTTTTCTAAAGTAAAGTTATTTCTACACGTTTGAATACTGATTCTGATAACGCACTTAACGGGAACCACAGGGTTTTTTATACATATTGTATACGTGTACAAATATGCATATGTTATTTTTATCTTATTCTTTTTATTACTATTTAGATATGTGTTTATATATTCTAATTTTTTTTCATATTTTCTTTAACCAATTTCGTCGTGTTATTGCTGTCAGAAAAGAAAATGCCTTGAGCAATAAGTCCGCCTTTGATCCCGTACTGTTTTTGTAAGTAACTGAAAAATAAATAAGTTTCCTTCAATTGGTTTTTTATTAATTTAATTATTCAATTGTTTTAGTTTACGAACCCGCAACGAAAGCATCTTGCAGTAGAACCATAATAACCGATATAGCTCGATGGTTCAATAAACTGAAGTGGAACTAAGGCAAACATATAGTTAGACGACCTGACAATCAATTGGGAAAAGACGACGACGACGACAGTATCGTAGCGGCATGCAGTGTTGAACTCGGCTCCCCCCCGCCCCCACTATATGGTGTTTTATTCTAATAAGACGAGTGGTCTAGTAAGAAAATTAAAGAATGCAAGTGGCTCAAGATAGTGTGTAATTGTGACATTCCTTTGTTGAAGCCTATGTTCAATAGTAGACATTATGGGGGGCTGTAATGAGAAGCTAGGAATTTTAAATGTAAAATGAAATAAAGAGCCACGCCGCAGCTATTTTATGGCCGCAGCACGAATAAGTTGGCTCGACAGGAAAGGAAAACACTTTCACAGAATACTAGCGTAAAATAGCATCCTAATGTTGCTTTGTTTCGTATCTTACTTTTCAATTATAAATAGATATTCTTATACTTGGATCTCAGTCCTAAACTGTGACAATGTATCTTAACAAATATGATTCAACGGATGATCAACAGGATAAATATGGGTTTCTGTGGAGCACAGCCAATTAATAACAGGTGGAATGTGTGCTCATTTGTCCCCCTTATTCTATATATATATATATATATATATACATATATATATATATATATATATATATATATATATATATATATATATATAAAGGGATATTTTTTATATTTTTTAAAAGGAATCATGATCCCATCCTCAGAGTTTTTTTGTTGGATTTTTTATATAAATTTTCCACTCTTGGAAACGGTGAAAGATTTTGACGTTTATACAAGTTCTAGTTAGGCAACTATTCTGAATGACTTTTTTTACTTTTACTTTAATTCTTATAGTTCATAGTGTATATAAAGAGACTCTTTAATTAACGTCCTGAACACGTTTGACGCACCATGAATGTAGTGTGTTTGAATAAATTATATTTAACATGACTATTGTTATAACTTAATTAAAACAAAGTTTACACGTACAAAACTATCAGTTACTACGTTGCTCTCCAATGCGGCCATATTGTGAAAAATATTCCATTTCTGCTTGGAACTCTTTTTACTCGCGAACATTGGCAAATAAAGTTTGAACTTATCTTTATTTGCAGCTTCGAATGCTCCGCCTTTCTATGGTAGATGTTAAATATTTTTCTTATTTTATTACCTTTTTAATAATGTAAGTATATTTTAAACATTATATTACATACAACCTTTCATTCTCCAGTATGATTAAATAAGTTAAAGATTTTCTAAGTGAACGGTCTATGCAAGTTTTCGTCGAGGACTCTTGCTATGTCGTCTAAAGCCGGAGTTCCTTAAAGATTCGTTTTATCCGCTCTTCCTTCTGCATATTCATCATCAGCTTATACTTATGGGTATGCAGACGACAACGCAGTCGTGAAGACATATGCCTAATACTTAAGCCAGTCCAAATCAAATCCAGTCTGAAAGAGAAACCCTGTGGGATTAAACCCTGTGACTAATGCGTGTGAGATTGACATTAAGCGGAATAATTGGCTTACTTAAGTACTAGTCGAAGTGGTAATCTTTTATGAACTCTATCAGTGAATAGTGACGGGCTTATAATGACAGATCAACGTCATCATCACGTGAACTATAAACCATTTGAAACTTTAAACTATTCAAATATGAGGAAGATTTATGTGATTGACTCTATGCAACCGTATTGACGATTGCAAAATCGCATGGTAAATCTAGTAACTGGTAAGGTCGAAATTTATGAATTTTCACCCTTTGAATGTCAAAGTAATCTTAAAAATAATAAAGTAATAACCATAACATCATAGAGGTCAGCCTGGTGCCGCTAGCTATGAATAGTTAGAACATATTCGAGTCTGGCGAATGGCGAACTGCCTCTAAATATGTAATGATACACCACTGCATACAGCGATACACATAAGTTTATCTTTCAAAAGGCCTCATACCTTTCATAGGAAGCACTAAGGTAGTTGAAATTAACTACTACTAAAACTTTTACAACCTTACAATAATAAGGTTCAGTTCAGTATATAAGTTTAGTTTTTTTTTTTTTATTATTTAAAATATAACATTAAAATGAAGGAATGATTGATACTGCTGATATTAAACCTTAATGTCATATTATTAAGCTCCAAAGCAAAACATTTGAGATTAATAATGTCAAAATGTGGACATACAAATTTCGCCAATACGCACTGGACCAGCGTGGCAGATTAATTACTTCATAATTCTCTCAGAATTGAGGGCAGGTTTGTGCCCAGCAGTAGGTTGTGAATAGAAACTTTACTTTCATATATTTTTCATCATGAAACCTCAAATATTTTTCAATAGCTCAGTCAATAAGTGTTTCTGTAGCTTTAATATTTTCTATATTCATTACACCTAACGTTGCTATTAATTATATATTTAGTTTCAATGGTCAAAGAAAAAGAAAAACACACTTTTCTATACAGAAATACTAGAAGTCAGTAGAATTATATACAATATATTTTCTTGTTCAAATACCAACTCGTAACTGCCGGTGGTGTCTATGCTATAAATTGTAAATAAATAATTCCGTTAGGTATTTCAACTCTGCTTCTGCGGGATTTCTATCGAGCCTGTACATACGAAAGCAGATCTTTGTTTATGATACGAATATTCTAAAACTGAATTTTAAAACTGGAATGAGACGGTTTTTTTTCTTTACAGATGGTTAATCGCACTATTTATGAGTAACAATAGCTTATTTACTCTTGCTTTGTGTTAATTATATGACAAAAAAAATAATCCCGCTGGCCATCTTGCTGGTAAATAAAAAATATTGACTTTCAATAAGTACTATGGAATAATTTACATAATTATTGAATAAAGTTATTATATTTCATCTTTTAATAAATAGGGTTTAAAAACATGCAAGGAAACGTAATTGTACATGTACTATTACGTTACATTACTGTGTAAAATTTAAACATGCTGACAAGGGTTGTGTGAAGACAGAAACGTGAATCAAAAATTGGCTAGTTAAAAAAATTACACTTTATTTCTATTTAAACTAGTTCCTTGCAAAGATTTCATACTGACACCATTATTTCAAATAAAAAAGTTCATTATTTTTAGTGAATGTTATAGTCGGAGAGCTGCCAACGAATTTTGGGAACGTCCTTTTGGCAAGTTGAAATTGTGATAAATATAATTTCGTAAATTGAAGAATCCAGTCCCGCGAGTCTGGCAGAGCGTTTTTGGTTATTTAGTTACTGCGCAGCATATAAAATTTGCAAAAAAATATCCATAAAAACGTTTTTCGGCAAGCTGATTTCTTGTTTGTCTTTCTATTAATTTAGTTTTTATATAATTAAAAAAATCCCAGCCGTTTTTGTCGGAAGTATTACCAGACCTCTCCAAAAATATTTTATTAAAATTCCCAAAAAATTTACTTTTGTCAATCTCAAATTTTAATCACGTGTTTATTGAGTAATTTTAATAAAACCAGCAAATCGCCAAAAATTTTGCAGTTTTAAACAATTCCCAGACGTGAATAAAGTTTACAAATGAATACGACATAAAAGTCTTATGCGCAGGCATAAGTACGAGAAAGATAGCTTGTCGAGGAATGCCGGCAGTTGATGGACTCCTCCCGCTGTGATTGGTTATTGTGAAACCGCGTGTTTCCAGTATAGTTTCGTCTCTACATTCACACCAGAGTATTTATATGAGTGCAATCGCAACACCTTGAAAAATTATCTGATGTTTTTATATCTTTTTTAAAGATTTTAAAATTAAATTGTTGTTTTGGGATTTATTTTTTATTTTCTAGAAGGGGGCAAAACGAATATACGACTCACCTGATGGTAATTGACTACCGCCACCCATGAACAACTGCAAAACTAGGGGAATAGGAGGTGCGTTGCCGGCCTTTTAAAAAAGAATAAGATCTTTTCTTGGAGGCCCTTAAGTCGTAATGGTCAGTAAATGTCGCTGATGTTAAACCATTCCACAGAGTGGTGGTACGCGGAAGAAAACCCCTGGTGACAGTCACAGCATCTAGATGGTGTGAATGGTATCGGGAGTGTTGCCAAGATGCGCGTTCGTGAAATTTGGCGGCTGGGATTAATCCCAACAATTCCTCAGAGCACTGCCCGTGGTAAATGCGAAATAAAATGCAAAGGGATGCAACATCTCTTCATAGTGCGAGCAGCCGGAACTATACTGAAAACTCGTGGTTTCGCAATAACCAATCACAGTGCGAGGAGCTTGGGCCTCCATCAACTGCTGGCATGCCTCGATAAGCTATTTTTCTCGTACTTTTTTTACGTCTGCGAATTGTTTAAAACCACTAAATATGTCTGACGATTTGCAGGTATTATTAAAATTACTCAATAAATATGTGATTAAAATTTGAGAGTGCCAAAAGTATATTTTTTAAAAATTATAACAAGTAGCATGCGGGAAGTAAAGACCCCCTAGGATTGCAATGAGAACTTTTTGCCCCTATTCAACCATGACCCCCATCACCTTCTCTACATGATAGGCTATTCAAACTGACTAGACCTAAAGTTCGAGTTACCCCCAACTCATTTCAAAAGTCTTTACTGCCAATAAAATATTTTGGGAGATGTCTGGTATAATATATAATAACTTTATAACCGAAACAGAACGTCTGGGATATTTTTATTGAATTATATAAAAACTGAATTAAAAATAAGTCAAGTTGCCAACAAAATATCTTTTTTGGATATTTTTTATTGCAAATGTTATCTGCTGAGCAGTAACGAAATAACCGAAAACGCTCAGCCAGGCTCTCGGGACTGGATTCGCCAATTGACAAAATTATATTTTTTCAAAATTTTTACTTGCCAAAAGGACCTTCCCAAAACTTTTCGCCAGCTCTTCGACTATTAAGAACACATTTTATGCATATATTTCTTTATTTAATATTATGAAACAATTTCACGTCCGAGCCGACCAGTGAACGCATTCAAAGCCGAAGCTTGGACGCACGTGGTTTTTTCTAAACTTTACCAGAATTGGTACAAATTTGTTTAAAAATTTTGAGGACTGAGGTAACGTTTTTATATCTACATAACGTACGCTACAGCTACAATAGGCCCTTAATAAAAAAAAATACCGATTTCAAAAACTAAAAGAAATAAAATTATTTCCACAGACAACAACTTCTGAACTCGGTGCTAAGACATAGTGTATCGAAAAATACCCTTCCTGCTCTTTTCTCACCCTTTTCGTTAAAAAATGACAATATTATATTGCAAAACTATAGCATAATATTACGTTTCTATAGCGCCATTAAAAAGCACAATTCAAAATATTAAAGACACAAACGCGTGTGTGCGCGCATCAAACGCACGCACACACCCACTCACGCATGGCAGTAGACAAGGCAGTGTTTCCACTTTTAGGGATTTTCCCTTTTTTAGGGAAAACTAAGTGAAATTGTATATGACTAGGGATTATTTTAATAACACAGGGATTTAGGGTAAATTCAGGGAAAAATCAAAACTTATGATGGTAACCCTGTTGTATTATGTACAAACTCTATGGTGCCACCGCCCGTGGTTAATTTTTGAAAGGGTAATCCCCCGTACTATTAATGAATGTAATCCGTCCAATTTTAATTTTTCATTTATAATATCAGTTCATTAGTATTAGAGGTATCCTCAAATCCCTCTAATACTAATGATTCCATCTTGAACAGTCTTAACAACCCATTTAATAAAGCATTATTACATTTCATGAGTTACGTCTTCTCTATAACTAACGATTTTAATACCTTTTTTTCAAACAAAATCACCACAGTTATTTATACTGCCAGTAATGATTCGGAAAATGTTGAAAATTTTTTGTGCAACTATGTCAAAAAGAAGCACCTGAGTCTGAGCTCGGATCTAAACAGCTTTAAGCAAGTTGACGTCACTAAAACGGAAATTCACCGCAATAATGATCATATATACGTTGGTATGGCAGCACATGCAATACTTGAAGATTTAAAAACAAAAGCCCCAATAGAAGAAGTGAACAAATTTTATGCTAGTTGTCGTGAATTTTATGTGGAAATAGTATTGCAAATCCAAAAACGGTTCGACTTGAATGAGAAACTTTTTGACTTATTGAAGTATGTGGATCCAAAAATAGCAAGAAATCTGGAGAAAGAATCGGTAAAACTTGCGTTTGATAAATTTAACTTTTTAACGACAAAATGCAACATGCAAAAAGTAGATAACGAATGGAGAAATGAAGCTCTTATAGACTTAAAGCATTATGGAGTTAAAACCGAAGAAGAATTAAAAAACTTGCCAGCTGACATTTATTGGAATAAGGTTCTAAGCATGAAAGATTATCATGGTAATTTCATTTACGAAAGTTCTGAAGTATTTATTTCAGTTTTACTAGCAGTTCCATCTTCAAATACTGATATAGAAAGATTATTTAGTATTCTAAAAAATGTAAAAACGGACAAAAGGAATAAACTTTATAATGAAACTCTGAACGGCTTGTTTCATACAAAGTTCGGAATGCAAGCAAACAATTGGCTCAATTTTAAAACCCAACAGTGCCATGATAATTGCAGCAAAACATTACAAATGTAATGCTTCAGCTTCTAAATCTTCTGTCTGATCTGGTTTTTGGTGATTGATCTTTTGTTGATTTATTAATAAATATTCAAAATAAATAATTATTGTTTAATTTCTCGAATAAAAATATGCTCCTTAAAAATAAAAATGTTTAAGATCGTTTAGGGAATTTTAGGGATAAATTCTAAAAAAAATAGGGACAAACCAAAATTGTAAGTGGAAACTCTGAGACAAAATCTTTGAACAAACCAACTGGACGATGTTGCCATTGTCGTAGTTTACATGTATGTAAACTACGACACCGTATGCGTGCTCGATGGCATCGGAAAAACCTAGAAGTATGGTTGTACAGTTTTTCAATACACCAACACGTCGCGGGATACGCGCTCATACAACTCATACTCACACGCACGCACGCACGCACTCACGTAATCAAGCATGCACACACATTACAAGGTTGTAAGTTTGATTATAACCATCATCTGTTTAAATTGGGTCACATTTTTGAAAGTAACACAAGTTAATTTTAATCCCTACAGGTTCATGTTAACGCGCACTTTATTTTGAATTTAATAAATTTTGGGCACTCAAAAGTCTGTTTATTATAAGGTAAAGTAGGTCATGCTTAGTATTAACTGTTTGCGCCAAATTTTAGTTACATATATTTTTGGTAAAACATAATAATACATTTTTAAGCATAAAAATAACTTCAGATTAATGGGATATCAATAGCATTTACTTTGTGCATACCTAGAGCTTATTAATATACTCCTCTTCGTAAGAGACAAAGTATGACCAGCTAAGTACTCTCATTCATTAATTTTTAATTTGTCATCATTTAAAAAAATAAGGACAGTAACATTAATAGCTGCAGCTATGTGTTTATTGGATTTAGGAATATTTAAGAGACTTAACTTAATAAATCTGGTTAGTAACGTCTAGAAAAGTTCTTTTGTAAGTTTATACCTGACGAACGAATCTTTATCTTTACGAAATTATCTTTAATACAATCATACACAAAACTTTTTTTGAAATGGAACAACCTATTTATTGTGTAAATATTTGTTTTTTAATTAGACATTTTTCTTACTCAATTTTTTTTAATGTATACAATGTGAATATAATTATATTGTAACGCATTTGTTTCATATAACCGAGCATAGAATATAATATGCGTAATTATTTTAACTAACAGAGTAACAAACACAATTTAAAACAAAGTATAGTTTAGAGCTAGTTTTTTAACAGTTAAGTATGTGACGATTGCTTTAGTGAAATATAGGTATTCGTTAAAAATGTTTGACTCTATCACACGTCCGTGATAAGTATGTTTACGTGGTAAAGCCATGTTGCAGCTATATTGTAGCACGAATGGGTTAGCTCGCCCGGAAAATAACCACGCTCTCAAAGAATACCAACGTAAAATAGCAGCTTAATATTTCTGGTTATGTATGGTATTGTAGAGAATCGGAGATCCATTTTATTGGAAACTAGGCATACCATCTTAATCCTCAAGGGGTGACTACTAATCTCCATTTAATCGAGAATATATGTAGATGTCTATGGGCCACAGCATCCACTTACCGTCAGGTAGACTGTATGCTCCTTTGACACCCCCATTCTATATCTTGTCAAAGTCTTATTGAAATTGCTTGTCTTTACCGTTACCGTTGTAGTCTATTAAAGTCCACTGCTGAACACATATGCCTTCCCCATACATTGCCTCACAGTTGGGGATGTGGGGTACATTTGCCATAGTTGTCACGCTTGGCAGCTTGCAGTTTTTTTTTGTTTGCATTTATTTTACGTTGCAACAGGGCAAAGGCACAACGGAGCGACATGATTTTTGCATATATATAATTTATAAGGAAAAGAGTATCGTAGGCAACTTTTTTATCAAGGAAATATGTATGTTTCCTGTAGAATAGATCTCAAGCTTAATTCTATAATTACTATTTTATGCTGTCTCTTTCCGACTTTCAAGCAAACGTGGCCACGTGCAATAGTAACCGCTAAATATTTTATTGTGGCCATTTCAGACTCACGTTTTAAAATCGAACAAATTTTTATTTAAGAAATTCTATTACCAAAAATTTAAATTCCTGGTAGTACTATTTAAAACACAGACACATTTAATAAAAACATAGCGACAATATGTTAAAAAAAGGCTTCTAATTCGCTTGAAATTAATTTGATATTCTGTATTCATTTATAAAGAAAATTAAGGTTGACATATTTTAAGTGAGTTACAAATTTAACTTTCATTTAACAAAATAACTTTACTCACAAAGTAGGGTGGACCCATTATTCCGGAGCCAACCCCTGAAAATACTTACTCCCCTCATTGGACGCTCAGGAAAATATATGTTCGCAGGTGAGTAATTTACCGAAATTATTAAGTTGACATGTGTGCGTTTGTAACATACACGACGAATTTCGTTTAAATGTGTGCGTTTTTAGGCGTATTACGTAGAAAGACGCCGCACAAATACAAAATGCTGTGAATACGTTGTAATTTTTAGTTACTTTCAAATTAACAAGAAGCATTTCACATGGTTAATGCAAAAATGTTTTATTCACAGTGGATTTGGGTTTCTGTGCCAAAAGAACATCATTATGATAATACGCGAACATCGAAAATTGAAGTAACTTTTTTTTAGTATTCCATATGACTGACGATCATCGTTAATCTCTATCATCATCATTATCATCAGCCCGTAAAAGACCATGGCTGTGCATGGGCTTCTCAACTACCTGGTAAAGAAGTATTGCTGGAAGTTATGTAAAAAAAATCCTGGACGTGAACAAATTGCAATTGTTCACAAGAGCCAAGAAAGTTTTGCAAAATACAAATATAAATCATGTCTTCTCAACAATCCCGGATTATGGCGCCATTTTCAGAACATAAGTCTTTTTGCCGGTCATACTTTACTTTCAAAACATTTTATCCAAAGTCACTTAAAATATTAATTTGGCTACTTAGAGCCATCATTAATGAAATAAATTATCTCAAAAACGTTGTAACTATACTAAAATGTCATCTAAACAGGTATATTAAAAAGTTTGTTCCCTATTTTGTCACCTTTACTATAATGAGTAAACTTGCGTAGTACTGTAGCATATCTGGTATCGCGATCGTAAATTCATTTTACAAGCGCAGTAAAGGCGACTTGCCACTAGCTGAAGTGACGAACTCATGTAACATGCAGGTAGTCGATGCATTCATGTCTCGAAACCGTACTTTGTGACAATCTATTAAGGAAGGTCTATATGAAGACCTGTATTCAGCGGGTCAGGGTGATAGTAATTCCGAGATAATATTGGATTCAACATGATTCAGATCTTCATCATTTAATACCACACTAGTATTTACATATTCGAGAGGTTTATTAAAATTCGACTTCTTTAAGAAAAGTTTTCATAAATGTTTCCACCAAAATTTCCTTCACAACAGCAGTACTCTTAACCCTAAAAAAGCCAGGTAAACTCATAAATTACTCATATAAAAGACCGCAAGACGTTTCAAGGTGACATCGTAAACTTAATAAATTTTGGATATTTTATTATTTTTCTAGATACTCTATAAAATGACAAATAAATTAAAAAGTATGAGTTTTCCTTCATAAACTGATGGCAATATGTATAGTTATCATTCGTATAATATTTCTGAAAATTTTAATAATTAAATATACGAACATTATTCTGCTTAGATCCGTGGAAAAAATGGTATATCTTACCTTTATTAACAGAATTTCACTCCCTCCTACGCTAGCGGGCACTATAATTGTTATAATATATATATATATATATATATATATATATATATATATATATATATATATAAATAAATAATTGTTTTTCTATCTCATATTCGAGTATTCCTATATTTTGTCCTACATGGGAGTTTATAATAATACAAATATAAGTCAACATCACCATTACTAATGACGAGAACCGAGATCGATATGTGGGGTGGTCTGCCGACCGAAATTATTTCTGTAGTCGTTTCTGCGAACGGGCTAATCCCGGTCAGGCTCTCCCGTCATCAGCGGCGACTGGAACTCCGTGATGGACCATTTTAGGCTCAAACGCAGATGGCAGTGTTCCTCGATACCACCCGCATCGTCAGCCACTTTCTTTCCCTTCCCCTAACTCTCTGCCGTTCGGTCTCTCCTGCCGAGGGCCTCCATCTTGTTGGGCCTTATTTATTTAAGTATTATTTATTTATGTTAGCACAAAATAATGTAGCTGTAGATGTAGCCTGAATAAATATATAAGAGGGAATGATAAATATTCCCTCTTATATATTTATTCAGCCCAACCAGAGGTTAAAACTCTATAAATACCCTATCAATAATAATAAAAATGTTTATTTCCTCACCACATACAAAGTTACATTTAGAGTAAGTGAGTAACAGCTAAGTAGTACATAACAACTTTGGTTGTGGATCACTGGTGCCTATGGTAGATATGATACCTGTATTACAGGTCACAATGTGTTCACCTCTACGACGAATGCTATTAGTGTATATACAACAAGGTAAGAATAAATTTATTTACACATTTGTCATTGTCATAGATAATAAAATAACTGTTTATGTAGACCTCCTGAGTTTCAACTATTTTTTTATTTCAGAATTCTATCAATAATTTCGTGTTAATTTAGTTCATGCCATGTATTAATCTAACATGATCTTTGAATAGAATTTGGAAATTGTCCTTGTACAAAAATACATCATAAACATGGAGTAGTTGCGGCGGTAACAAACCAATTCGTCAAAATAATGGATTACATAATTCATATGGCTGTAATGCTAATTCATATGGTGAGAGCACGTATATTGCTCGTATATATTTCTTTTGGACCACAAACATTACATAATATAATAAGTATCTATCAAATAAATAAATTACTTGTATTGCATAGCGTAGCTTCCGAGTTACTGCCACCCCATATATTTAATTATTTATTTATTTAAATAAATTATTGTTCTAACCATAAAGGTTACAAAGAGCGGACTTAATGCCAGTTAGTATTCTCTGCCAGTCAACCTATGGCGTAGTGAGAAGTCAAAGTCAAATAAAAGTCAAAGGGACATACATAGCTAAATATAATAAATTTATATTGATATGACACATATTTAAACAATACATATTATATAGTGTTGTATATACATAATGTATGTTTGTATTTTATATGTTACAAAATAAACACGCGCATATATTATAATTACATTCCACACATATAAAATGTTATTTATACCTATACTTACCTCAAATGTTAATAACTTTGTGCATTATATTGTATGCAATTAAATTTATATATGAATAAATACTAAATATTAAATGTAAATTGAAAGTGTTCGTTCCATTCACGCGATAAATCAGTTCCAAATTTTGGAAACAAGGATTTTGTTTTAATTTACTAATAACCTATACTACCGCTTCCAAATAAAATACCTACCTATTATTTGGACGCTAAATAACATGTATTTTAATGGTTTTTTTTTTCGAGAACGGTCCAAGTCCGCCATTAGAAACACGTTTGCTGAAACTGAACGGTTTCACGTCCGCCATTGGGAAAACGTTTGCTGAAAAACAACTATACATGCAAAGTTGGTTCCAAAATCTTCTTTTAGTCACAAATCACACCCTATTTCATAAAAAACACAGTTTATTAAGAACCTAAACATCCATTTAGTAATGCTACAACGTATAAACAAACAAACTTTACCTCTAAGCCATAAGTCCCAAATCTGCAATTACGGTGTTTTACACAATAAAGAAATTAGAGAATTATCACGTCCCAAATGACTATAATTTTGTGAATTATTAACGAAATTTCTCATTTAAACGCCTCCCCAACTTCCAGAGGTAATGTTCCCGCTACGTAAACTGGGAATAAGTAATTCAATTAGGCACTACTATTCGATACTCGATACGATTTACGAAGACAGCCTTTCGTTAGCGAAGGGAAAAATTCCGATATTTTTACCTGGATTGAAATGGATTGAAAACGACGTTGTTATTTCGGGCCAAATAATATTAAATTATGGCCGGTGCGGAATATGTTTCACTTTTAACCGAACATAGTTTCAACAAGTTTATGTTTATAAGGTTTCAACAAGATTCTACTATGTTACCTTATTAAATGATAGTTTTGTGTATAATCTCATCAACATCATCATCAGTCCGTAAAGTCGCATACTTTCTACTAAAATATTAATCATTCTTATAACAAGTTGGTACACGTAACACAACTTATAAAGTATTTTGAAAGTTTGAAATAAAAAGTAACGATAATTAAAAGGGGTCGATTTTTAGACCTCCTTGACCCCGAAATCAGTTTTCGTTTATGTCGAACCCTGGGAAACCGATTCCGACCCCAAGGGGTCGATATCGACGACTTTGGGAATCTCTGATAGAAATAGTTGTCTTAATTAAGGATAATTGGTGACTTTAGCTGACAGCTTTCTTTTATAAACAAATTTTGCGATTCTGGGAGACTGATTAATGATCAAGCTTCCTAAGAAGAAACTTTTAACTAAATTTTAATACTAGTAAAACTAAGAAGATAATGAAAAGTCGGTCTATATTTTAAACAAAAATAGATCTTGTTAAATACCATGTTATACTAAAAAGGTATAATTTGTCAAATTAATATAATTGTAATCAGATTTTCAAACCCTAACGTTTGTTTTTTTAATATATATATTGGAAATAACGGGAAAACATCAGAAGATTAATTGGATGTAGTTATGCAAAAAGGATCCAACCCGCGATAAGTTAATTTGATTTTATGATATTTGAAGTATCCATACTTCAAATATCATAGAAACAATTTCGCTAATTTGAGTTTATCTCTTTGTAATTTTTCTTTTTATTAATCTTACGTTTGCTAAAATTGTTACATCACATAATAGTGTAGACCACAAACATTATTATTCAAGTCAACATTTTTGACACAAACTCTGGTTTGATCCTTTTTGCATAACCACGTCCAATTGTTAAAAATAATAGTAGCGTGAGAGCGGATGTTCAACTCACTCTCCTGCTTACGCAATTAATCATTATCAGCAATAAAACAGTGTACTGCTCTATATAATCAGTATAGAGCAAGTACAGTTCGACCATACCGTAATATGTCCCTGTCACAATATGCAAACCAACAGCAACAATGCAAATTTCATCGTAACACAGAGTAGCCACACAGCAACCCGATTTTCTTTGCTTGCACTAGAAGAATTACTATAACGGACAGAATCACGATACTGTCACTATCACTCATAGAATGACTTAAGCGGCATCTTTCGCGCAGGGCGCCTACGGTGAACTTTATACTGCACAAACGAGTGGAGCTCTTACTCGATATACCCTCAGTACCACCTCGCCACCATCGATGTTAGGCTCCGTTAGAGTGACACAACCTCTCGCTCACTCTCAATCTAATCTGTATTTTATAGACGCGCCAACACAGGGTATTTTTGGAACGCTCCCGAAAACTAAGACAGACGACAGTACCAAGTATACCTTTGATCATGAGTCACAAACAAATTCGATCCTGATGAAAAAAAATCATCTTTTTACAACTTTTTATTAGCTATATTCACGCGCCATCGTGTTAGTACAGCTAAATAAAACGATAATTTCATAAAAATAATCATGAAAATACTGAAACATAAAACCAGCAGTGGAATTACTGAATTCATATCAGCTGATTAAAGGTCAATGTACGCGCGAACGCTGAAAAAAGAACGCTGGCCATGAACCTGGGCACTGAGCGATTTATGAGTGAGTGTTACGAAGGGGGCGCGACAGGGGAACAATCCGCCAGTATTATTGTGGCCGCATGCTATTAGTTCCCGCGCTTTGTTCGCTCCAGAAATATAGTCGCATACACAGCTTACTTTGCAACTCGCGACGATGGTTATAAAAAGAAGGGGAAGAAAATTTATTTATACCTATTGTTTTATGACTGAACTATTGCACGAAAAGGTAAATATGATAGGAGAAGGTGAATGGGGAAAATTGTGCAGTAAAGTTAAAAGTGTTGAGGAAGAATACCGAAAAAATTACCATGTGATCGACCTGATGACGGAAGCTCAAGCGAAGATGAAAGTGATGATGAAGCAGCATCCACTAACACCAACACACTATCAACATCTGGCTTCCATGTGTCCCAAGATGACATAGTGGACGGCGTGTCACCTTAGCTTAAGTTTTCTTGTTACAAACTACTTTATATTTGACGATAGAAATAACAAATAATGCTCAAGTAAACATTATCCATTTTTAATTCCAACCTCTTCCAAAGTTCTAAGTAGCTAGTAAAACACCTATTATGATTCTACAATAAAACAATTAATTACTATAATGTTATAAAATAATAGCCCAATACCATGTAGTACTTTAGAACGCGACTGTACCCACACTCCCTCTCCGACCTGTATCTAGCTCGGTGCGAAACAATGCTCCCGTCATAAGAAAAAAGGGCGCATCTAACAATTTTTGAATAAATGAGTTAAATATACCATTCGACTCATGATAAAAAGGCGCATCTAACTAATTTTTTTTTAATATTCAAAAATATCAATATTTTAGAAAATATCGTAAGAATTTTAGACGTAACTGTTGATCACAGATGACATTTTTTTAGTAGAAAAGACTTATACAAATTCAACATAAAAGAATAGACTTATTTAACCAGTTGCTACGTCATCATTAACAATTTTTGCATCGATTACCTAAATTTCGATTATTCTTGTCTTATCATTCTATATCTTATTATTATGAGTTTATATCTTATTATTAAGAGCTGGTGTTTCACATGTGGTCCCATATTTTCTAACAGTAGTAGAGCCACGCGGCAGCTTTTGCTGTCGCACGGATGGGTCGGCTCGAACCGGGGTGGTACCACGACCTCACAGAAAACCAGCGTGAAGTAGAGGTTTACCTCTGCGTTTCGCTTGGTGAGTGCAGGTGGCCGGAGGCCCTTTTTACTGGAAATGAGGCATTCCATCTTAGTCCTCACGGGTGACAACGCATCTACATTTTGATTTGTAATAGAGAATAGATGTAGATGTCTATAGGCCGCAGCAACCACTTACCATTAGGTGGACTGTGTGCTCGTTTGTCACCCTTATCATATAAAAAAAATATATAAATTTGATCGAGGTCAGACCAATAGTTTTTGAGTTATCCTTAATTATATATATTGAAATCGGTTGTACAAAATTTTTAATTTTTAATTATTATCGTAGTAAGTCTTGTATGTTATCCCCTTTCAAATCATTACTCAAGAGTTGCGGGTTGTTATTTTTTGTGTCTCACTACCAATAGTTTCTAATATTTACTAAGAGAAAATAGTAAATTACTATTAGCGTCCTTTCAACTTCAAATGACCTTTCCAAAATATGTAAAAATGTTAAATGAATGGCAGTTTTTTTTATTTATTACTCGTATGTTGGAAAGACGCAAATGGTTATCGGTGGACGTTTTTCCTTCGATGTTTTTAATCAAAAAAAATAAGTTCGTCCTTAAAATCTTAGTCTCTACGTATTACATTTCAATTTTCATTTAGATACCTTTTAACATACTTTAGACACAGTGTCTGAAAGAAAAAAATCATCTATGTATTTTTTATTTCCATTTTACGTTTTTATTAGTTGCATCCTTCTTTATTATAACGGCAGAATGCCCAACCCGGCCGGCTGGTGTCGCCTCACGCGGTGACGCAGTAGGTTTCAGTTTTGTCGGGGTTCGTTATTAATTTTAGTTTTTGAGACAGTTCCGTGTTGATTTTGTACACGCGTGCGCGAGCGACAGTTCAATCGTTTTGTTTATTAAATTGTTATTGTTATTACTTGTGATTACGTGTTGGTATTTTTCTTGTTGTTACGTTTTTTGTTTCTTTTTTGTTTTAATAATGCCTAACGCGTACGTTTATAGTGCTCGTGAATACGGCAACATGTTAGGTATCCGAACCTAGGTACACGAAGTATCGCTAAATAAATTGTTAAGACATCGGGATGGAAAAAGTGTGTCATACTGTGCAGTGCACAAAGTGTTGAAGCGTAACCGAATGCACCCATACAAATTGCACAAAGTGCAAGCTTTAGTTCCCGGCGATCACGACTGCCGACGAGTTTTCTGCCGTTGGTTATTAGACCAGCAACAACGTGTGCCTGGTTCCATTGAGCACATTATCTGGACGGATGAGTCGACATTTACCAGAAACGGCCTGTGTAACCGAAGAAATACACACGTCTATTCAGAGGTTAACCCGCACGCTGTTCAACAAACCGGGCACCAAACCCGATGTTCGGTTAACTTATGGGCAGATTTATTTAAGGATCGCATACTGGGACCAGTGTTTCTGCCACAGCGACTAAACAGACGACGATACCTAAACTTCATAAATGAACAGTTGGTTGTCATTTTAGACGACCTATCATTGACTGAATATCGCCGCACATGTTTCCAACATGATGGTCCACATGTCGTGAGGTTCGTCCGTGAGCGCCTCATCGAATTATTTGATGATCGCTGGATTTGGCGAACTAGGACCACATGCTTGGCCACCTCGCTTACCAGATCTGACCCTGTTAGACTTTTTTCTGTGGGGTATGTGAAAGAAAGGGTTTTTAATCGTGAGTGTGATAGTGCTGATGAAATGCGCCAAAGGATCGTGGATGTTTTGGACAAACTACGTACGGACTGTATCGAAGACCACACGATGATGCCCCGCCTGCATGAGGAGACGCAACACCGAGCCCAAATCTGCCTTGAAATGAATGAAGCACAATTTGAGCCGCATCTCATAAGACCACGGAGGATTTAGAGCGGTAAGCTGTTTCCTAAATATTTTTTAAAAAAACTTAGTACTGAACTAATCTGAATAGGTAAATAACTGAATACATGAGAATAATAAACATACCTACACGATTAATAAAAACGAATGACTGTAATAACTTAATAAAAAAAATATATCTACTGGTCTTTTGTCACCTTTTTCGTTAAAAAAAAACGATCCACTGCAATATTATATATAAAAATATAGCATTGTATTACGTTTTTATATCGCCATTAAAAATATCAATTAAAAATATACAATAGCACGTGCGCGCGCAAAAAACGTATGCACCAATTAAACTACACACTAAAGTCTGCACAAACCAACCGTGTAATCATAGACCCTCTTTAGATGTATGTAAACTACGGCACCGTATGCGTGCTCGATGGCATCGGAAAACCCTAGAAGTGTGGCAGTACAGTTTTTGGACACACCAACATATCGCGGGATACGCGCTCACACAACTCGTGCACGCACGCACTCACGTAACCATGCACGCACGCACATACATTATAAGGTTGTATTTTTTATTGTCTTATATCATCTGTTTCACCTGTTTTATTAACCCGTTCACTTGTTTTAAAGCATTACTAGTTACTTTTAATCCCTCCAGGTTCATGTTAACCCGCACTTTATTATTAATTTAATAACTTTTGGGCACTCCAAAGTCTGTTTATTATAAGTTAAATTATGTTATCATCCTTAATATTAACGACTGTTTGCGCCAAATTTTATTAACATATATTTTGTTTGCAAAAGATAATAAACACATTCTTAAGTATAAGAATAACTTCCGATTAATGGGATGACAATAGCATTTACTTTGTGCATATCTAGAGCTTATTAATTTAGTCCTCTTCGTGAGAGGCAAAGTATGAACAGCTAAGTACTCTCATTCATTCATTTTCATTCATTCATAAAAAATCATTAAAAAAGTAAAAAGAAAGTCATTAAATATAAGGACAATAATAATAACTAAGTGTTTAATGGATTTAGGAACATTTAAGACACTTAACTTAAAATGAAGTTAGTAACGTCTAGAAAAGTATTTTTTATAAACTTACCTGACGAGCAAATCTTTATCTTTACGAAATTATCTTAAATACAATCATACACAAAACTTTTTTTTGAAAGGAATCAATATATTTAGGGCTGTCTATTTTTTTTTAATTAGACATTTTTCCTAGTCATTTTTTTATACAAACGATTTAAATATATTTATATTGTAATGCATTTTTTTATATAACAAAGCTTAGAATATAATATGCGAAATTTTTTAACAGACAGAGTAACAAACTCAATTAAAAAAAAATTATATAGTTTAGAGCTACTTTTTTAATAGTTAATTATGTGATGACTGCTTAAATGAAATATAGGTATTCCTTAACCACGTTTGACTCTATCACACGTCGATAATAAGCATATTTACGTGGTAAAGCTTGTTGTTGTTGTTGCAGCTCTATTGTAGCACAAATGGGTCGGCTCGACCGGAAAAGAACCATACTCTCACAGAATACCAGTGTAAAATAGCAGCTTAATATTTCTGTTTTGCATGGTAGTGTAGAGAATTGGAGATCTTTTTTATTGGAAACGAGGTATACCATCTTCCTAAGGGGTGACTACTCATCTGCACTTTGATTTTTAAGCGAGAATACATGTAGATGTCTATGGGCCATAGCATCCACTCAGTGTGCTCGTTTGTTACCCTCATTTTATATATTGTCAAAGTTTGATTGAAATTGCTTGTTATAACTTTGTCTTTACCATTACCGTTATAGCCTATTAAAGTCCACTGCTGAGCATATAGGACTTCCCCATAGATTACGTCATAGTTGGGGAAAGGGGGGATATTTTCCATAGCACGCATTGTCACGCTTGGCAGCTTGCAGATTTAATTATTTTTTATACATACATAGGCATACGTTGTCCTGCTAATAAAAATTAGTTTATTAAGAAGCTCCGTAAACATCGTCTTAGTAATGCTGCAACTTATAAACAACGAAACTTTACCTGTAACCCAAAAGTCCCAAATCTGCAATAACGGTGTTGTGCACAATAAAGAAATTAGAGAATTATCACGTCCCAGATGACTATAATTTTGTGAATTATTAACGAACTTTCTCATTCCAACCCTCCCCAGCTTCCAGTAACGTAAACTGGGAATAAGTAATTCAATAGGGTATTACACCCATTTTCAAAAAGTGTTTTAAATGAATCCTAGAGTGATAATGAACCACTTTAATTTTTATATAATTTTTTTAAAACCAAATAGTGACATAAAAATTACTTTTAATCTATCGTTTTAAATTTTCGCGTGAAAACGCTAGCCGCCATACTGTTCAACTAGTGACGTCACTGTCCTAGAATTTTGACAATTTTGCAAAGGAATAAGATACTTTTGAATGTTTAATAATGAGTTATCATCTATATCATTGTTGTGTTGTGCCTGATTGCAAAATACGAGCATAAGAACACCGGGGAAGTTATGAATAAAAGTGCCAACTGATTTAAATATGAGAAATAATTGATTAAAACCTGCAAGAAGAAATCCAAAGGCATTGTCTACAAAATCTAAACTATACTTCTGTGAAGATCACTTTGATGTAAGTATGACTTATATTTAACTATCGATTAATCAAAACAAAACATAATGACATGATAGGTACCTATTGCAAGTCAAATTTTGTAATGGATTAGATTAATCGCTCGTCTGTTATAATATCTATAACATTAGCGGTAAAAGCGAAGTAATAAACTCGCTTTTACGAATCCGTCTTCCATGATGCCTTTTCAATAAAATTCGGATTAAAAGTCAACAATTGTAATGATAACTTGAAAAATTTCCAAATTAACTAGTTAGTACACAGTACATAACCTAGTTCTTTGACCTAGTGACGTCACGACACTATCTAACATGGCGGACATCGTTTTGCAGATTTGAAGCACAGGTAAAAAAAAATATTCTTTAAATTGAAATATAAAATTTATAATGCTTTTCTATAAATAGAAATCAATATTTTTCGTTTACTTTTTACAAAATCTATCATAAATATATATTCTTTGATTTTTTTTACATGATGTAAAATACCCTATTAGGCACTGCTATTCGATACTCGATACGATTTACGAAGACAGCCCTTCATTAGCGAAAGGAAAAAATTCCGATATTTTACCATGATGATTTCAATCCATGAAATGGATTGAAATCGCTGTTGTTATTTCGGACCATATAATATAAAATAATGGCCGGTACGGAATATGTTTCACTTTTAACGGAACACAGTTTCAACAAGTTTGTGTTTATTAGGTATCAACAAGATTCTTTTATGTTACCCTATTGATAGTTTAATAACATTATTTACAAAACTATCAACATCATCATCAGTCCGTACAGGCGCATACTTCCTACTAAAATATTAGTCATTCTTAGAACAAGTTGGTACAAGTAACACAACTTATACAGTATCTTGAAAGTTTAATAAGAACTAAAGTTGGGGTAATGCACCCAACATTCGCGATGTGTTCATTGCGCAAAAAAAATGTCTACGTGCGATCTGTAATTTAAAAAGCACCAACACATGTAAGCCACATTTTCGAAAATTAAAAATTCTAACATTTCCCTCATTATATATTTATGAAACAAGAATTTTTGTAAAACATAATATTAACTTGTATAAATTTGTGGAAAGTCAACGTCGCTCAGATAAGCTTCATTTAGTTCCAAGTAGAACTGTTTTTTTACAGAAGAGCATAGGCTGCACTAAAAGTATCGGAACTTAACTTAACTTATCTTCACGCACAATCCCTGACGGGGTAGCCAGAGAGAACAGATTGCCAAGTGTCACGATCCTTACATACCTCTTTCGCTTTTTTCAGATTCATTATCTTCTTCATACATGCACGTCTAGGTATCCGAGTACTCTTGACCCTCCCCTCTTCGAGCAGTTTGCTCACATGGTCTTCGAAAGTTAGTCTCAGTCTACCTCGACACCTTTTAATATTAACTTTCACGCTATATATTTTCTTCACCATTCGGTCTTCACTCATTCGCTTAACGTGCCCAAACCAACGAAGCACGCCCTTATCAATTTTAGTGATAAGGTCATCTTTCAAACCTGCCATATTGCGAATCTCTTCGTTTCGCTTTCGGTCGGCCATGGTAACGCCGCACATTTTAAGCAGAGATTGCATCTCCACTGCATTCAACTTGCATTTATGCTTCTTCTGGCATACCCAGGTTTCACTGCCATATAACAAAGTCTGTACCAACACTGCGTTATGTATTGCAAGGCGTGCACTCTTCACTACGCCTTGCCTTTTGACTAACGCAGTCAGGGCTCTGTTCCTGTCATATTAAAATCTTTTTAATTGAAAACTCTTTGGTTTTAAAAATCGAAAACCATTTATTTATTTAAAAAAAGATTCTCGGTCTTGTCACAAGGTTTTATCGTCGTTGAGAATGGAATGGAATTGACTCGAGAAAATTCAAGAGCGATGATTTATTATGACTTTCGAAGTGGTTTAACACAAAAACAGTGTGTTGACCGGATGATTTCTGCATTTAGTGATAAAACTCCATCCAAAACCACAATTTATCGCTGATTTGCTGAATTTCAACGTGGACATGTCAAGCTCAGTGATGATTCCCGTCACGGTCGTCCAAAAACTGCAGTCACCAAAGAAAACGTTGATGCTGTGCGTAAGCTGATTGAGGAAGATCGACATGTGACATACCGCGAAATTCAGGCAACTTTGGACATTGGCATGAGTTAAATGCAAATAATCTTGCATGAACAATTAGGTGTAAAAAAGTTGTTTTCCCGATGGATACCGCATTCGCTCTGTGAATAGCAAAAAGCGGCTTGCGTTACTTGGTGCGTCAGAACTCTCGAAAGATTCCACGCAGGATCCTCAAATGCTGCATACAACATCGTATTAGGTGACGAATCCTGGATATATGCGTACGAACCCGAAACAAAAAACCAGTCACGAGTTTGGATGTTCGAAAATGAATTAAAGGCAACAAAAATTGTTCGTTCACGGAGTGTTGCAAAAAAATGGTGGCCATGTTTGTCTCCGAAACCGGCCATGTTACGACTATTCCTCTTGAGGGACAAAGAACGGTTAATGCAGAATGGTATGCTAGCATTTGTTTGCCACAGGTCGTTTCTGAACTCCGTAAAGAGAACTGCAACCGCCGCATCATCCTCCATCACGACAATGCGAGTTCTCACACCGCACACAGAACAAAAGAGTTTTTAGAGCAAGAAAGCATAGAATTATTAGACCATCCGCCGTACAGCCCCGACCTAAGCCTAAAATAAAGAATAAATTACGTGGACAGAGATTTTCATCACCTGAAGAAGTTATGGACGCCTCAAAAACGGCCATTTTCGAGACCCCAACTTCCGAATGGAATGGTTGCTTCAATGATTGGTTCCATTGTATGGAAAATGTGTCAAATTTCGCGAAGAATACTTCGAAAAGCAATAAATACATTTTTAAATAGTAATGTTGTGTCACTTCCTTGATTCCCGAAATTTTCAGTGGCGCCATCGTATACGCAATGGCACCAAAAGTATATAACAAAATACCTAAGTGCATTAGAGATTGTAACAACATAAATATTTATAAACCTAAACTTTTTGAGCTACTAAATTATAAAGTATATTATTCTATAGATGAATTCCTTAATATTAATTTTTTTTAATTTTTTTTTAAATTTTTTTTTAAAGAACCATGCATTCCTCCAAAACCCACTATACGGTGTCAATGGGAGACTTCAATGCAAAACTAGGCACAAGAGAGAACGGTGACCTGAAAGTAGGGAAATTTGGAATAGGGCAACGGAACCCACGTGGCCAGCAGCTGGCCGACTTCATGGAAAAGAGGGACTCTTTATGATGAACTCTTTCTTCCAGAAGCGGCCCCATAAGAAGTGGACCTGGTCGAGCCCCGACGGTTCGACAAAAAATGAGATTGACTTCATTATGACGACCAAACGACAACTTTTCAGTGATGTCTCCGTGATCGCGAGGGTGAAAACTGGTAGCGATCACCGAATGGTTAGAGGCACACTGAACCAAAACGTTAAGTTGAAGAGTTCAAGTCTAATGAAGTCAACGCTCCGTCCTCCTCGTGCTCAATTCCAAAGTCCCGAAACCTTTCAGCTAAAGTTACAAAACCGTTTTCAGTGCCTAGAAAAGTGCAATGAAGTGGACGATATGAATGACAAGCTCGTGGAAACTGTCCATGCGGTCGGAGCTAAGTTCTGCAAGACCCGTCGCAGAAGAACACAAAAACTCTCCGATGGGACATGAAGCTACACTATTCAACAGATTTGACAGCATACAGGCAACTGAACAGACAGATCTCCAAATGCATGCGGCGGGACTTACGCAACTTAAATACAGCTCGTATTGAAAAAGCGATTGAGCGGAACCAAGGCTCCAAAGTCTTTGCCAGAGATCTGTCTGCCAGAAAGAGCCAACTGTCAAAGCTGAAGACAGAATGTGGCATCATCGTTTCCGGGGCACCTGAGATTTTGAGTGAGATTGAGAGGTTCTATGGGCAGCTGTACACGTCATCGTTGGAGCCACACGCAAGTGTGAGTAACGATCCAAGAGCGAGTCTTATCCGACACTATTCTAAAGATATCCCGGACGTCAGTCTGAGCGAGATTAGAATGACTCTCTAGCACCTTAAAAACCGCGAGGCCCCAGTCGAGGATGAAATTACAGCGGAGCTTCTGAAAGCGGTTGGAAAACCGGTACTTGAAGTCCTTCAGAAGCTCTTTAATTCCGTCCTCCATGGTGGCATTACACCGGAGGCGTGGAGCAAAAGTGCGGTGGTCTTGTTCTTTAAGAAAGGCGACGACGCTCTCTTGAAGAACTACAGACCGATTTCCCTTCTGAGCCGCGTCTACGTGCTGTTTTCGAGAGTCATTAAGAATTGTCTCGCGCGCAGACTTGACGACTTCTAGCCTCCCAAACAAGCTGGTTTTCGAAAAGGCTTTAGCACCATAGACCTCATAATAATGAATAATATAACAATAACATAGAAATAGAACGGAAATACTCAAAACAGCAACAGATTTTTACAAAAATCTTTATAGCGCACCTAAGCAACCAGCGTATAAATTACCGAGTAGTAGTGCAGACGAGGCGAAAGCAACCATTGATGAAGACGAAGTGGCTAAAGTAATTAAGGCACTAAAAATCGATAAAAGCCCAGGGCCCGACAGAATCACCAACGAGGCTATAAAAACAGGACACAAATATTTATTTAAACCTCTAACCAGACTGTTCAACAAGATACTGAATTGCAAAAACACCCCACGTCAATGGTCAGAGTCGGAAATAATTTTGCTCTACAAAAAAGGAGACCCAAACAATATTAGTAATTACAGACCAATAAGCCTGCTACCGTCACTATACAAACTTTTGTCCTCCATTCTTGAGAAAAAAATAAAAGCAACCACAAAAAACTTCCAACCTCTATAGGTTACTGGTTAGATACTGTTCTATAACAGGCGGGCTTCAGACGAGGTTTTTCCACTGTTGACCATATACATTCGCCACAGATGATAATAGAAAAATTCCAAGAGTTCAACAGACCACTCTATGCTGTCTTTATTGATTACCAAAAATCCTTTGATACTCTACTCCACTCATCGATTTGGGAAGCTCTACTCTCTCAAGAAGTGGCATTGGATTACATACAAGTTCTTAAAAACATCTATGAGAACAGTATTAGCAGAATGAAGTTGGAGACTACTGAGCCAATCATACAAATAAAAAGAGGTGTAAGGCAAGGAGACCCAGTCTCATCAACAATCTTTATACCGGTGCTAGAGTCCATCATTCGCAAACTAAACTGAGAGAAAGTCGGCATGAACGTAAACGGTTGTTACCTGAGTCATCTCAGATTTGCTGACGACATAATTCTGCTATCAGAAAGCACAAACCAACTACAAATGATGATAAACTCTCTACATGAAGAAAGTGGTAAAGTAGGCTTAGAAATCAACTTAAATAAAACTAATGTCATGACAAATCATATTAAAATACCTATATATCTCAAAAATTTGCCTTTAACCTATGTTGATACATACATTTATCTGGGTAAACAAATTTTATTTAACCAACACAACAACGAACAAGAAGTAGAGAGAAAAGTCAACATCACTTGGAAGAAGTTCTGGAGCCTCAAAGAAATTCTAAAAAGCGACTTGCCCATAAGGCTAAAAAGCAAAGTCATAAACAACTACTTCCTTCACTAACATACGCCTGTCAAACATGAAAATTTACTAGGAAAATAAAAAATAAGATCATAACAAGTTAAAAAAGTATAGAAAGAAGCATTTTGAAGATTAAGAAGATCAAAAAAAAAATCCACAATACTATCATAAGACAGAAAACTAAAGCCATTGACGCTCTCAGCTACTCACAGAAGCTAAAATGGCGATGGGCTGGACATGTAGCCAGACTTACTGACAATCGCTGGACCATAAAGACCACATCATGGGTAGGACCATTGGGCCAAAAGAAAAGGTTTCTAACAGTGGTAGAGCCACGTGGCAGCTTTTGCTGTCGCATGGATGGGCCGGCTCGAACCGGGGTGGTACCACGACCTCACAGAATACCAGTGTGAAGTAGAGGTTTACCTCTGCGTTTCGCTTGGTGAGTGCAGGTGGCCGGAGGCCCTTTTTACTGGAAATGAGGCATTCCATCTTAGTCCTCACGGGTGGCAACGCATCTGCTTTTAGATTTGTAATAGAGTATAGATGTAAATGTCTATGGGCCGCAGCAACCACTAACCATCAGGTGGACTGTGTGCTCGTTTGTCCCTCGAAAAAGGGTAGACCAATTGCGCGCTGGGCATACGACATTATAAAAATAGCAGGTACCCACTGGATGCGAGTAGCAGAGAACAGAAAACAATGGTAATCTCTGAAAGAGGCTTTTACTCTCCGTTAAGAGGGGTTCTTGTAATTTTACAAAAAAAAATTTTATTATACATTGTTATAATTGTCTAAGACAACTACTAGAAGTAAGAAGAAAAATTATCTTGTTCCATATTATTCTATTACATACCTATCTACCAAAAATAAGTATATTCCTTACTAAATATATGTTATATTCCTAACTATTAAATGTAATATATACCAAAATACTACGTTTTGTATCACTGGATTAATTAATTTTTGCATGCACACTGTTTTGAATTGTAAATCTCTACTTTGAAGCAAGAAATAAAAGGCTTTTTTATTTTTTTTTTTATTTGTTTATGTATGTGGTCTATGGTGTTAAAGCCCTTTCGGAAACCGGCTTGTTCGGGAGGCTGGAAGTCGTCCAGTCTGCGCGCGTGACGATTTGTAATGACTCTTGAAAACAGCACGTAGACGCGGCTCAGAAGGGAAATCGGTCTGTAGTTCTTCAAGAAAGTGTTGTCACCTTTCTTGAAGAACAAGACCACCGCACTTCTGTTCCACGCGTATATATACATATCGAAAATAAATAGAAAACATCAGAAGGTTATTTCTTTAAAATAATTGTAGCGTGAGAGCGGATGTTCAACTCGTTCCCTTGCTTACACAATTAATCATTATCAGCAATAAAACAGCGTACTGCACTATACATTTAATATAAAGCAGTTACAGTTCGACCATACCGTAATATATCCCAGTCACAATATGCAAACCAACAGCATTAACGCAAATTTCATCGTAACACAGAGCAGCCACGCACCGGTTTAACGGTGGTAGAGCCACGCAGCAGTTTATGCTGTTGCACGTATGGGCCGGCTCGAGCCGGGTTGGTACCACGACCTCACAGAATACCGGCGTTAAGTAGAAGCTCTGCTTCTGCGTATCGTCTAGTGAGTGCAAGTGGCCGGAGGCCCAATTCCCCCCCCCCCCCCATCAACCTCGCTGCGCATCCACGAACATGTTATTCCAATCCTGAGCATGGGTATTTAGGCTGCCCCGCGTATTCTGGGGGGGGGGGGGGGGGGTAAAATTCCGCACAGAAACATAACTGCTCGGGGCAAACTGAGCAACAATACCAAGGTGACCCCTGCCACCAGCGCTGTTGCTGACTCTGTCACTGATGTGGTGCTACAGGGAATGGAAATATTTATTCCATCATCTGTGTTACCCATCGGAGACAGATCTCAGCCTTGGTTTGGTCGCTCCTGTAAAACTGCATTACGCAGTAAGTAGGAGTGTTATCAAGCCTAGGCTGCGGCTTCGGCGAATCGGGATGTAAACACCAGCATACTTAAAAAGAAGTATAACTTCGCCTCCAGGTCCTTCAAGAGAGTTATTGACAAGGCAAAGTCGGAGCACATAGGCAGAATTGGCGAGAAACTAGTTCGCCTTCCTTTGGGAACCCGTGCATTCTGGTCTCTCGCCAAGGCTGTCCAAGGGAATTTCTGTAAGCCATCACTATCATCTCTGCACAGGGAGGACGACTCACTGGCCCAAGACGCAAAAGACAAAGCCGACCTTTTAGGCTCCCTTTTTGCGTCCAAGTCGACTCTTGATGACGGGGGGAAAACACCGCCGACCATCCCGCGGTGTGAGTGCTCCATGCCGCATGTGCTGTTCTCACAGCGCTCGGCTCGCAAAGCACTTCTCTCCCTGGACATCCAGACGTCGAGTGGGCCTGACGAAATCCCCCCAATTGTGCTGAGGACGTGTGCTCCGGAGTTGACAACGGTCCTAAAGCATCTTTTCGGTACTCCTACTCCCAAGGCGTAGTCCCGAAATCATGGAAGACAGCTTTTGTCCACCCGATCCCTAAAAAAGGCGACCGCTCAGACCCGTCCAACTATAGGCCTATCGCGATCACTTCCCTGTTCCCCAAAATAATGGAATCCATTACTAACTGCCAGCTCATCCGGTACCTTGAGGATGTTCAGCTGATTAGTGACCGCCAATACGGTTTTCGTCGGGGTCGATCAGCTGGTGATCCTCTGGTCTACCTGACCCATAGATGGGCGGAGGCAGTAGAGTCCAAGGGGGAGGCGTTGGCCGTTAGTCTGGATATTGCGAAGGCCTTCGATCGGGTTTGGCACAAAGCGCTTCTTTCGAAGCTCCCTTCCTATGGGCTTCCCGATAAATTGTGCAATTGGATCACCAGCTTCCTTGCAGATCGGAGCATCAAGGTCGTTGTAAACGGTGCATGTTCTGACTACAAGCCTATTAACGCTGGTGTTCCACAAGGCTGTGTGCTATCACCAACGCTGTTTCTTCTGCATATCAATGATATGTTGCTAACTGGTAACATTCATTGCTATGCGGATGACAGCACTGGTGATGTTCTAAAGACCGGCCGTGCTAATATTTCTCGGGAAAACGTCTTCGAGTACCAGAACAAACTTGTGTCTGAAGTCGAGTCTTTGCTGGACAAAGTCTCGGACTGGGGGCGACTAAATCTATTCCAGTTTAATCCTCAGAAGACACAAGTTTGCGCGTTTATCGCTAAAAAGAAACCCTTTGTCGTTTATCCTCAGTTTCTAGGCACTCCCCTAGTTGCCTCAGCCAGTATCGGAATCCTCGTCGTCGACATATCGAGTGACGTGCAGTTTCGTGGTCACTTGGAAGAGAAGGCCAAATTGGCCTCTAAAAAGCTTGGCGTGCTCAGCAGAGCGGGACAGTATTTCATGCCGGCACACCGCCTCCAACTTTACAAGGCGCAGGTTCGGCCTCACATGGAATACTGTTCCCATCTCTGGGCAGGGGCTCCCCAGTGCCAGCTCCTTCCGCTTGACCGCATCCAGCGCAGAGCGGCTCGAATCGTCGACGACCGAGCCCTTTCCGATCGGCTCGATTCATTGGCACTGCGAAGAGATGTTGCATGCCTTTGCATTTTCTTTCGCATCTACCATGGGGAGTGCTCTGAGGAATTGTTCGGATTAATTCCAGCCGCCAAATTTCACGAACGCACATCACGGCAGAACTCCCAAAACCATCTACACCATCTGGATGATTGGCGGTCCACCACTGTGCGATTTAGAAGATGTTTTCTTCCTCGCACGACTTCCTTGTGGAATCGATTACCATCAGCGATTTTTCCGGACCGATACGATTTAGGGACCTTCAAAAAAAGAGCGAACTCCTTTTTAAAAGGCCGGCAATGCATCTGCAATTCCCTCCCTCGTGTTGCAGTTGTTCATAGGCGGCGGTAGTCACTTACCATCAGGTGAGCCGCATGCTCGTTTGCCCCCTCTCATATAAAAAAAACCAACACGATCTTCCTTGCCTGCATTAGAAGAATTACTATAACTGACAGAACTACGATACTGTCACTATCATTCTTAGAATGACTTAGGCAAAATCTCTCGCGTAGAATCGACGACCAACAAGTTTCATCCGATCAGCTTGATGCGAAGAGACGTTCCATCTCTATGCATTTTCGACCGCATATATTACGAGGAGTACTCAGAAGTATTGTTCGGATTAATTCCAGCTGCTGAATTACACCATCGTACACTGCGACAGAACTCGAAATTCCATTCTCATCATCTCGATGGCTGGCGGTACACAACTGTGCGATTTACGCGGAATTTTCTGCTTCGTATGACCAAACTATGCGGACCGATTGGACTTAAGGATCTTCAAGAAAAAAGCCTACTCCTTCTTAAGAGGCCGGCAATGCACCTGCGAATCCCCTGATATTGCGGATGTTCATGTTCTACGGTGATCACTTATCATTAGGTGAGCCACATGCTCGTTTGCCTCTTCCCTAATAAAAACTACGGTTGCAACTATGGCAAATATCCCCCCATTGAAGCAATCTATGGAGCTGGCCCATGTTAGACTGAGCAATTTTATATGTTGTAACGGTAAATTTCATGTTACTTCACTTTACTTTAGATTCAAAATAAAGTCCTTCACACAAGCCCACCTCAGTACTGCATGGTTAATGTATTGTTCTGCGGCACTGCGAGTCACAGGTTTGATTCCTCTTCGTAATTTTAGTGTTATTCTTATAACAACCATTAACGAAAAATTCAGTACCATCCCCAAATATCGTGATCAGCAAGTAAGCGTAGATATATAATTTCAACGTTCAGCATATAATGTTAAAAAGCTTTGTAATCTTTGGTAGTGAAAAAAATAGAGATGAGTTTATTTAATTATGACTTCATTTGATACCATAATGGCGTAAGGACTTTTGCAACAAGGAAACGCTAGTGACACCTTAAATGTATTGGATTACAGAAGGCTCTAACGGCAGTTAATACCCCAAATCTTAAACATCTGTAGAGATAATTAAAAAAATATGAATAAAACTTTAACCTCAATATTTTTAATAAAGAACAATGACAAACATGCACTCGGTCTACCTGATGGTAAGCAAATTTTATGACCCATAGAATTCTACATATATCCTCGATAACTAATCAAGTTAAAGATGGTTGTCAGTCCTGAGATCTATGATAGAACGACTCATTACCATAAAAAAGGGTATCCCTTTATCTGCACTAAGCACAGCATCGTTATTCTGTTCTCGCTTGTACACTATGCGCAAATTATCAAGTGTACGAAAGTGTAATTTAAGTAGATAAAAATATAAGTGTATGCTGCTGTGTTTCATATGAATAGTGTTAAGAACTGGAAATCCTTTTTATTGGAAACGAGACATTCTGTCTTAGGACGCAGGGCCAACAACGTATCTTCATTTTGATTCCTAATCGAGGTTAGACGTACTAGTAAATGTCTATGGGCCTCAGCACCAGTGGGTAGTGGTAAGTGTACCATCATGTGGATCGGTACTAGTTTGTCACTATTATTCTATAAAATAGGTAACATCCTTAAATTTTATTTGTTGATAGTTCATACAAAAAAATTTACAACACGTTTGGTAATAACTCAACAGGCTTAACCTAAATACTGTTAAAATTTTAATTAATTAAAACTAATAACCGTGCAATGCAGATAGCAATGAGTGCCGGATAAATTAGTAAACACATTTTGTTTTGCAAACACTATTTGGTGCAGCATGCATACAATAAATCATTACCTCATCTCATTTTATGGGAGTCGCCTCTAGAATTAGGAAAAACCAAGAAGTTTTCATGTCTTCTGATAGGTAGATGGCATTTAATACCACAAATAAAATCTATACTTAAGACTGACGATGAAAAGAAGCGTGAAAACGATTTATTTATTAGAGCCAGAATTTATTCAAATTAAAAAAATGTGAATTGATTACTTTAACTTGTTATTAAAATTAGTAAGCCGAAGCGAATGTCAGGTCAAGGGGATTCCACTGACATATTACAATGCAAATTTCATTAAATTTTTCATAACTATCCAATTAGCAGGATTTTTTAATTTATTTTATTTTGTTAAATAACGGAAGTCAATCTGTGCGAGATTAAAATTGGTCTTCAGAACCTCAAAAAATAGCAAAGCCCCAGGCGAGGATGGAATTACAGCGGAGCCTTTGAAAGCGGGTGGGAAAACCGGTACTTGAAATTCTTCAGAATCTTTTTAATTCCGTCGTCTATGGTGGGACTACTCCGAAAACGTGAAACAGGGGTGCGGTGGTCGTATTCTTTAAGAAAAGCAATAACGGAAGAAAGTCGAAAAAAGGTGACAACGCTCTCTTGAAGAACTACAGACCGATTTTCCTTCTGAGCCGCGTCTACGTGCTGTTTTTCAGAGCCATTACGAATCATTTCACACGCAGACTCGATGACTTTCATCCTTCCGAACAAACCGGTTTCCGAAATGGCTTCAGTATATCATAAAACACATATAAACCCTTCGGAAAATTGTACAGAAGACCAAAGAGTACAATCTGCCACTTTGCTTTGCGTATGTGGACTATGAGAAAGTCTTAGATTCCGTTGAGTTTTAGGTTAAGTATCAGTACTTTTAGCGATGCCAAGTTGACTATCGGTATATCGAAATGCTGAAGTGCTTCTACAGCAGGGCTACGATGGCTATCCGAGTACAGAACCAGAGTACGTTACCTATCCAACTACAGAGAGGTGTAACACAGGGTGACTTTTTAAGCTACTGGACTGCAAAAAATACGGTATTACAATCAATGGCGACTTCATCACTCACCTTCGATTTGCCGAAGATATAGTCCTTATGGCAGCATCGGCGAAAAGCCAAAGCACTATACTCAATGACCTCAATATTGTCTCTCAACGGACAGATGTTAATATGAACATTGAGAAAACAAAGGTCATGTGTTTTATCCATGTCACACATCGTATGGAATGATACCGCGAAAGACATCAAATGTACGACGGATTTGAATTGATGATTTATTAATGAAATGAAATGCAAACAAGAAAAACACGCACGAAGGACTTTTATAAATGCAAACTTTTGGCTTCTATATGAGCGGTTAAAGTATGTATATGAAAGTAAATATATGTAAGTATGTGTAATATATAAACGCACTAATTAAAGGCATAGCCACTAATTAACACCCCGTATCACACATACAGTTTAAGTAGGAGTGAAGGATTATAAATTCGGTAAGTTAAAATATAACCCAATTAAAATCTAGAGTCTAATTAGAAGATAGCCTTTATCTGTGTTTTCATTCATCATCATCATTATCATCATTAAGCCCTTCACGATTCCACTGCTGAACATAGGCCTCCGCAAAGTAAGCCACGAAGCACGGTCCTGAGCCACCTGCATCCATCGACTACTTGCATGTCTTACCAGGTCGTCACTTCATCTAGTAGGGGGATGTCCCACACTTCGCCTACCAGTACGAGGCCGCCACTTGAGAACCATTTCTCCCCATCAGTTGTCGGTTCTTCGAGCTATATGGCCCGACTATTGCCACTTCAGCTTACTAATCCGTTGGGCTATGCCGGTAACTTTGATTCTTATACGGGTAACCTCATCCTCGGATATGTCGCTAGTTTGGCTTGAATCTCGTAGTATAGCGGCCTGTGTACATGTATATGCATACATCATTTGATTTTCACTTCTTTCGGCAGTCCTTACCTCCTTATCTTTAATAAAAAATAATAACAGCGTTGTTAACTAATACTCTGTTTAACCACTCCGTCTAAGCTTAAAATTTTTGTTCCAGGAGTTGTTAAGTACAGCAGTGGTGTGTACAATCCCATGACTTTTGAATTTCGTGGTTTTTATAGTTAAATATTAGGCTACTGTTGAAGGCTACTGTCCTGCAGCGCCTGTCCCTGAGGGGACTATTACGGACTGCTAATGAAAACATAGTATCACTTAAGATGTTTTGGAGACTGATTCCTTTAACTTTTTTCAAAACATCCGCTTGAAAAATAAATATACATAAATATAATATGACAGTCCGAAACTAGAGAAAGTGAAGAAATGTTAAGACATACATGAGTTCAATCGGTACCGTATCCTTTCCAGTCCAGTAGTGTGAAAACGTCTTCCAATGCAGCGGTTAAGAGTTTCGAAGATATAACGTCGCCCTGTCTTCTCTCGCCCTCTCTGCAATTGGGTAGTTTTCATAGTCTGGTTCTGTATTCGGATAGCTATCGTAGCCTTACTGTACAAACACTTCAGCACTTCGATATACCGAAAGTCAATTTGGCATCGGTGAAGGGACTGACACCATCCAAATTTCGACGGAATCAAAAGCTTTGTCATAGTCCACATGTGCCAGACATTGTGGCAAATTTTAGTCCTCGGACTTCTATACAATTTGCTGAATGGTATGTATGTGGTCTACGGTGTAAAAACCTTTTCGGAAACCGGCTTGATCAGAAGGCTGGAAGTCGTTGAGTCTGCATGCGAGACGATTCGTAATGACTCTCGAAAACAGCACGTAGACGCGGCTCAGAAAAGAAATCAGTCAATAATTCTTCAAGAGAGCGTTGTCACCTTTCTTGAAGAACGAGACCATTGCACTTCCACTCCACGCCTTCGGTAAATGCCACCATGGAGGAAGAGATAAAATGAAAAAAAGAGCTTCTGTAGGACTTCAAGTACCGGGTTTCCACCCGCTTTCAGAAGCTCCGCTGTAATTCCATCCTCGCCTGGGGCCTTGCCGTTGTTAAGGTGCTGGAGAGCCATTCTAATCTCGCTCATGCTGACATCTGGAATATCATCGGAATAGTGTGGGATCAGACTTGTTCTTGGATTGTTACACACACACTTGCGTGTGGCTCCAACGATGATGTGTACAGCTATAGAACCTCTCAATCTAAGGAGATTGAGAGGTTTTGAAGGCAAAATCTCAAGTGTCCCGGAAACGACGCTACCGCACTTGATCTTCAGCATTGGCATTTGGTTGTTTCTAGCAAACAGATTTCTAGCAACGACTTTGGAGTCCCCATCGGTTGTCGGTTCTTCGAGCTATATGGCCAGCCTACTGCCACTTCAGCTTACTAATCCGTTGGGCTATATCGGTTACTCTGGTTCTACTGCAGATATCCTCATTTCTAAGTTTATCACGCAGATAAACTCCAAGCATAGCTCTCTCCATAGCTCGCTGAGCGACCTTGAGCTTCCTCATACGGCCAGCAGTGAAGGACCACGTCTCAAAACCGTAAGTCATCACTGGCAACACGCACTGGTTGTACAATTTCGTTTTAAGGTTTTACCTTCGATCGAGTTGGCGCCAAGTTGACTGTCAGTATATCGAAGTGCTGAAGTGTTTGTACAGTAGAGCTACGATGGCTATCCGAGTACAGAATCAGAGTACGAAACCTATTCAACTGCAGAGAGGTGTAAGACAGGGTGACGTTATATACCTGAAACTCGTCACCGCTGCATTGGAAGACGTTTTCAAGCTAATGGACTGTAAAGTATGCGGTATTAACATCAGTGGCGAGTACATCACTCACCTTCTATTTGCCGACGATATAATCCTTATGGCAGAATCACTGGAGGACTTAAGCACTATGCTCAATGACCTCAAAAGTGTCTCCCAACGGATAGATATTAAGACGAACATGGACAAAACAAAAATCATGTTTAACGTCCATGTCACACCTATGCCGGTAGTTGTTGGGAACACTAAGCTCGAAGTTGTTGACGAGTATGTTTACCTGGGACAAATAGTCCGATTAGGTAAGTCCCACTTCGACCGAGAGGTCAATCGAAGGATTCAACTCGGCTGGGCAGCGTTCGGGAAACTACGACACATCTTCTCGTTAGACATACCTCAAAACCTGAAAACGAAACTGTACAACCAGTGCGTGTTGCCAGTGATGACTTACGGATCTGAGACGCGGTCCTTCACTGCTGGTCGTATGAGAAAGCTTCAGGTCGCTCAGCGAGCTATGGAGAGGGCTATGCTCGGGGTTTCTCTGCGTGATACATTTAGAAATGAGGATATCCGCAGTAGAACCAGAGTAACCGACATAGCCCAACGGATTAGTAAGCTGAAGTGGCAGTGGGCCGGCCATATAGCTCGAAGAACCGACAACCGATGGAGAAGAAAGGTTCTCGAGTGGCAGCCTCGTAACGGCAGGCGAAGTGTAGGGCGATCCCCCACGAGATAGAATGACGACCTGGTAAGACATGCAGGAAGTCGATGGATGCAGGTGTCTCAAGACCGTGCTTTGTGGCATTCCTTGGGGGAGGCCTATATTCAGCAGTGGACTTATAAATGGCTGTAATGATGATGAACTCTTTAATTAACGTCCTGAATACGTTAGATGCATCCGTCAGTATTCAGTAGGTTCGTTCATGATGATGAATGTAGTGTATTTGAAAAAATTATATTTAACATAACTATTGTTATAACTTAATTTAAACAAAGTTTACACGTACAAAACTATCAGTCACTACATTGCTCTCCAGTTCGGCCATTTTGCAAAAAATATTCTTTTTCTGCTTGGAACTCATTGTACTCGCGAACATTGGCAAATAAAATTTGAACTTATTTTTATTTGGAGCTTCGGTTGCTCCGCCTTTCCATAGTAGATGATAAATATTTTTCTTATTTTATTACATTCTTATACTATCATTCTCTAGTATGATTAAATAAGGATTTTCTAATTGAACGGTTTATATAAGTTGTCGTCGAGAACTCTTGCTATGTAGTCCAACTATCCGCTCTTCCTCCTGTGTATTCATCATCAGCTTATACCTATGGGCAGTTGTGAAAAAATACCAGCCTAATACTCAAGCCAGTCAAAATCCATTCTGAAAGAGAAACCCTGTGAGAGTAAGCCCTGTGACTAATGTGAATAATTGGCTCATTTAAGTAAAAGTCCAAGTGATAACCTATCTCTGTTTTGAAGTCTATCATTGAATAGTGGCGGGCTTATAATGAGAGATCAACGTCATCATCACGTGAACTATAAACCATTTGAAACTTTAAGCAATTCAAATATGAGGAAGATTTATGTAATCCACTCCATGCAACCGTATTGACAGCTGCAAAATCATATGGTAAATCTAGTAACGGGTAAGGTGAATTTAGTCTCATTGATTTTGTGCCATTATACTGCCAACCATGTAACACATATGTAGTTATGGTGTAAGAATATCCATTACCACATATCACACCGTGGGTATCGTAAGAGGCGACTGAGGGAAACAAACCTGAAGATGGGGAGCAGTGGCTTTCTAATACAGACAGAAAATTTTAATATTCCGTTTGTCAACCCGCCTGCGAAGCGTGGCAAATATGCCAAATATCGCCATATAAGCCAATCTTAGGGGAGTGCCCTGTGTTCAGCAGTGAACTTTCGATAGACTGTAACGGTACACACTACCAAAGATTTTCTATAATTCTAAGAATTTGATAGCACACAAATACAATTGAATCGAAACTTGTGAATTCCCAACCTTTAAATGCCAAAATAATCTTAAAAATAATAAAGTAACAAACATAACATCATAGAGGTCAGCCTGGCGCCGCTAGCTATGAATAGTTAGTACATATTCGAGTCTGGCGAATGGCGAACTGCCTCTAAATATGTAATGATACACCGCTGCATACAGCGATACACATAAGTTTATCTTTCAAAAGGCCTCATACCTTTCATAGAAAGCACTAAGGTAGATGAAATTAACTACAACGCTAACACTAAAACTTTTACAATCTTACAATAGTAAAGGTTCAGTTAAGTATATAGGTTTAATTTTTTTTATTTAAAGTTTAACATTAAAATGAAAGAATGATTGATACTGCTGGTAAACCTTAACGTCATATTATTAAGTTCCAAAGCAAACCATTTGAGATTCATAATGTCAAAATGTAAATATTACATAGGGATATAGCTTAGGGATTAAGCGCTTCCCATAGATAAATTTCACAATACGCGAGCCACCCGAGTTTGATCCACGACGACAACAATTGAATTATTGCAACTTAAAGTACTGATTTGCCACGTTATCGGTTGTAAAGGAAATATGATGATGAAATATTTTATTTCGAGGATATGCAGTAATATTCCAAGATAAAAATATTTCCAGGACTATCGAATTTCGCCAACACGCACTGGATCAGCGTGGCAGATTAATTACTCCATAATAGTCTCAGAATTGAAAGCAGGTTTGTGCCCAGCAGTAGGGTGTGAATAGGCTTTAACTTTACTTTTATATATTTTTGATCATGGGACCTCTCATCTGTTTCAATAGCTTAGTCAATAAAAGTCTTTTTCGCTTTAATATTTACTATATTAATTACACCTAATGTTGCCGTTAATGTTATATTTAGTTTCAATGGTTAAAGAAAAAGAAAAACCACTTTTTGATACAAAAATACTAGAAGTCAGTAGAATTATTTACGATATCTTTTCTTGTTCAAATACAAACTCGTAAGTTCCGGTGGTGTACCTTGCTATAAATTGTAAATAATTAATTCCATTAGGTATTTCAATTCTGCTTCTAGAGGATTTCTATCGAGTCTGTACATACAAAAACAGATCTTTGTTTATGATACGAATATTCTACAACTGAATTCTAGAACTGAAAAATGACTGCTTTTTTTTTTCTTAATCGCGCTGTTTATGCGTATCAAAAGCTTATTCACTCGTGCATACATACATAAACACTCACGCCTGTCACCCAGAGGGGTAGGCAGAGACTATGGACTTCCATTTGGCACGATCCTGACAAACCTCTCTCGCTTCCTCCACATCCATATACCTACGCATACACGCTCGTCGGTTAAAGGTACTCTTGATTTGGCCCATTTTCAATATATCGCCAATTTGGTCGATAAACTTTCGCCTAGGGCGACCCTTCCCGACTCTGCCGTTCACCTCTGCAACATAAATTTGCTTTGTCACTCTTTCTTCATTCATTCTTTCTACATGACCAAACCACCGAAGCATTCCTTTCTTAATCCTGGTCACAACATCATCTTGCAAACCACACTCTTCTCTTATTAAACAATTTCTCACTCTGTCATTCAGATTCATCCCTAACATACTCCTTAATGACCGCATTTCTACAGCATTTATTCTACTCTCGTGCTTCTTCTGCCACACCCAACTTTCACTACCATACATTAAAGTAGGCACTAACACAGCATTGTGAATTGCCATACGTGCCTTTTTGGACACATTCTGACTTTTCACAATACAGTGCATTCATTACATTATATTTCCTGCATTCACTCGTCGTTCTATATCCTTATCATATCTACCATTCTTGCTAAACACACATCCCAAATACACAAACTCATCTACTTGTTCTACCAACTCCCCTTCTATTCTTATTTCACATATCGTTTTACTTTCTTCTCTTTCAAAAACCATAACTTTCGTCTTACTTGCGTTCACTTTCATTCCCTTTTCTTTTAATGTCCTGTTCATTAATGTAACCATCATTTGCAACTCGGCCGCCGAAGACGCAAGTATGACTTGATCATCGGCGTACAAAAGGCATTTGACGGTTAACTCACCCATTCTTAACCCGCATTCTTCTACTTTCAAATTTTCCAAACAACTATCCATAAATAGGTTGAACAGCCACGGGGAAGCCACACAGCCCTGTCTGACACCTTTATGGATGCCAAACCAGTCCGAGTAAGCCCCGTAGATCCTGACACAGGCACTGGAGTCCCTATATAGAGACTTCAATGCCTGTATCAGACCAGCGCTCAACCCAAATGAGGTCAGTGTTTGCCATAACACGTTCCTGTCCACTCTGTCATAAGCCTTTTCCAAGTCCATGAACGCACAAAAAACTTTCTGGTTTTTGGCCAAAAATTTCTCCGCAATCATGCGCATGGAAAAGACTTGATCCGTACACCCCATCCCCTTTCTAAATCCAGCTTGCACATCCCAAATTTTTCCATTAGTTTCTTCCATAACTCTTTCAATTAACACCTTAGCATACAGTTTACCCACAATGCTAAGCAAGCTGATACCACGGTAGTTTTTACAGTCCTGCTGCGACCCCTTTCCCTTATATATTGGGACTATAACGGCTTTGCACCAGTCTTCCGGTACCCGCTTCAGTTCCCAACATAAATTAAACAAGGTGTACAGCAGGCCTGCAACTACACCCTCTCCAGCCCTTAGCATTTCGAGTGATACTCTATCATATCCGGCTGCCTTACCTGCTTTCATGCTTTTCATTGCTTTCACTATTTCATCTACACTTATTTCTCTACCTCTCTCCACTTCTTCCGGAATTTCTATTTCACTTACTTCAGACGACTCTTCACTCTTAAAAACGCTTTCAAAGTATTCCTTCCATCTCTTTAAATTCGAAACTTCATCATTCAGCATGCAGCCATTCTCGTCTCGTATAGCATTCATTCTAGGCTGTTTTGAATTGCCCCTGGCAGTTCTTACGAGCTTCCAGAACATTTTAATATTTGCCTGGAAGTTATCAAATATTCTTCTATCATTCTTATCTGTCCTTTCTTGCTTTTTCCTTTCAACAACTTCTTTTACTCTCTTATTTATACGTCTAAAGTCTGCCTTTTTTCTTTTAATCTCATCATTCATGCCGCCAGAATTACCAGCTTTGGTTGCTAGTAAATCTAGCCATGCTTTCTTCTTTGCTTAAACTTCCATCCGTACCTCATCATCCCACCACAACGTATTACTTTTCCTTTCATTCGTTCTCTTACTTACACCACATACTTCGGTGGCTGTATCCACCAAAACTTTCTTAACATTATTCCATACATTCTTCAAGTCTAAATCATTCATACTAAATTCATTCAACATAGTTATATTTTCCCTCAGTCTGCATTTATACTTCTCTTTCACACCTTCATCTTGTAGCCTCTCTATTCTTAAACGCTGTAACGCAGTGGTAGACACAGATGTCCGATGCCGCCAACGCTTGAATAGACCATTAATTTGGAATAAGACCAAGTAATGATCCGTCCCTACGTTGGACCCCCGGTAAACCCTTGTATCTACCACTGCGCTCCTCATTCTTCCATCCACAATTATGAAATCTATCATGCTTCTATCATCCCCTCTTTCCCATGTATACATGTGGATCCTCTTATGGCGAAAGAAAGTGTTCGCCACAAAAAAATTCTTTTCCACACATATGGTGAGGAGGTCTTCACCATTCTCATTTATTCTTTCATCGCCAAACGCTCCTAATATCCTTTCATAACCAGACCTCTTCACTCCAACCCTTCCATTAAAATCTCCTAACATAATAATACTTTCATTTTCCTTGCATTTGGTCAACACCAGCCTCACCATGTCCCAAAACTGCTCTCGGATATAAGTGGGCTTAGACATATCTGGGGCGTACACCCCAAGCACAAACAACTTCTTTAAGCCCACTTTCATTCGTATCCACAGCAGCCTTGGGCTTACACATTCATACTCTTTCACACATTGACCCATTCTTTCTGAAAGGATGACACCGACTCCCTGGCATGCCCGCTCGGTCTCGTCTACACCAGACCAGTAAGCGGTATACATGCCATGTGCAGTGACATCTCTTCCCTTTCGTTTCGTCTCATTCACACATAACACATCTATTCTTCTATCATTCATCATTTCGCATATTTCATCAATCTTATCATTCATTGCTCCACATACATTCAGCGTAGCCAGACGGGCCTCCGCAATCCACTTTTCGCCCCTCCAGGAGACAGGACGTGACGGGTGGCGAACCTCGTCGCCGGTTTTCCTCCCGGAGATTCTTCGCACCCCTGCCCCATTAAAGGGGCGCCGGGAACTCGGGGCCATTTCTTTAATTTTTTGGCTCATGGTGCGACATAAGGGGTGGTAGATTTTACGCCGCTACCACACGGCGAGGAGCCGAATCTGTCGTTTCGGCTTTGTCGCTCGTTTAGCACCACCCGGGGGACACGTGTAGGGTGGGCCTAGGGTTAGGTGGTCGAAGCCTACGGACGCGTGCCTTGTGTTTATTTTATGTCAAAAAGAAACCCGCTGGCTTTCATGCTGGTAAATTAAAAATATTGACTATCAATAAGTTTTATGGCATAATCTACATAATTATTGAATAAAATTATTATATTTTATTCTATGATAAATAGTATTTAAAAAAAACTTTAAAGGTAACGTAGTAGTAGTTGTACTAAACTTGTACTTGCACTATGACGTTGCATCATTGTGTAAAATTTAAACACGCTAACAAGGGTTGTGTTGTGAACAAGTGGTGAAGACATAAACGCGAATCTAAAATTGGCTCGTTAAAAAAATTACACTAAATTTCTATTCAAATTTGTACCTTGTAATCATTACATATTAAAACAATATCAAATTTAGATATACATAAACCTTACAGGCCAGACCCTCACTTTTAATAGTGTCACTTTACAAATTTTTGACTGTGTCTGATTTTTTGGTTGGTGTTCCTACTAAAAAGAGGCACCGTGATCCTATAGACGATTTAGCCGAAATGACTGAAACATCTCATTACAAACCAGCTACGATACCAACGATTAACAAAAGGCTCGATGGATACAATCACTGGCTCCTAGATGTTGTAGATTGAAAGGCTGCAACAGTCGATTCAAAGTCAGATGCACAAAGTGCAACGTATATCTTTGTAATACCAAAAATAATCACTGTTATTATGTATTTCACAATGAAAAATAAGTAATTATTGTGAAATACATAAATATAGTGGAACTTTGTTTACAAGTTTTTTTATTATTTTTATTTTTAACGACCCTAATATGATATAATTCTATAAATAAAGTTCCTGAGAAAGCTGAGTTCTTAAAAAAGTTATAATTATTAGTTTTGTTTATTAATTATAATGAAAAATACTCATTTGTTACGTTAAATAGTAAATACTGTATTTGATTAAGACTAATTAAGACTGTTCATAATAATTCAAGTTTAATTTCTACTAATAAATTGTGTTATTTATTCCTTATTTTAAACCCTCACGATCGTGAGTGTACCAAGCTTTGGCCCGAACTATCACAATCGTGAGTATCCTGAAAAACCATTTTTCAGTGTTCATACATTTTTTTGATAGCATATACGTTTTTAGAGACTCAAAAATAGCTTAAAACATTGACTTTAAATTAAAAATATTTCGTCAGTAATATTCAGGTCTGAAAGGGATAAGGCTCATTACTTTTGGTTACTATTTTGTTTAAAATTTATATTTTAGTTATTATTTAGGAATGTAAAGAACACATTTTATAAATTTATTTCTTTATTTTTATGTTCTGAAAAAAATTCCCGTCCGAGCCGACCAGTGCCCGCCTACGGATGCCAAGATTGTGTGCTTGAAAATTTTGAGGATGGAGGTAACGTTTTCATACATACATACCGTAGACTAAAGCTACAATAGGGCCTTAATAAAAGAAAAAAACGAATTAAAAAACTAAAAAGATCAAAACTATTTCCACACACAATAGCTTCTGAAGTCTGTGCTACGATGTATTGTATCGAGAAACATCTCAACTGCCATTTTGTCACCCTTTTTGTTAAAAAAAAACAATCCACTGCAATATTTTATATAAAAATAAAGCATTGCATTACGTTTTTATAGCGCCATTAAAAAGAGCAATTAAAATATACAAACGCACGTGCGCGCGCAACAAACACACGCACCATTTGGTTTGTACAAATACTTTAGTCTTTGCACAAACCGAATAGACGGTGTAATCATTGACGCTCTTTAGATATATGTAAAGTACGGCACCGTATGCGTGTTCGATGGCATCGGAAAACCCTAAAAGTGTGGCAGTATAATTTCTGTGATACACCAACATGTCGCGGGATACACGCTCACACAACTCATGTACGCACGCACGCACGCACTCACGTAATCATGCACGCACGCACGCACGCACTCATGTAATCATGCACTCACGCACACACATTATAAGGTTGTATTTTTTATTGTAATCATTATCTGTTTCATCTGTTTTATTACACGGGTCACTTTTTGAAGGCATCACTAGTTACTTTTAATCCCTACAGGTTCATGTTAACGCGCACTTTATTATGAATGTTGTGTCAAATAGTTTTGGACACTCAAAAGTCTGTTTATTATGAGCCAAAGTATGTTATTATGCTTAATATTAATGACTGTTTGCGCCAAATTTTAGTAACATATATTTTTTTTTGTAAATGATGTTAATACATTTTAAACATGAAAATAACTTCCGATCAATGGTATGTCAATAGCATTTACTCTGTGCATACCTAAAGCTTATTAATATAGTCCCCTTCGCGAGAGGATATTTTTAACAGCTAATTACTCTGTCATTCATTTTTAACAGTGGTAGAGCCACGCGGTAGCTTTTGCTGTTGCATGGATGGGCCGGCTCGAACCGGGGTGGTACCACGACCTCACAGAATACCAGCGTGAAGTAGAGGTTTACCTCTGTGTTTCGCTTGGTGAGTGCAGGTGGCCGGAGGCCCTTTTTTACTGGAAATGAGGCATTCCATCTTAGTCCTCACGGGTGACAACGCATCTGCATTTTGATTCGCAAACGAGGATAGATGTAGATGTCTATGGGCCGCAGCAACCACTTACCATCAGGTGGACTGTGTGCTAGTTTGTCACCCTTATCCTATAAAAAAAAACTATCACGTCGTCATTAAAAAATAAGGACAGTCATATTTATAGCTACAGCTAAGTGTTTATTGGATTTAGGAACATTTAAGAGATTTAATAAATCAGGTTAGTAACGTAGAAAATACTTTTATAAACTGAACTGACGATCGAAGCTTTATCTTTACGAAATTATCTTTAATACAATCATACAATAAACTTTTTTTAATAAAGCAATCTATTTAGGACTGTCAATATTTGTTTTTTTTTTAATTAGACATTTTCTTAGTCCTTTTTTTAAACGCTTGGCAGCCTGCAATTTAAATTATTTTTTTTTGTTTGCATTTCTTCTACGCAGCAACGAGGCAACGGGACAACGAATTAACATGATTTTTGCATATAATAGATAATTTATAGGGAGAAAACTGACATAGGCTACTTTTCTATCACGGAAAAATGTACGGTTTTCGTAGAATAGATCTCAAACGTAATTCAATAATTACTACTTTATGTTGTCGTTTTCCCTTTCAAGCAGACGCGGCCACGGGCAAAAGTTACCACAAAATATTTTGTTGTGGCCACACACACACTCACGTTTTAAAATCGAACAAATTTTTATTTAAGAAATTCAATTACCAAAAATTTTAATTCCTGATAGTTTTATTTAAAACACAGGTACATTTAATTAAAACACAGCGACTTTATGTTGAAAAAAGGCTTCTAATTCGCTTGAAATTAATTTGATATTCCGTATTCATTTATAAAGAAAATTAAGGTTGACATATTTTAAGTGAGTTACAAATTTAACTTTCATTTAACAAAATAACATTACTCCCAAAGTAGGGTGGACCCATTATTCCAGAGCCAACCCCTGAAAATACTTACTCCCCTCATTGGACACTCAGGAAAATATATGTTCGCAGGTGAGTAATTTACCGAAATTATTAAGTTGACATTTGTGCGTTTGTAACATACACAATTAATTTCCTTTAAATGTGTGCGTGTATTAGGCGTATCACGTAGAAGAACGCCGCACAAATACAAAATGCTTGAATACGTTGTAATTTTTAGTTACTTTCATATTAACAAGAAGCATTTCACATGATTAATGCAAAAATGTTTTATTCACAGTGAATTTCAGTTTCTGTGCCAAAAGAACATCATTATGATAATACGCAAACATCGAAAATTGAAGTAACTTTTTTTTAGTATTCCATATGACTGACGATTATCGTTAATCTCTATTTTCATCATTATCATCAGCTCGTAAAAGTCCATGGCTGTAGAGGGGCTTCTCAACTACGTGGTTTACCACGTAGTTGAGAAGAAGTATTGCTGGAAGTGAACAAGTTGCAATTGTTCACCAGAACCAGGAAAGTTTTGCAAAATTCGAAATGGAAATCGTGTCTTCCCAAGAATCTGGAATAATGGCGCCAATTTCAGAACATAGCTACTTAGAGCTGGAAGGTTATGAAATCACTTATCTCAAAAACGCTGTAACTATACAAAATTTTCGTCTAAACAGGTATATTAAAAAGTTTGTTCCCTATTTTATCACCTTCACTATAATGAGTAAACTTGCGTAGTACTGTAGCATATCTGGTATCGCGATCGTAAATTCATTTTACAAGCGCAGTAAAGGCGACTCACCACTAGGTGGAGTGACGAAATCATGTAATATGCAGGTAGGCGATGCATTCATGTCTCGAAACCGTACTTTGTGACAATCTATGAAGGAAGGTCTATATGAAGACCTGTATTCAGCGGGTCAGGGTGATAGTAATTACGAGATAATATTGGATTCAACATGATTCAGTTCTTCATTCATCATTTAATACCACACTAGTGTTTACATATTCGAGAGGAGGTTTATTAAAATTCGACTTCTTTAAGAAAAGTTTTCATAAATGTTTCCACCAAAATTTCCTTCACAACAGCAGTACCTCTTAACCCTAAAAAAGCCAGGTAAACTCATAAATTACTCATATAAAAGACCGCAAGACGTTTCAAGGTGACATCGTAAACATAATAAATTTTGGATATTTTTTTTTCCTAGATACTCTATAAAATGACAAATAAATTAAAAAGTATGAGTTTTTCTTCATAAATAGATGGCAATATCTATAGTTACCATTCGTATAATATTTCTGAAAATTTTAATAATTAAATATACGAACATTATTCTGCTTAGATCCGTGGAAAAAATGGTATATCTTACCTTTATTAACAGCATTTCACTCCCTCCTACGCTAGCGGGCACTATCATTGTTATAATATATATATATATATATATATATATATATATATATATATATATATTGTTTTTCTATCTCATATTCGAGTTTTCCTATATTTTGTCCTACATGGGAGTTTATAATAATAATAATAAAAATATAAGTCAACATCACCATTACTAATGCCGAGAACCGAGACCGATATGTGGGGTGGTCTGCCGACCGAAATTATTTCTGTAGTCGTTTCTGCGAACGGGCTAATCCCGGTCAGGCTCTCCCGTCATCTGAGGCGACTGGAACTCCGTGATGGACCATTTTAGGCTCAAACGCAGATGGCAGTGTTCCTCGATACCACCCGCATCGTCAGCCGCTTTCTTTCCCTTCCCCCTAACTCTCTGCCGTTCGGTCTCTCCTGCCGAGGGCTTCCATCTTGTTGGGCCTTATTTATTTAAGTATTATTTATTTATGTTAGCACAAAATAATGTAGCTGTAGATGTAGGCTAAATAAATATATAAGAGGGAATATTTATCATTCCCTCTTATATATTTATTCAGCCCAACCAGATGATAATACTCTATAAATACCCTATCAATAATAATAAAAATGTTTATCTCCTCACCACATACAAAGTTACATTTAGAGTAAGTGAGTAACAGCTAAGTAGTACATAACAACTTTGGCTGTGGATCACTGGTGCCTACGGTAGATATGATACCTGTATTACAGGTCACAATATGTTCACATCTCCGAGGAATGTTATTAGTGTATATACAACAAGTTAAGAATAACTTTATTTACACATTTGTCATTGTCATAGATAATAAAATAACTGTTTATGTAGACCTCCTGAGTTTCAACTATTTTTTTTATTTTAGAATTCTATCAATAATTTCGTGTTAATTTAGTTCATGCCATGTATTAATCTAACATGCTTTTTGAATAGAATTTGGAAATGTCCTTGTACAAAAATACATCATAAACATGGAGTAGTTGCGGCGGTAACAAACCAATTCGTCAAAATAATGGATTACATAATTCATATGGCTGTAATGCTAATTCATATGGTGAGAGCACGTATATTGCTCGTATATATTTCTTTTGGACCACAAACATTACATAATATAATAAGTATCTATCAAATAAATAAATTACTTGTATTCCATAGCGTAGCTACCGAGTTACTGCCACCCCATATATTTAATTATTTATTTATTTAAATAAATTATTGTTCTAACCATAAAGGTTACAAAGAGCGGACTTAATGCCAGTTAGTATTCTCTGCCAGTCAACCTATGGCGTAGTGAGAAGTCAAAGTCAAATAAAAGTCAAAGTGACATACATAGCTAAATATAATAAATTTATATTGATATGACACATATTTAAACAATACATATTATATAGTGTTGTATATACATAATGTATGTTTGTATTTTATATGTTACAAAATAAACACGCGCATATATTATAATTACATTCCACACATATAAAATGTTATTTATACCTATACCTCAAATGTTAATAACTTTGTGCGTTATATTGTATGCAATTAAATTTATATATGAATAAACACTGAATATTGAATGTAAATTGAAAGTGTTCGTTCCATTCACGCGATAAATCAGCTCCAAATTTTGGAAACAAGGATTTCGTTTTAATTTAATAATAACCTATACTACCGCTTCCAAATAAAATACCTACCTATTATTTGGACGCTAAATAACATGTATTTTAATGTTTTTTTTTTTCGAGAACGGTCCACATCCGCGATTAGAAACACGTTTGCTGAAACTGAACGGTTTCACGTCCGCCATTAGAAACACGTTTGCTGAAAAACAAATACACATGCAAAGTTGTTTCCAATATCTTCTTTTATTCACAAATCACACCCTATTTCATAAAAATAAGTTTATTAAGAACCTAAACATCCATTTAGTAATGCTACAACTTATAAACAAACAAACTTTACCTCTAAGCCATAAGTCCCAAATCTGCAATTACGGTGTTTTACACAATAAAGAAATTAGAGAATTATCACGTCCCAAATGACTATAATTTTGTGAATTATTAACGAAATTTCTCATTTAAACGCCTCTCCAACTTCCAGAGGTAATGTTCCCGCTACGTAAACTGGGAATAAGTAATTCAATTAGGCACTACTATTCGATACTTGATACGATTTACGAAGACAGCCTTTCGTTAGCGAAGGGAAAAATTCCGATAGTTTTACCTGGATTGAAATGGATTGAAAACGACGTTGTTATTTCGGGCCAAATAATATTAAATTATGGCCGGTGCGGAATATGTTTCACTTTTAACCGAACATAGTTTCAACAAGTTTATGTTTATAAGGTTTCAACAAGATTCTACTATGTTACCTTATTAAATGATAGTTTTGTGTATAATCTCATCAACATCATCATCAGTCCGTAAAGTCGCATACTTTCTACTAAAATATTAATCATTCTTATAACAAGTTGGTACACGTAACACAACTTATAAAGTATTTTGAAAGTTTGAAATAAAAAGTAACGATAATTAAAAGGGGTCGATTTTTAGACCTCCTTGACCCCGAAATCAGTTTTCGTTTATGTCGACCCCTGGGAAACCGATTCCGACCCCAAGGGGTCGATATCGATGACTTTGGGAATCTCTGATAGAAATAGTTGTCTTAATTAAGGATAATTGGTGACTTTAGCTGACAGCTTTCTTTTATAAACAAATTTTGCGATTCTGGGAGACTGATTAATGATCAAGCTTCCTAAGAAGAAACTTTTAACTAAGTTTTAATACTAGTAAAACTAAGAAGATAATGAAAAGTCGGTCTATATTTTAAACAAAAATAGATCTTGTTAAATACCATGTTATACTAAAAAGGTATAATTTGTCAAATTAATATAATTGTAATCAGATTTTCAAACCCTAACGTTTGTTTTTTTAATATATATATATTGGAAATAACGGGAAAACATCAGAAGATTAATTGGACGTAGTTATGCAAAAAGGATCCAACCCGCGATAAGTTAATTTGATTTTATGATATTTGAAGTATCCATACTTCAAATATCATAGAAACAATTTCGCTAATTTGAGTTTATCTGTTTGTAATTTTTCTTTTTATTTGTGTTACGTTTGCTAAAATTGTTACATCACATAATAGTGTAGACCACAAACATTATTATTCAAGTCAACATTTTTGACACAAACTCTGGTTTGATCCTTTTTGCATAACCACGTCCAATTGTTAAAAATAATACTGGGTGTCTCAAAAGAAAGTTCACATTTAAATCTTTTTTTAAAAGAAAAGTCTTAGCTTTATTGAAAAAATTGTTATTTTATATTGAAGTACAGTGTTTGGGAATTTATTTTTTAAAAATAACATTGTCCAAATGTAAACCGTTGCGCTCTCGGCATTCATTTAGTCGGGCACTAAAATTGCCTATGACAGCTCGGCAGGTAGTCTCCGTGATGGCTGCCATTTCATGACGGATATTTTCTTTTAATTGTGCCAGGGAAGTCGGTTTATTAGCGTAAACTTTTGATTTGACATAACCCCACAGGAAAAAATCCATAGGCGTTAAATCGGGACTCCGTGGAGGCCAATTTATGTCACCTCGCCAGGAGATTAATTTGTTCGGAAAAATTTCTCGAACTCGAGGCAGAGATCTGTTGGACGTGTGTGAAGTTGCTCCATCCTGCTGGAACCATGTTCTTTGGTTGTAACCAGGAAAGTTTTGCAGTTGGGGTACGAAAAACTCGTCTAACATCTCCACATAACGCTCTGAATTCACTGTGAGTGTGCGTCCGCTTCCATCTTCAAAAAAGTAAGGGCCGATAATTCCTCGCGCCGACATCGCTGCCCATACGGTGACTTTGGGTGAATGTAGCGGTTTCTGATGTTTTTGTTTTGGGTTGGTTGCACTCCAGTAACGACAATTTTGCTTGTTTACATGCCCATTCAGGTGAAAATGGGCTTCATCGGAAAACAAGATGTTGGTGAACGTTGGAAAGCGCTCAATCATCTGATTTACAAAGGCAAGCCTCTGACCAGCATCTTGAGGCTTCAGTTCTTGCACTAACTGAATTTTGTACGGGTGCAGCTTTAAATCTTTGTGTAAAATGCGGCATAATGAAGATCTGTGAACATTTAAAGCAACAGCACGCTTCCGAATCGAGAGGTTTGGATCATCTCGAATAGACTGAGTAACACTGTCCACGTTTTCGGCTGTTCTTGATGTTCTTGGTCGCCCAGATTTTGGTTTCTCCAGAGTTGACCCAGTCTCTTCAAACTTCTCAACCCATTTTGCAATGAGACGAGTGCTAGGCGCATCATTTAAGTGACGAATATGTCGAATACTGCAGAATTTTCTACGCGCTACAGTCGCCGAATTACCGTTTTTGTAAAACTCACGTACGCACAACGCACGGTCCGCACCAGAGAAACGCTCCATAGCGACTAAATTCCCAAGAGCCAGACTACCGACTGACATACCCCCCGCGCCCCTCAGAATAGTTGCTTTCGCGTAATAAGATAAGCAAATGTGAACTTACTTTTGAGACACCTTGTAGTAGCGTGAGAGCGGATGTTCAACTCACTCTCCTGCTTACGCAATTAATCATTATCAGCAATAAAACAGTGTACTGCTCTATATAATCAGTATAGAGCAAGTACAGTTCGACCATACCGTAATATGTCCCTGTCACAATATGCAAACCAACAGCAACAATGCAAATTTCATCGTAACACAGAGTAGCCACACAGCAACCCGATTTTCTTTGCTTGCACTAGAAGAATTACTATAACGGACAGAATCACGATACTGTCACTATCACTCATAGAATGACTTAAGCGGAATCTTTCGCGCAGGGCGCCTACGGTGAACTTTATACTGCACAAACGAATGGAGCTCTTACTCGATATACCCTCAGTATCACCTCGCCACCATCGATGTTAGGCTCCGTTAGAGTGACACAACCTCTCGCTCACTCTCAATCTAATCTGTATTTTATAGACGCGCCAACACAGGGTATTTTTGGAACGCTCCCGAAAACTAAGACAGACGACAGTACCAAGTATACCTTTGATCATGAGTCACAAATAAATTCGATCCTGATGAAAAAAAATCATCTTTTTACAACTTTTTATTAGCTATATTCACGCGCCATCGTGTTAGTACAGCTAAATAAAACGATAATTTCATAAAAATAATCATGAAAATACTGAAACATAAAACCAGCAGTGGAATTACTGAATTCATATCAGCTGATTAAAGGTCAATGTACGCGCGAACGCTGAAAAAAGAACGCTGGCCATGAACCTGGGCACTGAGCGATTTATGAGTGAGTGTTACGAAGGGGGCGCGACAGGGGAACAATCCGCCAGTATTATTGTGGCCGCATGCTATTAGTTCCCGCGCTTTGTTCGCTCCCAAAATATAGTCGCATACACAGCTTACTTTGCGACTCGCGACGATGGTTATAAAAAGAAGGGGAAGAAAATTTATTTATACCTATTGTTTTATGACTGAACTATTGCACGAAAAGGTAAATATGATAGGAGAAGGTGAATGGGGAAAATTGTGCAGTAAAGTTAAAAGTGTTGAGGAAGAATACCGAAAAAATTACCATGTGATCGACCTGATGACGGAAGCTCAAGCGAAGATGAAACTGATGATGAAGCAGCATCCACTAACACCAACACACTATCAACATCTGGCTTCCATGTGTCCCAAGATGACATAGTGGACGGCGTGTCACCTTAGCTTAAGTTTTCTTGTTACAAACTACTTTATATTTGACGATAGAAATAACAAATAATGCTCAAGTAAACATTATCCATTTTTAATTCCAACCTCTTCCAAAGTTCTAAGTAGCTAGTAAAACACCTATTATGATTCTACAATAAAACAATTAATTACTATAATGTTATAAAATAATAGCCCAATACCATGTAGTACTTTAGAACGCGACTGTACCTACACTCCCTCTCCGACCTGTATCTAGCTCGGTGCGAAACAATGCTCCCGTCATAAGAAAAAAGGGCGCATCTAACAATTTTTGAATAAATGAGTTAAATATACCATTCGACTCATGATAAAAAGGCGCATCTAACTAATTTTTTTTTAATATTCAAAAATATCAATATTTTAGAAAATATCGTAAGAATTTTAGACGTAACTGTTGATCACAGATGACATTTTTTTAGTAGAAAAGACTTATACAAATTCAACATAAAAGAATAGACTTATTTAACCAGTTGCTACGTCATCATTAACAATTTTTGCATCGATTACCTAAATTTCGATTATTCTTGTCTTATCATTCTATATCTTATTATTATGAGTTTATATCTTATTATTAAGAGCTGGTGTTTCACATGTGGTCCCATATTTTCTAACAGTAGTAGAGCCACGCGGCAGCTTTTGCTGTCGCACGGATGGGCCGGCTCGAACCGGGGTGGTACCACGACCTCACAGAAAACCAGCGTGAAGTAGAGGTTTACCTCTGCGTTTCGCTTGGTGAGTGCAGGTGGCCGGAGGCCCTTTTTACTGGAAATGAGGCATTCCATCTTAGTCCTCACGGGTGACAACGCATCTACATTTTGATTTGTAATAGAGAATAGATGTAGATGTCTATGGGCCGCAGCAACCACTTACCATTAGGTGGACTGTGTGCTCGTTTGTCACCCTTATCATATAAAAAAAAATATAAATTTGATCGAGGTCAGACCAATAGTTTTTGAGTTATCCTTAATTATATATATTGAAATCGGTTGTACAAAATTTTTAATTTTTAATTATTATCGTAGTAAGTCTTGTATGATATCCCCTTTCAAATCATTACTCAAGAGTTGCGGGTTGTTATTTTTTGTGTCTCACTACCAATATTTTTCTAATATTTACTAAGAGAAAATAGTAAATTACTATTAGCGTCCTTTCAACTTCAAATGACCTTTCCAAAATATGTAAAAATGTTAAATGAATGGCAGTTTTTTTTATTTATTACTCGTATGTTGGAAAGACGCAAATGGTTATCGGTGGACGTTTTTCCTTCGATGTTTTTAATCAAAAAAAATAAGTTCGTCCTTAAAATCTTTGTCTCTACGTATTACATTTCAATTTTCATTTAGATACCTTTTAACATACTTTAGACACAGTGTCTGAAAGAAAAAATTCATCTATGTATTTTTTATTTCCATTTTACGTTTTTGTTAGTTGCGTCCTTCTTTATTATGACGGCAGAATGCCCAACCCGGCCGGCTGGTGTCGCCTCACGCGGTGACGCAGTAGGTTTCAGTTTTGTCGGGGTTCGTTATTAATTTTAGTTTTTGAGACAGTTCCGTGTTGATTTTGTACACGCGTGCGCGAGCGACAGTTCAATCGTTTTGTTTATTAAATTGTTATTGTTATTACTTGTGATTACGTGTTGGTATTTTTCTTGTTGTTACGTTTTTTGTTTCTTTTTTGTTTTAATAATGCCTAACGCGTACGTTTATAGTGCTCGTGAATACGGCAACATGTTAGGTATCCAAGCCTAGGTACACGAAGTATCGCTAAATAAATTGTTAAGACATCGGGATGGAGAAAGTGTGTCATACTGTGCAGTGCACAAAGTGTTGAAGCGTAACCGAATGCACCCATACAAATTGCACAAAGTGCAAGCTTTAGTTCCCGGCGATCATGACTGCCGACGAGTTTTCTGCCGTTGGTTATTAGACCAGCAACAACGTGTGCCTGGTTCCATTGAGCACATTATCTGGACGGATGAGTCCACATTTACCAGAAACGGCCTGTGTAACCGAAGAAATACACACGTCTATTCAGAGGTTAACCCGCACGCTGTTCGACAAACCGGGCACCAAACCCGATGTTCGGTTAACGTATGGGCAGATTTATTTAAGGATCGCATACTGGGACCAGTGTTTCTGCCACAGCGACTAAACAGACGACGATACCTAAACTTCATAAATGAACAGTTGGTTGACATTTTAGACGACCTATCATTGACTGAATATCGCCGCACATGTTTCCAACATGATGGTCCACATGTCGTGAGGTTCGTCCGTGAGCGCCTCATCGAATTATTTGATGATCGCTGGATTTGGCGAACTAGGACCACATGCTTGGCCACCTCGCTCACCAGATCTGACCCTGTTAGACTTTTTTCTGTGGGGTATGTGAAAGAAAGGGTTTTTAATCGTGAGTGTGATAGTGCTGATGAAATGCGCCAAAGGATCGTGGATGTTTTCGACAAACTACGTACGGACTGTATCGAAGACCACACGATGATGCCCCGCCTGCATGAGGAGACGCAACACCGAGCCCAAATCTGCCTTGAAATGAATGAAGCACAATTTGAGCTGCATCTCATAAGACCACGGAGGATTTAGAGCGGTAAGCTGTTTCCTAAATATTTTTTTAAAAAACTTAGTACTGAACTAATCTGAATAGGTAAATAACTGAATACATGAGAATAATAAACATACCTACACGATTAATAAAAACGAATGACTGTAATAACTAAATAAAAAAAATATATCTACTGGTCTTTTGTCACCTTTTTCGTTAAAAAAAACGATCCACTGCAATATTATATATAAAAATATAGCATTGTATTACGTTTTTATATCGCCATTAAAAATATCAATTAAAAATATACAATAGCACGTGCGCGCGCAAAAAACGTATGCACCAATTAAACTACACACTAAAGTCTGCACAAACCAACCGTACGGTGTAATCATAGACGCTCTTTAGATGTATGTAAACTACGGCACCGTATGCGTGCTCGATGGCATCGGAAAACCCTAGAAGTGTGGCAGTACAGTTTTTGGACACACCAACATATCGCGGGATACGCGCTCACACAACTCGTGCACGCACGCACTCACGTAACCATGCACGCACGCACATACATTATAAGGTTGTATTTTTTATTGTCTTATATCATCTGTTTCACCTTTTTTATTAAACCGTTCACTTGTTTTAAAGCATTACTAGTTACTTTTAATCCCTCCAGGTTCATGTTAACCCGCACTTTATTATTAATTTAATAACTTTTGGGCACTCCAAAGTCTGTTTATTATAAGTTAAATTATGTTATCATCCTTAATATTAACGACTGTTTGCGCCAAATTTTATTAACATATATTTTGTTTGCAAAAGATAATAAACACATTCTTAAGTATAAGAATAACTTCCGATTAATGGGATGACAATAGCATTTACTTTGTGCATATCTAGAGCTTAATAATATAGTCCTCTTCGTGAGAGGCAAAGTATGAACAGCTAAGTACTCTCATTCATTCATTTTCATTCATTCATAAAAAATCATTAAAAAAGTAAAAAGAAAGTCATTAAATATAAGGACAATAATAATACCTAAGTGTTTAATGGATTTAGGAACATTTAAGACACTTAACTTAAAATGAAGTTAGTAACGTCTAGAAAAGTATTTTTTATAAACTTACCTGACGAGCAAATCTTTATCTTTACGAAATTATCTTTAATACAATCATACACAAAACTTTTTTTTGAAAGGAATCAATATATTTAGGGCTGTCTATTTTTTTCTTTAATTAGACATTTTTCCTAGTCATTTTTTTATACAAACGATTTAAATATATTTATATTGTAATGCATTTTTTTATATAACAAAGCTTAGAATATAATATGCGAAATTTTTTAACAGACAGAGTAACAAACTCAATTCAAAAAAAATTATATAGTTTAGAGCTACTTTTTTAATAGTTAATTATGTGATGACTGCTTAAATGAAATATAGGTATTCCTTAACCACGTTTGACTCTATCACACGTCGATAATAAGCATATTTACGTAGTAAAGCTTGTTGTTGTTGTTGCAGCTCTATTGTAGCACAAATGGGTCGGCTCGACCGGAAAAGAACCATACTCTCACAGAATACCAGCGTAAAATAGCAGCTTAATATTTCTGTTTTGCATGGTAGTGTAGAGAATTGGAGATCTTTTTTATTGGAAACGAGGTATACCATCTTCCTAAGGGGTGACTACTCATCTGCACTTTGATTTTTAAGCGAGAATACATGTAGATGTCTATGGGCCATAGCATCCACTCAGTGTGCTCGTTTGTTACCCTCATTTTATATATTGTCAAAGTTTGATTGAAATTGCTTGTTATAACTTTGTCTTTACCATTACCGTTATAGCCTATTAAAGTCCACTGCTGAGCATATAGGCCTTCCGCATAGATTACGTCATAGTTGGGGAAAGGGGGGATATTTTCCATAGCACGCATTGTCACGCTTAGCAGCTTGCAGATTTAATTATTTTTTATACATACATAGGCATACGTTGTCCTGCTAATAAAAATTAGTTTATTAAGAAGCTCCGTAAGTATCGTCTTAGTAATGCTGCAACTTATAAACAACGAAACTTTACCTGTAACCCAAAAGTCCCAAATCTGCAATAACGGTGTTGTGCACAATAAAGAAATTAGAGAATTATCACGTCCCAGATGACTATAATTTTGTGAATTATTAACGAACTTTCTCATTCCAACCCTCCCCAGCTTCCAGTAACGTAAACTGGGAATAAGTAATTCAATAGGGTATTACACCCATTTTCAAAAAGTGTTTTAAATGAATCCTAGAGTGATAATGAACCACTTTAATTTTTATATAATTTTTTTAAAACCAAATAGTGACATAAAAACTACTTTTAATCTATCGTTTTAAATTTTCGCGTGAAAACGCTAGCCGCCATACTGTTCAACTCGTGACATCACTGTCCTAGAATTTTGACAATTTTGCAAAGGAATAAGATACTTTTGAATGTTTAATAATGAGTTATCATCTATATCATTGTTGTGTTGTGCCTGATTGCAAAATACGAGCATAAGAACACCGGGGAAGTTATGAATAAAAGTGCCAACTGATTTAAATATGAGAAATAATTGATTAAAACCTGCAAGAAGAAATCCAAAGGCATTGTCTACAAAATCTAAACTATACTTCTGTGAAGATCACTTTGATGTAAGTATGACTTATATTTAACTATCGATTAATCAAAACAAAACATAATGACATGATAGGTACCTATTGCAAGTCAAATTTTGTAATGGATTAGATTAATCGCTCGTCTGTCCCGCCCTTTGTGAGCTTATATTATAATATCTATAACATTAGCGGTAAAAGCGAAGTAATAAACTCGCTTTTACGAATCCGTCTTCCATGATGCCTTTTCAATAAAATTCGGATTAAAAGTCTACAATTGTAATGATAACTTGAAAAATTTCCAAATTAACTAGTTAGTACACAGCACATAACCTAGTTCTTTGACCTAGTGACGTCACGACACTATCTAACATGGCGGACATCGTTTTGCAGATTTGAAGCACAGGTAAAAAAAAATATTCTTTAAATTGAAATATAAAATTTATAATGCTTTTCTATAAATAGAAATCAATATTTCTCGTTTACTTTTTACAAAATCTATCATAAATATATATTCTTTGATTTTTTTTACATGGTGTAAAATACCCTATTAGGCACTGCTATTCGATACTCGATACGATTTACGAAGACAGCCCTTCATTAGCGAAAGGAAAAAATTCCGATATTTTACCATGATGATTTCAATCCATGAAATGGATTGAAATCGCTGTTGTTATTTCGGACCATATAATATGAAATAATGGCCGGTACAGAATATGTTTCACTTTTAACGGAACACAGTTTCAACAAGTTTGTGTTTATTAGGTATCAACAAGATTCTTTTATGTTACCCTATTAATAGTTTAATAACATTATTTACAAAACTATCAACATCATCATCAGTCCGTACAGGCGCATACTTCCTACTAAAATATTAGTCATTCTTAGAACAAGTTGGTACAAGTAACACAACTTATACAGTATCTTGAAAGTTTAATAAGAACTAAAGTTGGGGTAATGCACCCAACATTCGCGATGTGTTCATTGCGCAAAAAAAAATGTCTACGTGCGATCTGTAATTTAAAAAGCACCAACACATGTAAGCCACATTTTCGAAAATTAAAAATTCTAACATTTCCCTCATTATATATTTATGAAACAAGTATTTTTGTAAAACATAATATTAACTTGTATAAATTTGTGGAAAGTCAACGTCGCTCAGATAAGCTTCATTTAGTTCCAAGTAGAACTGTTTTTTTACAGAAGAGCATAGGCTGCACTAAAAGTATCGGAACTTAACTTAACTTATCTTCACGCACAATCCCTGACGGGGTAGCCAGAGAGAACAGATTGCCAAGTGTCACGATCCTTACATACCTCTTTCGCTTTTTTCAGATTCATTATCTTCTTCATACATGCACGTCTAGGTATCCGAGTACTCTTGACCCTCCCCTCTTCGAGCAGTTTGCTCACATGGTCTTCGAAAGTTAGTCTCAGTCTACCTCGACACCTTTTAATATTAACTTTCACGCTATATATTTTCTTCACCATTCGGTCTTCACTCTTTCGCTCAACGTGCCCAAACCATCGAAGCACGCCCTTATCAATTTTTGTGATAAGGTCATCTTTCAAACCTGCCATATTGCGAATCTCTTCGTTTCGCTTTCGGTCGGCCATGGTAACGCCGCACATTTTAAGAAGAGATTGCATCTCCACTGCATTCAACTTGCATTTATGCTTCTTCTGGCATACCCAGGTTTCACTGCCATATAACAAAGTCTGTACCAACACTGCGTTATGTATTGCAAGGCGTGCACTCTTCACTACGCCTTGCCTTTTGACTCACGCAGTCAGGGCACTGTTCCTGTCATATTAAAATCTTTTTAATTGAAAACTCCTTGGTTTTAAAAATCGAAAACCATTTATTTATTTAAAAAAAGATTCTCGGTCTTGTCACAAGGTTTTATCGTCGTTGAGAATGGAATGGAATTGACTCGAGAAAATTCAAGAGCGATGATTTATTATGACTTTCGAAGTGGTTTAACACAAAAACAGTGTGTTGACCGGATGATTTCTGCATTTAGTGATAAAGCTCCATCCAAAACCACAATTTATCGCTGATTTGCTGAATTTCAACGTGGACATGTCAAGCTCAGTGATAATTCCCGTCACGGTCGTCCAAAAACTGCAGTCACCCAAGAAAACGTTGATGCTGTGCGTAAGCTGATTGAGGAAGATCGACATGTGACATACCACAAAATTCAAGCAACTTTAGACATTGGCATGAGTCAAATACAAATAATCTTACATGAACAATTAGGTGTAAAAAAGTTGTTTTCCCGATGGATACCGCAATCGCTCTGTGAATAGCAAAAAGCGGCTTGCGTTACTTGGTGCGTCAGAACTCTCGAAAGATTCCACGCAGGATCCTCAAATGCTGCATACAATATCGTATTAGGTGACGAATCCTGGATATATGCGTACGAACTCGAAACAAAAAACCAGTCACGAGTTTGGGTGTTCGAAAATGAGTTAAAGCCAACAAAAATTGTTCGTTCACGGAGTGTTGCAAACAAAATGGTGGCCACGTTTGTCTCCAAAACCTGCCATGTGACGACTATTCCTCTTGGAAGAGAAAGAAAGGTTAATGCAGAATGTTATGCTAGCATTTGTTTGCCACAGGTCGTTTCTGAATTCCGTAAAGAGAACTGCAACCGCCGCATCATCCTCCATCACGACAATGCGAGTTCTCACACCGCACACAGAACAAAAGAGTTTTTAAAGCAAGAAAGCATAGAATTATTAGACCATCCGCCGTACAGCCCCGACCTAAGCCTAAAATAAAGAATAAATTACGTGGACAGAGATTTTCATCACCTGAAGAAGTTATGGACGCCTCGAAAACGGCCATTTTCGAGACCCCAACTTCCGAATGGAATGGTTGCTTCAATGATTCGTTCCATTGTATGGAAAAATGTGTCAAATTTCGCGGAGAATACTTCGAAAAGCAATAAATACATTTTTAAATAGTAATGTTGTGTCACTTCCTTGATTCCCGAAATTTTCAGTGGCGCCATCGTATACGCAATGGCACCAAAAGTATAAAACAAAATACCTAAGTGCATTAGAGATTGTAACAACATAAATATTTATAAACCTAAACTTTTTGAGCTACTAAATTATAAAGTATATTATTCAATAGATGAATTCCTTAATATTAATTTTTTTTTAATTTTTTTTTTAATTTTTTTTTAAAGAGCCATGCATTCCTCCAAAACCCACTATACGGTGTCAATGGGAGACTTCAATGCAAAACTAGGCACAAGAGAGAACGGTGACCTGAAAGTAGGGAAATTTGGAATAGGGCAACGGAACCCACGTGGCCAGCAGCTGGCCGACTTCATGGAAAAAGAGGGACTCTTTATGATGAACTCTTTCTTCCAGAAGCGGCCCCATAAGAAGTGAACCTGGTCGAGCCCCGACGGTTCGACAAAAAATGAGATTGACTTCATTATGACGACCAAACGACAACTTTTCAGTGATGTCTCCGTGATCGCGAGGGTGAAAACTGGTAGCGATCACCGAATGGTTAGAGGCACACTGAACCAAAACGTTAAGTTGAAGAGTTCAAGTCTAATGAAGTCAACGCTCCGTCCTCCTCGTGCTCAATTCCAAAGTCCCGAAACCTTTCAGCTAAAGTTACAAAACCGTTTTCAGTGCCTAGAAAAGTGCAATGAAGTGGACGATATGAATGACAAGCTCGTGGAAACTGTCCATGCGGTCGGAGCTAAGTTCTGCAAGACCCGTCGCAGAAGAACACAAAAACTCACCGATGGGACATGAAGCTACACTATTCAACAGATTTGACAGCATACAGGCAACTGAACAGACAGATCTCCAAATGCATGCGGCGGGACTTACGCAACTTAAATACAGCTCGTATTGAAAAAGCGATTGAGCGGAACCAAGGCTCCAAAGTCTTTGCCAGAGATCTGTCTGCCAGAAAGAGCCAACTGTCAAAGCTGAAGACAGAATGTGGCATCATCGTTTCCGGGGCACCTGAGATTTTGAGTGAGATTGAGAGGTTCTATGGGCAGCTGTACACGTCATCGTTGGAGCCACACGCAAGTGTGAGTAACGATCCAAGAGCGAGTCTTATCCGACACTATTCTCAAGATATCCCGGACGTCAGTCTGAGCGAGATTAGAATGAGTCTCTAGCACCTTAAAAACCGCGAGGCCCCAGTCGAGGATGAAATTACAGCGGAGCTTCTGAAAGCGGTTGGAAAACCGGTACTTGAAGTCCTTCAGAAGCTCTTTAATTCCGTCCTCCATGGTGGCATTACACCGGAGGCGTGGAGCAAAAGTGCGGTGGTCTTGTTCTTCAAGAAAGGCGACGACGCTCTCTTGAAGAACTACAGACCGATTTCCCTTCTGAGCCGCGTCTACGTGCTGTTTTCGAGAGTCATTAAGAATCGTCTCGCGCGCAGACTTGACGACTTCCAGCCTCCCAAACAAGCTGGTTTTCGAAAAGGCTTTAGCACCATAGACCTCATAATAATGAATAATATAACAATAACATAGAAATAGAACGGAAATACTCAAAACAGCAACAGATTTTTACAAAAATCTTTATAGCACACCTAAGCAACCAGCGTATAAATTACCGAGTAGTAGTGCAGACGAGGCGAAAGCAACCATTGATGAAGACGAAGTGGCTAAAGTAATTAAGGCACTAAAAATCGATAAAAGCCCAGGGCCCGACAGAATCACCAACGAGGCTATAAAAACAGGACACAAATATTTATTTAAACCTCTAACCAGACTGTTCAACAAGATACTGAATTGCAAAAACACCCCACGTCAATGGTCAGAGTCGGAAATAATTTTACTCTACAAAAAAGGAGACCCAAACAATATTAGTAATTACAGACCAATAAGCCTGCTACCGTCACTATACAAACTTTTGTCCTCCATTCTTGAGAAAAAAATAAAAGTAACCACAAAAAACTTCCAACCTATAGAACAGGCGGGCTTCAGACGAGGTTTTTCTACTGTTGACCATATACATTCGCCACAGATGATAATAGAAAAATTCCAAGAGTTCAACAGACCACTCTATGCTGTCTTTATTGATTACCAAAAATCCTTTGACACTCTACTCCACTCATCGATTTGGGAAGCTCTACTCTCTCAAGAAGTGGCATTGGATTACATACAAGTTCTTAAAAACATCTATGACAACAGTATTAGCAGAATGAAGTTGGAGACCACTGAGCCAATCATACAAATAAAAAAAGGTGTAAGGCAAGGAGACCCAGTCTCATCAACAATCTTTATACCGGTGCTAGAGTCCATCATTCGCAAACTAAACTGAGAGAAAGTCGGCATGAACGTAAACGGTTGTTACCTGAGTCATCTCAGATTTGCTGACGACATAGTTCTGCTATCAGAAAGCACAAACCAACTACAAATGATGATAAACTCTCTACATGAAAAAAGTAGTAAAGTAGGCTTAGAAATCAACTTAAATAAAACTAATGTCATGACAAATCATATTAAAATACCTATATATCTCAAAAATTTGCCTTTAACCTATGTTGATACATACATTTATCTGGGTAAACAAATTTCATTTAACCAACAAAACAACGAACAAGAAGTAGAGAGAAAAGTCAACATCACTTGGAAGAAGTTCTGGAGCCTCAAAGAAATTCTAAAAAGCGACTTGCCCATAAGGCTAAAAAGCAAAGTCATAAACAACTACTTCCTTCACTAACATACGCCTGTCAAACATGAAAATTTACTAGGAAAATAAAAAATAAGATCATAACAAGTTAAAAAAGTATAGAAAGAAGCATTTTGAAGATTAAGAAGATCAAAAAAGAATCCAAAATACTATCATAAGACAGAAAACTAAAGCCATTGACGCTCTCAGCTACTCACAGAAGCTAAAATGGCGATGGGCTGGACATGTAGCCAGACTTACTGACAATCGCTGGACCATAAAGACCACATCATGGGTAGGACCATTGGGCCAAAAGAAAAGGTTTCTAACAGTGGTAGAGCCACGTGGCAGCTTTTGCTGTCGCATGGATGGGCCGGCTCGAACCGGGGTGGTACCACGACCTCACAGAATACCAGTGTGAAGTAGAGGTTTACCTCTGCGTTTCGCTTGGTGAGTGCAGGTGGCCGGAGGCCCTTTTTACTGGAAATGAGGCATTCCATCTTAGTCCTCACGGGTGGCAACGCATCTGCTTTTAGATTTGTAATAGAGTATAGATGTAAATGTCTATGGGCCGCAGCAACCACTAACCATCAGGTGGACTGTGTGCTCGTTTGTCCCTCGAAAAAGGGTAGACCAATTGCGCGCTGGGCATACGACATTATAAAAATAGCAGGTACCCACTGGATGCGAGTAGCAGAGAACAGAAAACAATGGTAATCTCTGAAAGAGGCTTTTACTCTCCGTTAAGAGGGGTTCTTGTAATTTTACAAAAAAAAATTTTATTATACATTGTTATAATTGTCTAAGACAACTACTAGAAGTAAGAAGAAAAATTATCTTGTTCCATATTATTCTATTACATACCTATCTACCAAAAATAAGTATATTCCTTACTAAATATATGTTATATTCCTAACTATTAAATGTAATATATACCAAAATACTACGTTTTGTATCACTGGATTAATTAATTTTTGCATGCACACTGTTTTGAATTGTAAATCTCTACTTTGAAGCAAGAAATAAAAGGCTTTTTTATTTTTTTTTTTATTTGTTTATGTATGTGGTCTATGGTGTTAAAGCCCTTTCGGAAACCGGCTTGTTCGGGAGGCTGGAAGTCGTCCAGTCTGCGCGCGTGACGATTTGTAATGACTCTTGAAAACAGCACGTAGACGCGGCTCAGAAGGGAAATCGGTCTGTAGTTCTTCAAGAAAGTGTTGTCACCTTTCTTGAAGAACAAGACCACCGCACTTCTGTTCCACGCGTATATATACATATCGAAAATAAATAGAAAACATCAGAAGGTTATTTCTTTAAAATAATTGTAGCGTGAGAGCGGATGTTCAACTCGTTCCCTTGCTTACACAATTAATCATTATCAGCAATAAAACAGCGTACTGCACTATACATTTAATATAAAGCAGTTACAGTTCGACCATACCGTAATATATCCCAGTCACAATATGCAAACCAACAGCATTAACGCAAATTTCATCGTAACACAGAGCAGCCACGCACCGGTTTAACGGTGGTAGAGCCACGCAGCAGTTTATGCTGTTGCACGTATGGGCCGGCTCGAGCCGGGTTGGTACCACGACCTCACAGAATACCGGCGTTAAGTAGAAGCTCTGCTTCTGCGTATCGTCTAGTGAGTGCAAGTGGCCGGAGGCCCAATTCCCCCCCCCCCCCCCCCATCAACCTCGCTGCGCATCCACGAACATGTTATTCCAATCCTGAGCATGGGTATTTAGGCTGCCCCGCGTATTCTGGGGGGGGGGGGGGGGGTAAAATTCCGCACAGAAACATAACTGCTCGGGGCAAACTGAGCAACAATACCAAGGTGACCCCTGCCACCAGCGCTGTTGCTGACTCTGTCACTGATGTGGTGCTACAGGGAATGGAAATATTTATTCCATCATCTGTGTTACCCATCGGAGACAGATCTCAGCCTTGGTTTGGTCGCTCCTGTAAAACTGCATTACGCAGTAAGTAGGAGTGTTATCAAGCCTAGGCTGCGGCTTCGGCGAATCGGGATGTAAACACCAGCATACTTAAAAAGAAGTATAACTTCGCCTCCAGGTCCTTCAAGAGAGTTATTGACAAGGCAAAGTCGGAGCACATAGGCAGAATTGGCGAGAAACTAGTTCGCCTTCCTTTGGGAACCCGTGCATTCTGGTCTCTCGCCAAGGCTGTCCAAGGGAATTTCTGTAAGCCATCACTATCATCTCTGCACAGGGAGGACGACTCACTGGCCCAAGACGCAAAAGACAAAGCCGACCTTTTAGGCTCCCTTTTTGCGTCCAAGTCGACTCTTGATGACGGGGGGAAAACACCGCCGACCATCCCGCGGTGTGAGTGCTCCATGCCGCATGTGCTGTTCTCACAGCGCTCGGCTCGCAAAGCACTTCTCTCCCTGGACATCCAGACGTCGAGTGGGCCTGACGAAATCCCCCCAATTGTGCTGAGGACGTGTGCTCCGGAGTTGACAACGGTCCTAAAGCATCTTTTCGGTACTCCTACTCCCAAGGCGTAGTCCCGAAATCATGGAAGACAGCTTTTGTCCACCCGATCCCTAAAAAAGGCGACCGCTCAGACCCGTCCAACTATAGGCCTATCGCGATCACTTCCCTGTTCCCCAAAATAATGGAATCCATTACTAACTGCCAGCTCATCCGGTACCTTGAGGATGTTCAGCTGATTAGTGACCGCCAATACGGTTTTCGTCGGGGTCGATCAGCTGGTGATCCTCTGGTCTACCTGACCCATAGATGGGCGGAGGCAGTAGAGTCCAAGGGGGAGGCGTTGGCCGTTAGTCTGGATATTGCGAAGGCCTTCGATCGGGTTTGGCACAAAGCGCTTCTTTCGAAGCTCCCTTCCTATGGGCTTCCCGATAAATTGTGCAATTGGATCACCAGCTTCCTTGCAGATCGGAGCATCAAGGTCGTTGTAAACGGTGCATGTTCTGACTACAAGCCTATTAACGCTGGTGTTCCACAAGGCTGTGTGCTATCACCAACGCTGTTTCTTCTGCATATCAATGATATGTTGCTAACTGGTAACATTCATTGCTATGCGGATGACAGCACTGGTGATGTTCTAAAGACCGGCCGTGCTAATATTTCTCGGGAAAACGTCTTCGAGTACCAGAACAAACTTGTGTCTGAAGTCGAGTCTTTGCTGGACAAAGTCTCGGACTGGGGGCGACTAAATCTATTCCAGTTTAATCCTCAGAAGACACAAGTTTGCGCGTTTATCGCTAAAAAGAAACCCTTTGTCGTTTATCCTCAGTTTCTAGGCACTCCCCTAGTTGCCTCAGCCAGTATCGGAATCCTCGTCGTCGACATATCGAGTGACGTGCAGTTTCGTGGTCACTTGGAAGAGAAGGCCAAATTGGCCTCTAAAAAGCTTGGCGTGCTCAGCAGAGCGGGACAGTATTTCATGCCGGCACACCGCCTGCAACTTTACAAGGCGCAGGTTCGGCCTCACATGGAATACTGTTCCCATCTCTGGGCAGGGGCTCCCCAGTGCCAGCTCCTTCCGCTTGACCGCATCCAGCGCAGAGCGGCTCGAATCGTCGACGACCGAGCCCTTTCCGATCGGCTCGATTCATTGGCACTGCGAAGAGATGTTGCATGCCTTTGCATTTTCTTTCGCATCTACCATGGGGAGTGCTCTGAGGAATTGTTCGGATTAATTCCAGCCGCCAAATTTCACGAACGCACATCACGGCAGAACTCCCAAAACCATCTACACCATCTGGATGATTGGCGGTCCACCACTGTGCGATTTAGAAGATGTTTTCTTCCTCGCACGACTTCCTTGTGGAATCGATTACCATCAGCGATTTTTCCGGACCGATACGATTTAGGGACCTTCAAAAAAAGAGCGAACTCCTTTTTAAAAGGCCGGCAATGCATCTGCAATTCCCTCCCTCGTGTTGCAGTTGTTCATAGGCGGCGGTAGTCACTTACCATCAGGTGAGCCGCATGCTCGTTTGCCCCCTCTCATATAAAAAAAACCAACACGATCTTCCTTGCCTGCATTAGAAGAATTACTATAACTGACAGAACTACGATACTGTCACTATCATTCTTAGAATGACTTAGGCAAAATCTCTCGCGTAGAATCGACGACCAACAAGTTTCATCCGATCAGCTTGATGCGAAGAGACGTTCCATCTCTATGCATTTTCGACCGCATATATTACGAGGAGTACTCAGAAGTATTGTTCGGATTAATTCCAGCTGCTGAATTACACCATCGTACACTGCGACAGAACTCGAAATTCCATTCTCATCATCTCGATGGCTGGCGGTACACAACTGTGCGATTTACGCGGAATTTTCTGCTTCGTATGACCAAACTATGCGGACCGATTGGACTTAAGGATCTTCAAGAAAAAAGCCTACTCCTTCTTAAGAGGCCGGCAATGCACCTGCGAATCCCCTGATATTGCGGATGTTCATGTTCTACGGTGATCACTTATCATTAGGTGAGCCACATGCTCGTTTGCCTCTTCCCTAATAAAAACTACGGTTGCAACTATGGCAAATATCCCCCCATTGAAGCAATCTATGGAGCTGGCCCATGTTAGACTGAGCAATTTTATATGTTGTAACGGTAAATTTCATGTTACTTCACTTTACTTTAGATTCAAAATAAAGTCCTTCACACAAGCCCACCTCAGTACTGCATGGTTAATGTATTGTTCTGCGGCACTGCGAGTCACAGGTTTGATTCCTCTTCGTAATTTTAGTGTTATTCTTATAACAACCATTAACGAAAAATTCAGTACCATCCCCAAATATCGTGATCAGCAAGTAAGCGTAGATATATAATTTCAACGTTCAGCATATAATGTTAAAAAGCTTTGTAATCTTTGGTAGTGAAAAAAATAGAGATGAGTTTATTTAATTATGACTTCATTTGATACCATAATGGCGTAAGGACTTTTGCAACAAGGAAACGCTAGTGACACCTTAAATGTATTGGATTACAGAAGGCTCTAACGGCAGTTAATACCCCAAATCTTAAACATCTGTAGAGATAATTAAAAAAATATGAATAAAACTTTAACCTCAATATTTTTAATAAAGAACAATGACAAACATGCACTCGGTCTACCTGATGGTAAGCAAATTTTATGACCCATAGAATTCTACATATATCCTCGATAACTAATCAAGTTAAAGATGGTTGTCAGTCCTGAGATCTATGATAGAACGACTCATTACCATAAAAAAGGGTATCCCTTTATCTGCACTAAGCACAGCATCGTTATTCTGTTCTCGCTTGTACACTATGCGCAAATTATCAAGTGTACGAAAGTGTAATTTAAGTAGATAAAAATATAAGTGTATGCTGCTGTGTTTCATATGAATAGTGTTAAGAACTGGAAATCCTTTTTATTGGAAACGAGACATTCTGTCTTAGGACGCAGGGCCAACAACGTATCTTCATTTTGATTCCTAATCGAGGTTAGACGTACTAGTAAATGTCTATGGGCCTCAGCACCAGTGGGTAGTGGTAAGTGTACCATCATGTGGATCGGTACTAGTTTGTCACTATTATTCTATAAAATAGGTAACATCCTTAAATTTTATTTGTTGATAGTTCATACAAAAAAATTTACAACACGTTTGGTAATAACTCAACAGGCTTAACCTAAATACTGTTAAAATTTTAATTAATTAAAACTAATAACCGTGCAATGCAGATAGCAATGAGTGCCGGATAAATTAGTAAACACATTTTGTTTTGCAAACACTATTTGGTGCAGCATGCATACAATAAATCATTACCTCATCTCATTTTATGGGAGTCGCCTCTAGAATTAGGAAAAACCAAGAAGTTTTCATGTCTTCTGATAGGTAGATGGCATTTAATACCACAAATAAAATCTATACTTAAGACTGACGATGAAAAGAAGCGTGAAAACGATTTATTTATTAGAGCCAGAATTTATTCAAATTAAAAAAATGTGAATTGATTACTTTAACTTGTTATTAAAATTAGTAAGCCGAAGCGAATGTCAGGTCAAGGGGATTCCACTGACATATTACAATGCAAATTTCATTAAATTTTTCATAACTATCCAATTAGCAGGATTTTTTAATTTATTTTATTTTGTTAAATAACGGAAGTCAATCTGTGCGAGATTAAAATTGGTCTTCAGAACCTCAAAAAATAGCAAAGCCCCAGGCGAGGATGGAATTACAGCGGAGCCTTTGAAAGCGGGTGGGAAAACCGGTACTTGAAATTCTTCAGAATCTTTTTAATTCCGTCGTCTATGGTGGGACTACTCCGAAAACGTGAAACAGGGGTGCGGTGGTCGTATTCTTTAAGAAAAGCAATAACGGAAGAAAGTCGAAAAAAGGTGACAACGCTCTCTTGAAGAACTACAGACCGATTTTCCTTCTGAGCCGCGTCTACGTGCTGTTTTTCAGAGCCATTACGAATCATTTCACACGCAGACTCGATGACTTTCATCCTTCCGAACAAACCGGTTTCCGAAATGGCTTCAGTATATCATAAAACACATATAAACCCTTCGGAAAATTGTACAGAAGACCAAAGAGTACAATCTGCCACTTTGCTTTGCGTATGTGGACTATGAGAAAGTCTTAGATTCCGTTGAGTTTTAGGTTAAGTATCAGTACTTTTAGCGATGCCAAGTTGACTATCGGTATATCGAAATGCTGAAGTGCTTCTACAGCAGGGCTACGATGGCTATCCGAGTACAGAACCAGAGTACGTTACCTATCCAACTACAGAGAGGTGTAACACAGGGTGACTTTTTAAGCTACTGGACTGCAAAAAATACGGTATTACAATCAATGGCGACTTCATCACTCACCTTCGATTTGCCGAAGATATAGTCCTTATGGCAGCATCGGCGAAAAGCCAAAGCACTATACTCAATGACCTCAATATTGTCTCTCAACGGACAGATGTTAATATGAACATTGAGAAAACAAAGGTCATGTGTTTTATCCATGTCACACATCGTATGGAATGATACCGCGAAAGACATCAAATGTACGACGGATTTGAATTGATGATTTATTAATGAAATGAAATGCAAACAAGAAAAACACGCACGAAGGACTTTTATAAATGCAAACTTTTGGCTTCTATATGAGCGGTTAAAGTATGTATATGAAAGTAAATATATGTAAGTATGTGTAATATATAAACGCACTAATTAAAGGCATAGCCACTAATTAACACCCCGTATCACACATACAGTTTAAGTAGGAGTGAAGGATTATAAATTCGGTAAGTTAAAATATAACCCAATTAAAATCTAGAGTCTAATTAGAAGATAGCCTTTATCTGTGTTTTCATTCATCATCATCATTATCATCATTAAGCCCTTCACGATTCCACTGCTGAACATAGGCCTCCGCAAAGTAAGCCACGAAGCACGGTCCTGAGCCACCTGCATCCATCGACTACTTGCATGTCTTACCAGGTCGTCACTTCATCTAGTAGGGGGATGTCCCACACTTCGCCTACCAGTACGAGGCCGCCACTTGAGAACCATTTCTCCCCATCAGTTGTCGGTTCTTCGAGCTATATGGCCCGACTATTGCCACTTCAGCTTACTAATCCGTTGGGCTATGCCGGTAACTTTGATTCTTATACGGGTAACCTCATCCTCGGATATGTCGCTAGTTTGGCTTGAATCTCGTAGTATAGCGGCCTGTGTACATGTATATGCATACATCATTTGATTTTCACTTCTTTCGGCAGTCCTTACCTCCTTATCTTTAATAAAAAATAATAACAGCGTTGTTAACTAATACTCTGTTTAACCACTCCGTCTAAGCTTAAAATTTTTGTTCCAGGAGTTGTTAAGTACAGCAGTGGTGTGTACAATCCCATGACTTTTGAATTTCGTGGTTTTTATAGTTAAATATTAGGCTACTGTTGAAGGCTACTGTCCTGCAGCGCCTGTCCCTGAGGGGACTATTACGGACTGCTAATGAAAACATAGTATCACTTAAGATGTTTTGGAGACTGATTCCTTTAACTTTTTTCAAAACATCCGCTTGAAAAATAAATATACATAAATATAATATGACAGTCCGAAACTAGAGAAAGTGAAGAAATGTTAAGACATACATGAGTTCAATCGGTACCGTATCCTTTCCAGTCCAGTAGTGTGAAAACGTCTTCCAATGCAGCGGTTAAGAGTTTCGAAGATATAACGTCGCCCTGTCTTCTCTCGCCCTCTCTGCAATTGGGTAGTTTTCATAGTCTGGTTCTGTATTCGGATAGCTATCGTAGCCTTACTGTACAAACACTTCAGCACTTCGATATACCGAAAGTCAATTTGGCATCGGTGAAGGGACTGACACCATCCAAATTTCGACGGAATCAAAAGCTTTGTCATAGTCCACATGTGCCAGACATTGTGGCAAATTTTAGTCCTCGGACTTCTATACAATTTGCTGAATGGTATGTATGTGGTCTACGGTGTAAAAACCTTTTCGGAAACCGGCTTGATCAGAAGGCTGGAAGTCGTTGAGTCTGCATGCGAGACGATTCGTAATGACTCTCGAAAACAGCACGTAGACGCGGCTCAGAAAAGAAATCAGTCAATAATTCTTCAAGAGAGCGTTGTCACCTTTCTTGAAGAACGAGACCATTGCACTTCCACTCCACGCCTTCGGTAAATGCCACCATGGAGGAAGAGATAAAATGAAAAAAAGAGCTTCTGTAGGACTTCAAGTACCGGGTTTCCACCCGCTTTCAGAAGCTCCGCTGTAATTCCATCCTCGCCTGGGGCCTTGCCGTTGTTAAGGTGCTGGAGAGCCATTCTAATCTCGCTCATGCTGACATCTGGAATATCATCGGAATAGTGTGGGATCAGACTTGTTCTTGGATTGTTACACACACACTTGCGTGTGGCTCCAACGATGATGTGTACAGCTATAGAACCTCTCAATCTAAGGAGATTGAGAGGTTTTGAAGGCAAAATCTCAAGTGTCCCGGAAACGACGCTACCGCACTTGATCTTCAGCATTGGCATTTGGTTGTTTCTAGCAAACAGATTTCTAGCAACGACTTTGGAGTCCCCATCGGTTGTCGGTTCTTCGAGCTATATGGCCAGCCTACTGCCACTTCAGCTTACTAATCCGTTGGGCTATATCGGTTACTCTGGTTCTACTGCAGATATCCTCATTTCTAAGTTTATCACGCAGATAAACTCCAAGCATAGCTCTCTCCATAGCTCGCTGAGCGACCTTGAGCTTCCTCATACGGCCAGCAGTGAAGGACCACGTCTCAAAACCGTAAGTCATCACTGGCAACACGCACTGGTTGTACAATTTCGTTTTAAGGTTTTACCTTCGATCGAGTTGGCGCCAAGTTGACTGTCAGTATATCGAAGTGCTGAAGTGTTTGTACAGTAGAGCTACGATGGCTATCCGAGTACAGAATCAGAGTACGAAACCTATTCAACTGCAGAGAGGTGTAAGACAGGGTGACGTTATATACCTGAAACTCGTCACCGCTGCATTGGAAGACGTTTTCAAGCTAATGGACTGTAAAGTATGCGGTATTAACATCAGTGGCGAGTACATCACTCACCTTCTATTTGCCGACGATATAATCCTTATGGCAGAATCACTGGAGGACTTAAGCACTATGCTCAATGACCTCAAAAGTGTCTCCCAACGGATAGATATTAAGACGAACATGGACAAAACAAAAATCATGTTTAACGTCCATGTCACACCTATGCCGGTAGTTGTTGGGAACACTAAGCTCGAAGTTGTTGACGAGTATGTTTACCTGGGACAAATAGTCCGATTAGGTAAGTCCCACTTCGACCGAGAGGTCAATCGAAGGATTCAACTCGGCTGGGCAGCGTTCGGGAAACTACGACACATCTTCTCGTTAGACATACCTCAAAACCTGAAAACGAAACTGTACAACCAGTGCGTGTTGCCAGTGATGACTTACGGATCTGAGACGCGGTCCTTCACTGCTGGTCGTATGAGAAAGCTTCAGGTCGCTCAGCGAGCTATGGAGAGGGCTATGCTCGGGGTTTCTCTGCGTGATACATTTAGAAATGAGGATATCCGCAGTAGAACCAGAGTAACCGACATAGCCCAACGGATTAGTAAGCTGAAGTGGCAGTGGGCCGGCCATATAGCTCGAAGAACCGACAACCGATGGAGAAGAAAGGTTCTCGAGTGGCAGCCTCGTAACGGCAGGCGAAGTGTAGGGCGATCCCCCACGAGATAGAATGACGACCTGGTAAGACATGCAGGAAGTCGATGGATGCAGGTGTCTCAAGACCGTGCTTTGTGGCATTCCTTGGGGGAGGCCTATATTCAGCAGTGGACTTATAAATGGCTGTAATGATGATGAACTCTTTAATTAACGTCCTGAATACGTTAGATGCATCCGTCAGTATTCAGTAGGTTCGTTCATGATGATGAATGTAGTGTATTTGAAAAAATTATATTTAACATAACTATTGTTATAACTTAATTTAAACAAAGTTTACACGTACAAAACTATCAGTCACTACATTGCTCTCCAGTTCGGCCATTTTGCAAAAAATATTCTTTTTCTGCTTGGAACTCATTGTACTCGCGAACATTGGCAAATAAAATTTGAACTTATTTTTATTTGGAGCTTCGGTTGCTCCGCCTTTCCATAGTAGATGATAAATATTTTTCTTATTTTATTACATTCTTATACTATCATTCTCTAGTATGATTAAATAAGGATTTTCTAATTGAACGGTTTATATAAGTTGTCGTCGAGAACTCTTGCTATGTAGTCCAACTATCCGCTCTTCCTCCTGTGTATTCATCATCAGCTTATACCTATGGGCAGTTGTGAAAAAATACCAGCCTAATACTCAAGCCAGTCAAAATCCATTCTGAAAGAGAAACCCTGTGAGAGTAAGCCCTGTGACTAATGTGAATAATTGGCTCATTTAAGTAAAAGTCCAAGTGATAACCTATCTCTGTTTTGAAGTCTATCATTGAATAGTGGCGGGCTTATAATGAGAGATCAACGTCATCATCACGTGAACTATAAACCATTTGAAACTTTAAGCAATTCAAATATGAGGAAGATTTATGTAATCCACTCCATGCAACCGTATTGACAGCTGCAAAATCATATGGTAAATCTAGTAACGGGTAAGGTGAATTTAGTCTCATTGATTTTGTGCCATTATACTGCCAACCATGTAACACATATGTAGTTATGGTGTAAGAATATCCATTACCACATATCACACCGTGGGTATCGTAAGAGGCGACTGAGGGAAACAAACCTGAAGATGGGGAGCAGTGGCTTTCTAATACAGACAGAAAATTTTAATATTCCGTTTGTCAACCCGCCTGCGAAGCGTGGCAAATATGCCAAATATCGCCATATAAGCCAATCTTAGGGGAGTGCCCTGTGTTCAGCAGTGAACTTTCGATAGACTGTAACGGTACACACTACCAAAGATTTTCTATAATTCTAAGAATTTGATAGCACACAAATACAATTGAATCGAAACTTGTGAATTCCCAACCTTTAAATGCCAAAATAATCTTAAAAATAATAAAGTAACAAACATAACATCATAGAGGTCAGCCTGGCGCCGCTAGCTATGAATAGTTAGTACATATTCGAGTCTGGCGAATGGCGAACTGCCTCTAAATATGTAATGATACACCGCTGCATACAGCGATACACATAAGTTTATCTTTCAAAAGGCCTCATACCTTTCATAGAAAGCACTAAGGTAGATGAAATTAACTACAACGCTAACACTAAAACTTTTACAATCTTACAATAGTAAAGGTTCAGTTAAGTATATAGGTTTAATTTTTTTTATTTAAAGTTTAACATTAAAATGAAAGAATGATTGATACTGCTGGTAAACCTTAACGTCATATTATTAAGTTCCAAAGCAAACCATTTGAGATTCATAATGTCAAAATGTAAATATTACATAGGGATATAGCTTAGGGATTAAGCGCTTCCCATAGATAAATTTCACAATACGCGAGCCACCCGAGTTTGATCCACGACGACAACAATTGAATTATTGCAACTTAAAGTACTGATTTGCCACGTTATCGGTTGTAAAGGAAATATGATGATGAAATATTTTATTTCGAGGATATGCAGTAATATTCCAAGATAAAAATATTTCCAGGACTATCGAATTTCGCCAACACGCACTGGATCAGCGTGGCAGATTAATTACTCCATAATAGTCTCAGAATTGAAAGCAGGTTTGTGCCCAGCAGTAGGGTGTGAATAGGCTTTAACTTTACTTTTATATATTTTTGATCATGGGACCTCTCATCTGTTTCAATAGCTTAGTCAATAAAAGTCTTTTTCGCTTTAATATTTACTATATTAATTACACCTAATGTTGCCGTTAATGTTATATTTAGTTTCAATGGTTAAAGAAAAAGAAAAACCACTTTTTGATACAAAAATACTAGAAGTCAGTAGAATTATTTACGATATCTTTTCTTGTTCAAATACAAACTCGTAAGTTCCGGTGGTGTACCTTGCTATAAATTGTAAATAATTAATTCCATTAGGTATTTCAATTCTGCTTCTAGAGGATTTCTATCGAGTCTGTACATACAAAAACAGATCTTTGTTTATGATACGAATATTCTACAACTGAATTCTAGAACTGAAAAATGACTGCTTTTTTTTTTCTTAATCGCGCTGTTTATGCGTATCAAAAGCTTATTCACTCGTGCATACATACATAAACACTCACGCCTGTCACCCAGAGGGGTAGGCAGAGACTATGGACTTCCATTTGGCACGATCCTGACAAACCTCTCTCGCTTCCTCCACATCCATATACCTACGCATACACGCTCGTCGGTTAAAGGTACTCTTGATTTGGCCCATTTTCAATATATCGCCAATTTGGTCGATAAACTTTCGCCTAGGGCGACCCTTCCCGACTCTGCCGTTCACCTCTGCAACATAAATTTGCTTTGTCACTCTTTCTTCATTCATTCTTTCTACATGACCAAACCACCGAAGCATTCCTTTCTTAATCCTGGTCACAACATCATCTTGCAAACCACACTCTTCTCTTATTAAACAATTTCTCACTCTGTCATTCAGATTCATCCCTAACATACTCCTTAATGACCGCATTTCTACAGCATTTATTCTACTCTCGTGCTTCTTCTGCCACACCCAACTTTCACTACCATACATTAAAGTAGGCACTAACACAGCATTGTGAATTGCCATACGTGCCTTTTTGGACACATTCTGACTTTTCACAATACAGTGCATTCATTACATTATATTTCCTGCATTCACTCGTCGTTCTATATCCTTATCATATCTACCATTCTTGCTAAACACACATCCCAAATACACAAACTCATCTACTTGTTCTACCAACTCCCCTTCTATTCTTATTTCACATATCGTTTTACTTTCTTCTCTTTCAAAAACCATAACTTTCGTCTTACTTGCGTTCACTTTCATTCCCTTTTCTTTTAATGTCCTGTTCATTAATGTAACCATCATTTGCAACTCGGCCGCCGAAGACGCAAGTATGACTTGATCATCGGCGTACAAAAGGCATTTGACGGTTAACTCACCCATTCTTAACCCGCATTCTTCTACTTTCAAATTTTCCAAACAACTATCCATAAATAGGTTGAACAGCCACGGGGAAGCCACACAGCCCTGTCTGACACCTTTATGGATGCCAAACCAGTCCGAGTAAGCCCCGTAGATCCTGACACAGGCACTGGAGTCCCTATATAGAGACTTCAATGCCTGTATCAGACCAGCGCTCAACCCAAATGAGGTCAGTGTTTGCCATAACACGTTCCTGTCCACTCTGTCATAAGCCTTTTCCAAGTCCATGAACGCACAAAAAACTTTCTGGTTTTTGGCCAAAAATTTCTCCGCAATCATGCGCATGGAAAAGACTTGATCCGTACACCCCATCCCCTTTCTAAATCCAGCTTGCACATCCCAAATTTTTCCATTAGTTTCTTCCATAACTCTTTCAATTAACACCTTAGCATACAGTTTACCCACAATGCTAAGCAAGCTGATACCACGGTAGTTTTTACAGTCCTGCTGCGACCCCTTTCCCTTATATATTGGGACTATAACGGCTTTGCACCAGTCTTCCGGTACCCGCTTCAGTTCCCAACATAAATTAAACAAGGTGTACAGCAGGCCTGCAACTACACCCTCTCCAGCCCTTAGCATTTCGAGTGATACTCTATCATATCCGGCTGCCTTACCTGCTTTCATGCTTTTCATTGCTTTCACTATTTCATCTACACTTATTTCTCTACCTCTCTCCACTTCTTCCGGAATTTCTATTTCACTTACTTCAGACGACTCTTCACTCTTAAAAACGCTTTCAAAGTATTCCTTCCATCTCTTTAAATTCGAAACTTCATCATTCAGCATGCAGCCATTCTCGTCTCGTATAGCATTCATTCTAGGCTGTTTTGAATTGCCCCTGGCAGTTCTTACGAGCTTCCAGAACATTTTAATATTTGCCTGGAAGTTATCAAATATTCTTCTATCATTCTTATCTGTCCTTTCTTGCTTTTTCCTTTCAACAACTTCTTTTACTCTCTTATTTATACGTCTAAAGTCTGCCTTTTTTCTTTTAATCTCATCATTCATGCCGCCAGAATTACCAGCTTTGGTTGCTAGTAAATCTAGCCATGCTTTCTTCTTTGCTTAAACTTCCATCCGTACCTCATCATCCCACCACAACGTATTACTTTTCCTTTCATTCGTTCTCTTACTTACACCACATACTTCGGTGGCTGTATCCACCAAAACTTTCTTAACATTATTCCATACATTCTTCAAGTCTAAATCATTCATACTAAATTCATTCAACATAGTTATATTTTCCCTCAGTCTGCATTTATACTTCTCTTTCACACCTTCATCTTGTAGCCTCTCTATTCTTAAACGCTGTAACGCAGTGGTAGACACAGATGTCCGATGCCGCCAACGCTTGAATAGACCATTAATTTGGAATAAGACCAAGTAATGATCCGTCCCTACGTTGGACCCCCGGTAAACCCTTGTATCTACCACTGCGCTCCTCATTCTTCCATCCACAATTATGAAATCTATCATGCTTCTATCATCCCCTCTTTCCCATGTATACATGTGGATCCTCTTATGGCGAAAGAAAGTGTTCGCCACAAAAAAATTCTTTTCCACACATATGGTGAGGAGGTCTTCACCATTCTCATTTATTCTTTCATCGCCAAACGCTCCTAATATCCTTTCATAACCAGACCTCTTCACTCCAACCCTTCCATTAAAATCTCCTAACATAATAATACTTTCATTTTCCTTGCATTTGGTCAACACCAGCCTCACCATGTCCCAAAACTGCTCTCGGATATAAGTGGGCTTAGACATATCTGGGGCGTACACCCCAAGCACAAACAACTTCTTTAAGCCCACTTTCATTCGTATCCACAGCAGCCTTGGGCTTACACATTCATACTCTTTCACACATTGACCCATTCTTTCTGAAAGGATGACACCGACTCCCTGGCATGCCCGCTCGGTCTCGTCTACACCAGACCAGTAAGCGGTATACATGCCATGTGCAGTGACATCTCTTCCCTTTCGTTTCGTCTCATTCACACATAACACATCTATTCTTCTATCATTCATCATTTCGCATATTTCATCAATCTTATCATTCATTGCTCCACATACATTCAGCGTAGCCAGACGGGCCTCCGCAATCCACTTTTCGCCCCTCCAGGAGACAGGACGTGACGGGTGGCGAACCTCGTCGCCGGTTTTCCTCCCGGAGATTCTTCGCACCCCTGCCCCATTAAAGGGGCGCCGGGAACTCGGGGCCATTTCTTTAATTTTTTGGCTCATGGTGCGACATAAGGGGTGGTAGATTTTACGCCGCTACCACACGGCGAGGAGCCGAATCTGTCGTTTCGGCTTTGTCGCTCGTTTAGCACCACCCGGGGGACACGTGTAGGGTGGGCCTAGGGTTAGGTGGTCGAAGCCTACGGACGCGTGCCTTGTGTTTATTTTATGTCAAAAAGAAACCCGCTGGCTTTCATGCTGGTAAATTAAAAATATTGACTATCAATAAGTTTTATGGCATAATCTACATAATTATTGAATAAAATTATTATATTTTATTCTATGATAAATAGTATTTAAAAAAAACTTTAAAGGTAACGTAGTAGTAGTTGTACTAAACTTGTACTTGCACTATGACGTTGCATCATTGTGTAAAATTTAAACACGCTAACAAGGGTTGTGTTGTGAACAAGTGGTGAAGACATAAACGCGAATCTAAAATTGGCTCGTTAAAAAAATTACACTAAATTTCTATTCAAATTTGTACCTTGTAATCATTACATATTAAAACAATATCAAATTTAGATATACATAAACCTTACAGGCCAGACCCTCACTTTTAATAGTGTCACTTTACAAATTTTTGACTGTGTCTGATTTTTTGGTTGGTGTTCCTACTAAAAAGAGGCACCGTGATCCTATAGACGATTTAGCCGAAATGACTGAAACATCTCATTACAAACCAGCTACGATACCAACGATTAACAAAAGGCTCGATGGATACAATCACTGGCTCCTAGATGTTGTAGATTGAAAGGCTGCAACAGTCGATTCAAAGTCAGATGCACAAAGTGCAACGTATATCTTTGTAATACCAAAAATAATCACTGTTATTATGTATTTCACAATGAAAAATAAGTAATTATTGTGAAATACATAAATATAGTGGAACTTTGTTTACAAGTTTTTTTATTATTTTTATTTTTAACGACCCTAATATGATATAATTCTATAAATAAAGTTCCTGAGAAAGCTGAGTTCTTAAAAAAGTTATAATTATTAGTTTTGTTTATTAATTATAATGAAAAATACTCATTTGTTACGTTAAATAGTAAATACTGTATTTGATTAAGACTAATTAAGACTGTTCATAATAATTCAAGTTTAATTTCTACTAATAAATTGTGTTATTTATTCCTTATTTTAAACCCTCACGATCGTGAGTGTACCAAGCTTTGGCCCGAACTATCACAATCGTGAGTATCCTGAAAAACCATTTTTCAGTGTTCATACATTTTTTTGATAGCATATACGTTTTTAGAGACTCAAAAATAGCTTAAAACATTGACTTTAAATTAAAAATATTTCGTCAGTAATATTCAGGTCTGAAAGGGATAAGGCTCATTACTTTTGGTTACTATTTTGTTTAAAATTTATATTTTAGTTATTATTTAGGAATGTAAAGAACACATTTTATAAATTTATTTCTTTATTTTTATGTTCTGAAAAAAATTCCCGTCCGAGCCGACCAGTGCCCGCCTACGGATGCCAAGATTGTGTGCTTGAAAATTTTGAGGATGGAGGTAACGTTTTCATACATACATACCGTAGACTAAAGCTACAATAGGGCCTTAATAAAAGAAAAAAACGAATTAAAAAACTAAAAAGATCAAAACTATTTCCACACACAATAGCTTCTGAAGTCTGTGCTACGATGTATTGTATCGAGAAACATCTCAACTGCCATTTTGTCACCCTTTTTGTTAAAAAAAAACAATCCACTGCAATATTTTATATAAAAATAAAGCATTGCATTACGTTTTTATAGCGCCATTAAAAAGAGCAATTAAAATATACAAACGCACGTGCGCGCGCAACAAACACACGCACCATTTGGTTTGTACAAATACTTTAGTCTTTGCACAAACCGAATAGACGGTGTAATCATTGACGCTCTTTAGATATATGTAAAGTACGGCACCGTATGCGTGTTCGATGGCATCGGAAAACCCTAAAAGTGTGGCAGTATAATTTCTGTGATACACCAACATGTCGCGGGATACACGCTCACACAACTCATGTACGCACGCACGCACGCACTCACGTAATCATGCACGCACGCACGCACGCACTCATGTAATCATGCACTCACGCACACACATTATAAGGTTGTATTTTTTATTGTAATCATTATCTGTTTCATCTGTTTTATTACACGGGTCACTTTTTGAAGGCATCACTAGTTACTTTTAATCCCTACAGGTTCATGTTAACGCGCACTTTATTATGAATGTTGTGTCAAATAGTTTTGGACACTCAAAAGTCTGTTTATTATGAGCCAAAGTATGTTATTATGCTTAATATTAATGACTGTTTGCGCCAAATTTTAGTAACATATATTTTTTTTTGTAAATGATGTTAATACATTTTAAACATGAAAATAACTTCCGATCAATGGTATGTCAATAGCATTTACTCTGTGCATACCTAAAGCTTATTAATATAGTCCCCTTCGCGAGAGGATATTTTTAACAGCTAATTACTCTGTCATTCATTTTTAACAGTGGTAGAGCCACGCGGTAGCTTTTGCTGTTGCATGGATGGGCCGGCTCGAACCGGGGTGGTACCACGACCTCACAGAATACCAGCGTGAAGTAGAGGTTTACCTCTGTGTTTCGCTTGGTGAGTGCAGGTGGCCGGAGGCCCTTTTTTACTGGAAATGAGGCATTCCATCTTAGTCCTCACGGGTGACAACGCATCTGCATTTTGATTCGCAAACGAGGATAGATGTAGATGTCTATGGGCCGCAGCAACCACTTACCATCAGGTGGACTGTGTGCTAGTTTGTCACCCTTATCCTATAAAAAAAAACTATCACGTCGTCATTAAAAAATAAGGACAGTCATATTTATAGCTACAGCTAAGTGTTTATTGGATTTAGGAACATTTAAGAGATTTAATAAATCAGGTTAGTAACGTAGAAAATACTTTTATAAACTGAACTGACGATCGAAGCTTTATCTTTACGAAATTATCTTTAATACAATCATACAATAAACTTTTTTTAATAAAGCAATCTATTTAGGACTGTCAATATTTGTTTTTTTTTTAATTAGACATTTTCTTAGTCCTTTTTTTAAACGCTTGGCAGCCTGCAATTTAAATTATTTTTTTTTGTTTGCATTTCTTCTACGCAGCAACGAGGCAACGGGACAACGAATTAACATGATTTTTGCATATAATAGATAATTTATAGGGAGAAAACTGACATAGGCTACTTTTCTATCACGGAAAAATGTACGGTTTTCGTAGAATAGATCTCAAACGTAATTCAATAATTACTACTTTATGTTGTCGTTTTCCCTTTCAAGCAGACGCGGCCACGGGCAAAAGTTACCACAAAATATTTTGTTGTGGCCACACACACACTCACGTTTTAAAATCGAACAAATTTTTATTTAAGAAATTCAATTACCAAAAATTTTAATTCCTGATAGTTTTATTTAAAACACAGGTACATTTAATTAAAACACAGCGACTTTATGTTGAAAAAAGGCTTCTAATTCGCTTGAAATTAATTTGATATTCCGTATTCATTTATAAAGAAAATTAAGGTTGACATATTTTAAGTGAGTTACAAATTTAACTTTCATTTAACAAAATAACATTACTCCCAAAGTAGGGTGGACCCATTATTCCAGAGCCAACCCCTGAAAATACTTACTCCCCTCATTGGACACTCAGGAAAATATATGTTCGCAGGTGAGTAATTTACCGAAATTATTAAGTTGACATTTGTGCGTTTGTAACATACACAATTAATTTCCTTTAAATGTGTGCGTGTATTAGGCGTATCACGTAGAAGAACGCCGCACAAATACAAAATGCTTGAATACGTTGTAATTTTTAGTTACTTTCATATTAACAAGAAGCATTTCACATGATTAATGCAAAAATGTTTTATTCACAGTGAATTTCAGTTTCTGTGCCAAAAGAACATCATTATGATAATACGCAAACATCGAAAATTGAAGTAACTTTTTTTTAGTATTCCATATGACTGACGATTATCGTTAATCTCTATTTTCATCATTATCATCAGCTCGTAAAAGTCCATGGCTGTAGAGGGGCTTCTCAACTACGTGGTTTACCACGTAGTTGAGAAGAAGTATTGCTGGAAGTGAACAAGTTGCAATTGTTCACCAGAACCAGGAAAGTTTTGCAAAATTCGAAATGGAAATCGTGTCTTCCCAAGAATCTGGAATAATGGCGCCAATTTCAGAACATAGCTACTTAGAGCTGGAAGGTTATGAAATCACTTATCTCAAAAACGCTGTAACTATACAAAATTTTCGTCTAAACAGGTATATTAAAAAGTTTGTTCCCTATTTTATCACCTTCACTATAATGAGTAAACTTGCGTAGTACTGTAGCATATCTGGTATCGCGATCGTAAATTCATTTTACAAGCGCAGTAAAGGCGACTCACCACTAGGTGGAGTGACGAAATCATGTAATATGCAGGTAGGCGATGCATTCATGTCTCGAAACCGTACTTTGTGACAATCTATGAAGGAAGGTCTATATGAAGACCTGTATTCAGCGGGTCAGGGTGATAGTAATTACGAGATAATATTGGATTCAACATGATTCAGTTCTTCATTCATCATTTAATACCACACTAGTGTTTACATATTCGAGAGGAGGTTTATTAAAATTCGACTTCTTTAAGAAAAGTTTTCATAAATGTTTCCACCAAAATTTCCTTCACAACAGCAGTACCTCTTAACCCTAAAAAAGCCAGGTAAACTCATAAATTACTCATATAAAAGACCGCAAGACGTTTCAAGGTGACATCGTAAACATAATAAATTTTGGATATTTTTTTTTCCTAGATACTCTATAAAATGACAAATAAATTAAAAAGTATGAGTTTTTCTTCATAAATAGATGGCAATATCTATAGTTACCATTCGTATAATATTTCTGAAAATTTTAATAATTAAATATACGAACATTATTCTGCTTAGATCCGTGGAAAAAATGGTATATCTTACCTTTATTAACAGCATTTCACTCCCTCCTACGCTAGCGGGCACTATCATTGTTATAATATATATATATATATATATATATATATATATATATATATATATAATTGTTTTTCTATCTCATATTCGAGTTTTCCTATATTTTGTCCTACATGGGAGTTTATAATAATAATAATAAAAATATAAGTCAACATCACCATTACTAATGCCGAGAACCGAGACCGATATGTGGGGTGGTCTGCCGACCGAAATTATTTCTGTAGTCGTTTCTGCGAACGGGCTAATCCCGGTCAGGCTCTCCCGTCATCTGAGGCGACTGGAACTCCGTGATGGACCATTTTAGGCTCAAACGCAGATGGCAGTGTTCCTCGATACCACCCGCATCGTCAGCCGCTTTCTTTCCCTTCCCCCTAACTCTCTGCCGTTCGGTCTCTCCTGCCGAGGGCTTCCATCTTGTTGGGCCTTATTTATTTAAGTATTATTTATTTATGTTAGCACAAAATAATGTAGCTGTAGATGTAGGCTAAATAAATATATAAGAGGGAATATTTATCATTCCCTCTTATATATTTATTCAGCCCAACCAGATGATAATACTCTATAAATACCCTATCAATAATAATAAAAATGTTTATCTCCTCACCACATACAAAGTTACATTTAGAGTAAGTGAGTAACAGCTAAGTAGTACATAACAACTTTGGCTGTGGATCACTGGTGCCTACGGTAGATATGATACCTGTATTACAGGTCACAATATGTTCACATCTCCGAGGAATGTTATTAGTGTATATACAACAAGTTAAGAATAACTTTATTTACACATTTGTCATTGTCATAGATAATAAAATAACTGTTTATGTAGACCTCCTGAGTTTCAACTATTTTTTTTTATTTTAGAATTCTATCAATAATTTCGTGTTAATTTAGTTCATGCCATGTATTAATCTAACATGCTTTTTGAATAGAATTTGGAAATGTCCTTGTACAAAAATACATCATAAACATGGAGTAGTTGCGGCGGTAACAAACCAATTCGTCAAAATAATGGATTACATAATTCATATGGCTGTAATGCTAATTCATATGGTGAGAGCACGTATATTGCTCGTATATATTTCTTTTGGACCACAAACATTACATAATATAATAAGTATCTATCAAATAAATAAATTACTTGTATTCCATAGCGTAGCTACCGAGTTACTGCCACCCCATATATTTAATTATTTATTTATTTAAATAAATTATTGTTCTAACCATAAAGGTTACAAAGAGCGGACTTAATGCCAGTTAGTATTCTCTGCCAGTCAACCTATGGCGTAGTGAGAAGTCAAAGTCAAATAAAAGTCAAAGTGACATACATAGCTAAATATAATAAATTTATATTGATATGACACATATTTAAACAATACATATTATATAGTGTTGTATATACATAATGTATGTTTGTATTTTATATGTTACAAAATAAACACGCGCATATATTATAATTACATTCCACACATATAAAATGTTATTTATACCTATACCTCAAATGTTAATAACTTTGTGCGTTATATTGTATGCAATTAAATTTATATATGAATAAACACTGAATATTGAATGTAAATTGAAAGTGTTCGTTCCATTCACGCGATAAATCAGCTCCAAATTTTGGAAACAAGGATTTCGTTTTAATTTAATAATAACCTATACTACCGCTTCCAAATAAAATACCTACCTATTATTTGGACGCTAAATAACATGTATTTTAATGTTTTTTTTTTTCGAGAACGGTCCACATCCGCGATTAGAAACACGTTTGCTGAAACTGAACGGTTTCACGTCCGCCATTAGAAACACGTTTGCTGAAAAACAAATACACATGCAAAGTTGTTTCCAATATCTTCTTTTATTCACAAATCACACCCTATTTCATAAAAATAAGTTTATTAAGAACCTAAACATCCATTTAGTAATGCTACAACTTATAAACAAACAAACTTTACCTCTAAGCCATAAGTCCCAAATCTGCAATTACGGTGTTTTACACAATAAAGAAATTAGAGAATTATCACGTCCCAAATGACTATAATTTTGTGAATTATTAACGAAATTTCTCATTTAAACGCCTCTCCAACTTCCAGAGGTAATGTTCCCGCTACGTAAACTGGGAATAAGTAATTCAATTAGGCACTACTATTCGATACTTGATACGATTTACGAAGACAGCCTTTCGTTAGCGAAGGGAAAAATTCCGATAGTTTTACCTGGATTGAAATGGATTGAAAACGACGTTGTTATTTCGGGCCAAATAATATTAAATTATGGCCGGTGCGGAATATGTTTCACTTTTAACCGAACATAGTTTCAACAAGTTTATGTTTATAAGGTTTCAACAAGATTCTACTATGTTACCTTATTAAATGATAGTTTTGTGTATAATCTCATCAACATCATCATCAGTCCGTAAAGTCGCATACTTTCTACTAAAATATTAATCATTCTTATAACAAGTTGGTACACGTAACACAACTTATAAAGTATTTTGAAAGTTTGAAATAAAAAGTAACGATAATTAAAAGGGGTCGATTTTTAGACCTCCTTGACCCCGAAATCAGTTTTCGTTTATGTCGACCCCTGGGAAACCGATTCCGACCCCAAGGGGTCGATATCGATGACTTTGGGAATCTCTGATAGAAATAGTTGTCTTAATTAAGGATAATTGGTGACTTTAGCTGACAGCTTTCTTTTATAAACAAATTTTGCGATTCTGGGAGACTGATTAATGATCAAGCTTCCTAAGAAGAAACTTTTAACTAAGTTTTAATACTAGTAAAACTAAGAAGATAATGAAAAGTCGGTCTATATTTTAAACAAAAATAGATCTTGTTAAATACCATGTTATACTAAAAAGGTATAATTTGTCAAATTAATATAATTGTAATCAGATTTTCAAACCCTAACGTTTGTTTTTTTAATATATATATATTGGAAATAACGGGAAAACATCAGAAGATTAATTGGACGTAGTTATGCAAAAAGGATCCAACCCGCGATAAGTTAATTTGATTTTATGATATTTGAAGTATCCATACTTCAAATATCATAGAAACAATTTCGCTAATTTGAGTTTATCTGTTTGTAATTTTTCTTTTTATTTGTGTTACGTTTGCTAAAATTGTTACATCACATAATAGTGTAGACCACAAACATTATTATTCAAGTCAACATTTTTGACACAAACTCTGGTTTGATCCTTTTTGCATAACCACGTCCAATTGTTAAAAATAATAGTAGCGTGAGAGCGGATGTTCAACTCACTCTCCTGCTTACGCAATTAATCATTATCAGCAATAAAACAGTGTACTGCTCTATATAATCAGTATAGAGCAAGTACAGTTCGACCATACCGTAATATGTCCCTGTCACAATATGCAAACCAACAGCAACAATGCAAATTTCATCGTAACACAGAGTAGCCACACAGCAACCCGATTTTCTTTGCTTGCACTAGAAGAATTACTATAACGGACAGAATCACGATACTGTCACTATCACTCATAGAATGACTTAAGCGGAATCTTTCGCGCAGGGCGCCTACGGTGAACTTTATACTGCACAAACGAATGGAGCTCTTACTCGATATACCCTCAGTATCACCTCGCCACCATCGATGTTAGGCTCCGTTAGAGTGACACAACCTCTCGCTCACTCTCAATCTAATCTGTATTTTATAGACGCGCCAACACAGGGTATTTTTGGAACGCTCCCGAAAACTAAGACAGACGACAGTACCAAGTATACCTTTGATCATGAGTCACAAATAAATTCGATCCTGATGAAAAAAAATCATCTTTTTACAACTTTTTATTAGCTATATTCACGCGCCATCGTGTTAGTACAGCTAAATAAAACGATAATTTCATAAAAATAATCATGAAAATACTGAAACATAAAACCAGCAGTGGAATTACTGAATTCATATCAGCTGATTAAAGGTCAATGTACGCGCGAACGCTGAAAAAAGAACGCTGGCCATGAACCTGGGCACTGAGCGATTTATGAGTGAGTGTTACGAAGGGGGCGCGACAGGGGAACAATCCGCCAGTATTATTGTGGCCGCATGCTATTAGTTCCCGCGCTTTGTTCGCTCCCAAAATATAGTCGCATACACAGCTTACTTTGCGACTCGCGACGATGGTTATAAAAAGAAGGGGAAGAAAATTTATTTATACCTATTGTTTTATGACTGAACTATTGCACGAAAAGGTAAATATGATAGGAGAAGGTGAATGGGGAAAATTGTGCAGTAAAGTTAAAAGTGTTGAGGAAGAATACCGAAAAAATTACCATGTGATCGACCTGATGACGGAAGCTCAAGCGAAGATGAAACTGATGATGAAGCAGCATCCACTAACACCAACACACTATCAACATCTGGCTTCCATGTGTCCCAAGATGACATAGTGGACGGCGTGTCACCTTAGCTTAAGTTTTCTTGTTACAAACTACTTTATATTTGACGATAGAAATAACAAATAATGCTCAAGTAAACATTATCCATTTTTAATTCCAACCTCTTCCAAAGTTCTAAGTAGCTAGTAAAACACCTATTATGATTCTACAATAAAACAATTAATTACTATAATGTTATAAAATAATAGCCCAATACCATGTAGTACTTTAGAACGCGACTGTACCTACACTCCCTCTCCGACCTGTATCTAGCTCGGTGCGAAACAATGCTCCCGTCATAAGAAAAAAGGGCGCATCTAACAATTTTTGAATAAATGAGTTAAATATACCATTCGACTCATGATAAAAAGGCGCATCTAACTAATTTTTTTTAATATTCAAAAATATCAATATTTTAGAAAATATCGTAAGAATTTTAGACGTAACTGTTGATCACAGATGACATTTTTTTAGTAGAAAAGACTTATACAAATTCAACATAAAAGAATAGACTTATTTAACCAGTTGCTACGTCATCATTAACAATTTTTGCATCGATTACCTAAATTTCGATTATTCTTGTCTTATCATTCTATATCTTATTATTATGAGTTTATATCTTATTATTAAGAGCTGGTGTTTCACATGTGGTCCCATATTTTCTAACAGTAGTAGAGCCACGCGGCAGCTTTTGCTGTCGCACGGATGGGCCGGCTCGAACCGGGGTGGTACCACGACCTCACAGAAAACCAGCGTGAAGTAGAGGTTTACCTCTGCGTTTCGCTTGGTGAGTGCAGGTGGCCGGAGGCCCTTTTTACTGGAAATGAGGCATTCCATCTTAGTCCTCACGGGTGACAACGCATCTACATTTTGATTTGTAATAGAGAATAGATGTAGATGTCTATGGGCCGCAGCAACCACTTACCATTAGGTGGACTGTGTGCTCGTTTGTCACCCTTATCATATAAAAAAAAATATAAATTTGATCGAGGTCAGACCAATAGTTTTTGAGTTATCCTTAATTATATATATTGAAATCGGTTGTACAAAATTTTTAATTTTTAATTATTATCGTAGTAAGTCTTGTATGATATCCCCTTTCAAATCATTACTCAAGAGTTGCGGGTTGTTATTTTTTGTGTCTCACTACCAATATTTTTCTAATATTTACTAAGAGAAAATAGTAAATTACTATTAGCGTCCTTTCAACTTCAAATGACCTTTCCAAAATATGTAAAAATGTTAAATGAATGGCAGTTTTTTTTATTTATTACTCGTATGTTGGAAAGACGCAAATGGTTATCGGTGGACGTTTTTCCTTCGATGTTTTTAATCAAAAAAAATAAGTTCGTCCTTAAAATCTTTGTCTCTACGTATTACATTTCAATTTTCATTTAGATACCTTTTAACATACTTTAGACACAGTGTCTGAAAGAAAAAATTCATCTATGTATTTTTTATTTCCATTTTACGTTTTTGTTAGTTGCGTCCTTCTTTATTATGACGGCAGAATGCCCAACCCGGCCGGCTGGTGTCGCCTCACGCGGTGACGCAGTAGGTTTCAGTTTTGTCGGGGTTCGTTATTAATTTTAGTTTTTGAGACAGTTCCGTGTTGATTTTGTACACGCGTGCGCGAGCGACAGTTCAATCGTTTTGTTTATTAAATTGTTATTGTTATTACTTGTGATTACGTGTTGGTATTTTTCTTGTTGTTACGTTTTTTGTTTCTTTTTTGTTTTAATAATGCCTAACGCGTACGTTTATAGTGCTCGTGAATACGGCAACATGTTAGGTATCCAAGCCTAGGTACACGAAGTATCGCTAAATAAATTGTTAAGACATCGGGATGGAGAAAGTGTGTCATACTGTGCAGTGCACAAAGTGTTGAAGCGTAACCGAATGCACCCATACAAATTGCACAAAGTGCAAGCTTTAGTTCCCGGCGATCATGACTGCCGACGAGTTTTCTGCCGTTGGTTATTAGACCAGCAACAACGTGTGCCTGGTTCCATTGAGCACATTATCTGGACGGATGAGTCCACATTTACCAGAAACGGCCTGTGTAACCGAAGAAATACACACGTCTATTCAGAGGTTAACCCGCACGCTGTTCGACAAACCGGGCACCAAACCCGATGTTCGGTTAACGTATGGGCAGATTTATTTAAGGATCGCATACTGGGACCAGTGTTTCTGCCACAGCGACTAAACAGACGACGATACCTAAACTTCATAAATGAACAGTTGGTTGACATTTTAGACGACCTATCATTGACTGAATATCGCCGCACATGTTTCCAACATGATGGTCCACATGTCGTGAGGTTCGTCCGTGAGCGCCTCATCGAATTATTTGATGATCGCTGGATTTGGCGAACTAGGACCACATGCTTGGCCACCTCGCTCACCAGATCTGACCCTGTTAGACTTTTTTCTGTGGGGTATGTGAAAGAAAGGGTTTTTAATCGTGAGTGTGATAGTGCTGATGAAATGCGCCAAAGGATCGTGGATGTTTTCGACAAACTACGTACGGACTGTATCGAAGACCACACGATGATGCCCCGCCTGCATGAGGAGACGCAACACCGAGCCCAAATCTGCCTTGAAATGAATGAAGCACAATTTGAGCTGCATCTCATAAGACCACGGAGGATTTAGAGCGGTAAGCTGTTTCCTAAATATTTTTTTAAAAAACTTAGTACTGAACTAATCTGAATAGGTAAATAACTGAATACATGAGAATAATAAACATACCTACACGATTAATAAAAACGAATGACTGTAATAACTAAATAAAAAAAATATATCTACTGGTCTTTTGTCACCTTTTTCGTTAAAAAAAACGATCCACTGCAATATTATATATAAAAATATAGCATTGTATTACGTTTTTATATCGCCATTAAAAATATCAATTAAAAATATACAATAGCACGTGCGCGCGCAAAAAACGTATGCACCAATTAAACTACACACTAAAGTCTGCACAAACCAACCGTACGGTGTAATCATAGACGCTCTTTAGATGTATGTAAACTACGGCACCGTATGCGTGCTCGATGGCATCGGAAAACCCTAGAAGTGTGGCAGTACAGTTTTTGGACACACCAACATATCGCGGGATACGCGCTCACACAACTCGTGCACGCACGCACTCACGTAACCATGCACGCACGCACATACATTATAAGGTTGTATTTTTTATTGTCTTATATCATCTGTTTCACCTTTTTTATTAAACCGTTCACTTGTTTTAAAGCATTACTAGTTACTTTTAATCCCTCCAGGTTCATGTTAACCCGCACTTTATTATTAATTTAATAACTTTTGGGCACTCCAAAGTCTGTTTATTATAAGTTAAATTATGTTATCATCCTTAATATTAACGACTGTTTGCGCCAAATTTTATTAACATATATTTTGTTTGCAAAAGATAATAAACACATTCTTAAGTATAAGAATAACTTCCGATTAATGGGATGACAATAGCATTTACTTTGTGCATATCTAGAGCTTAATAATATAGTCCTCTTCGTGAGAGGCAAAGTATGAACAGCTAAGTACTCTCATTCATTCATTTTCATTCATTCATAAAAAATCATTAAAAAAGTAAAAAGAAAGTCATTAAATATAAGGACAATAATAATACCTAAGTGTTTAATGGATTTAGGAACATTTAAGACACTTAACTTAAAATGAAGTTAGTAACGTCTAGAAAAGTATTTTTTATAAACTTACCTGACGAGGAAATCTTTATCTTTACGAAATTATCTTTAATACAATCATACACAAAACTTTTTTTTGAAAGGAATCAATATATTTAGGGCTGTCTATTTTTTTCTTTAATTAGACATTTTTCCTAGTCATTTTTTTATACAAACGATTTAAATATATTTATATTGTAATGCATTTTTTTATATAACAAAGCTTAGAATATAATATGCGAAATTTTTTAACAGACAGAGTAACAAACTCAATTCAAAAAAAATTATATAGTTTAGAGCTACTTTTTTAATAGTTAATTATGTGATGACTGCTTAAATGAAATATAGGTATTCCTTAACCACGTTTGACTCTATCACACGTCGATAATAAGCATATTTACGTAGTAAAGCTTGTTGTTGTTGTTGCAGCTCTATTGTAGCACAAATGGGTCGGCTCGACCGGAAAAGAACCATACTCTCACAGAATACCAGCGTAAAATAGCAGCTTAATATTTCTGTTTTGCATGGTAGTGTAGAGAATTGGAGATCTTTTTTATTGGAAACGAGGTATACCATCTTCCTAAGGGGTGACTACTCATCTGCACTTTGATTTTTAAGCGAGAATACATGTAGATGTCTATGGGCCATAGCATCCACTCAGTGTGCTCGTTTGTTACCCTCATTTTATATATTGTCAAAGTTTGATTGAAATTGCTTGTTATAACTTTGTCTTTACCATTACCGTTATAGCCTATTAAAGTCCACTGCTGAGCATATAGGCCTTCCGCATAGATTACGTCATAGTTGGGGAAAGGGGGGATATTTTCCATAGCACGCATTGTCACGCTTAGCAGCTTGCAGATTTAATTATTTTTTATACATACATAGGCATACGTTGTCCTGCTAATAAAAATTAGTTTATTAAGAAGCTCCGTAAGTATCGTCTTAGTAATGCTGCAACTTATAAACAACGAAACTTTACCTGTAACCCAAAAGTCCCAAATCTGCAATAACGGTGTTGTGCACAATAAAGAAATTAGAGAATTATCACGTCCCAGATGACTATAATTTTGTGAATTATTAACGAACTTTCTCATTCCAACCCTCCCCAGCTTCCAGTAACGTAAACTGGGAATAAGTAATTCAATAGGGTATTACACCCATTTTCAAAAAGTGTTTTAAATGAATCCTAGAGTGATAATGAACCACTTTAATTTTTATATAATTTTTTTAAAACCAAATAGTGACATAAAAACTACTTTTAATCTATCGTTTTAAATTTTCGCGTGAAAACGCTAGCCGCCATACTGTTCAACTCGTGACATCACTGTCCTAGAATTTTGACAATTTTGCAAAGGAATAAGATACTTTTGAATGTTTAATAATGAGTTATCATCTATATCATTGTTGTGTTGTGCCTGATTGCAAAATACGAGCATAAGAACACCGGGGAAGTTATGAATAAAAGTGCCAACTGATTTAAATATGAGAAATAATTGATTAAAACCTGCAAGAAGAAATCCAAAGGCATTGTCTACAAAATCTAAACTATACTTCTGTGAAGATCACTTTGATGTAAGTATGACTTATATTTAACTATCGATTAATCAAAACAAAACATAATGACATGATAGGTACCTATTGCAAGTCAAATTTTGTAATGGATTAGATTAATCGCTCGTCTGTCCCGCCCTTTGTGAGCTTATATTATAATATCTATAACATTAGCGGTAAAAGCGAAGTAATAAACTCGCTTTTACGAATCCGTCTTCCATGATGCCTTTTCAATAAAATTCGGATTAAAAGTCTACAATTGTAATGATAACTTGAAAAATTTCCAAATTAACTAGTTAGTACACAGCACATAACCTAGTTCTTTGACCTAGTGACGTCACGACACTATCTAACATGGCGGACATCGTTTTGCAGATTTGAAGCACAGGTAAAAAAAAATATTCTTTAAATTGAAATATAAAATTTATAATGCTTTTCTATAAATAGAAATCAATATTTCTCGTTTACTTTTTACAAAATCTATCATAAATATATATTCTTTGATTTTTTTTACATGGTGTAAAATACCCTATTAGGCACTGCTATTCGATACTCGATACGATTTACGAAGACAGCCCTTCATTAGCGAAAGGAAAAAATTCCGATATTTTACCATGATGATTTCAATCCATGAAATGGATTGAAATCGCTGTTGTTATTTCGGACCATATAATATGAAATAATGGCCGGTACAGAATATGTTTCACTTTTAACGGAACACAGTTTCAACAAGTTTGTGTTTATTAGGTATCAACAAGATTCTTTTATGTTACCCTATTAATAGTTTAATAACATTATTTACAAAACTATCAACATCATCATCAGTCCGTACAGGCGCATACTTCCTACTAAAATATTAGTCATTCTTAGAACAAGTTGGTACAAGTAACACAACTTATACAGTATCTTGAAAGTTTAATAAGAACTAAAGTTGGGGTAATGCACCCAACATTCGCGATGTGTTCATTGCGCAAAAAAAAATGTCTACGTGCGATCTGTAATTTAAAAAGCACCAACACATGTAAGCCACATTTTCGAAAATTAAAAATTCTAACATTTCCCTCATTATATATTTATGAAACAAGTATTTTTGTAAAACATAATATTAACTTGTATAAATTTGTGGAAAGTCAACGTCGCTCAGATAAGCTTCATTTAGTTCCAAGTAGAACTGTTTTTTTACAGAAGAGCATAGGCTGCACTAAAAGTATCGGAACTTAACTTAACTTATCTTCACGCACAATCCCTGACGGGGTAGCCAGAGAGAACAGATTGCCAAGTGTCACGATCCTTACATACCTCTTTCGCTTTTTTCAGATTCATTATCTTCTTCATACATGCACGTCTAGGTATCCGAGTACTCTTGACCCTCCCCTCTTCGAGCAGTTTGCTCACATGGTCTTCGAAAGTTAGTCTCAGTCTACCTCGACACCTTTTAATATTAACTTTCACGCTATATATTTTCTTCACCATTCGGTCTTCACTCTTTCGCTCAACGTGCCCAAACCATCGAAGCACGCCCTTATCAATTTTTGTGATAAGGTCATCTTTCAAACCTGCCATATTGCGAATCTCTTCGTTTCGCTTTCGGTCGGCCATGGTAACGCCGCACATTTTAAGAAGAGATTGCATCTCCACTGCATTCAACTTGCATTTATGCTTCTTCTGGCATACCCAGGTTTCACTGCCATATAACAAAGTCTGTACCAACACTGCGTTATGTATTGCAAGGCGTGCACTCTTCACTACGCCTTGCCTTTTGACTCACGCAGTCAGGGCACTGTTCCTGTCATATTAAAATCTTTTTAATTGAAAACTCCTTGGTTTTAAAAATCGAAAACCATTTATTTATTTAAAAAAAGATTCTCGGTCTTGTCACAAGGTTTTATCGTCGTTGAGAATGGAATGGAATTGACTCGAGAAAATTCAAGAGCGATGATTTATTATGACTTTCGAAGTGGTTTAACACAAAAACAGTGTGTTGACCGGATGATTTCTGCATTTAGTGATAAAGCTCCATCCAAAACCACAATTTATCGCTGATTTGCTGAATTTCAACGTGGACATGTCAAGCTCAGTGATAATTCCCGTCACGGTCGTCCAAAAACTGCAGTCACCCAAGAAAACGTTGATGCTGTGCGTAAGCTGATTGAGGAAGATCGACATGTGACATACCACAAAATTCAAGCAACTTTAGACATTGGCATGAGTCAAATACAAATAATCTTACATGAACAATTAGGTGTAAAAAAGTTGTTTTCCCGATGGATACCGCAATCGCTCTGTGAATAGCAAAAAGCGGCTTGCGTTACTTGGTGCGTCAGAACTCTCGAAAGATTCCACGCAGGATCCTCAAATGCTGCATACAATATCGTATTAGGTGACGAATCCTGGATATATGCGTACGAACTCGAAACAAAAAACCAGTCACGAGTTTGGGTGTTCGAAAATGAGTTAAAGCCAACAAAAATTGTTCGTTCACGGAGTGTTGCAAACAAAATGGTGGCCACGTTTGTCTCCAAAACCTGCCATGTGACGACTATTCCTCTTGGAAGAGAAAGAAAGGTTAATGCAGAATGTTATGCTAGCATTTGTTTGCCACAGGTCGTTTCTGAATTCCGTAAAGAGAACTGCAACCGCCGCATCATCCTCCATCACGACAATGCGAGTTCTCACACCGCACACAGAACAAAAGAGTTTTTAAAGCAAGAAAGCATAGAATTATTAGACCATCCGCCGTACAGCCCCGACCTAAGCCTAAAATAAAGAATAAATTACGTGGACAGAGATTTTCATCACCTGAAGAAGTTATGGACGCCTCGAAAACGGCCATTTTCGAGACCCCAACTTCCGAATGGAATGGTTGCTTCAATGATTCGTTCCATTGTATGGAAAAATGTGTCAAATTTCGCGGAGAATACTTCGAAAAGCAATAAATACATTTTTAAATAGTAATGTTGTGTCACTTCCTTGATTCCCGAAATTTTCAGTGGCGCCATCGTATACGCAATGGCACCAAAAGTATAAAACAAAATACCTAAGTGCATTAGAGATTGTAACAACATAAATATTTATAAACCTAAACTTTTTGAGCTACTAAATTATAAAGTATATTATTCAATAGATGAATTCCTTAATATTAATTTTTTTTTAATTTTTTTTTTAATTTTTTTTTAAAGAGCCATGCATTCCTCCAAAACCCACTATACGGTGTCAATGGGAGACTTCAATGCAAAACTAGGCACAAGAGAGAACGGTGACCTGAAAGTAGGGAAATTTGGAATAGGGCAACGGAACCCACGTGGCCAGCAGCTGGCCGACTTCATGGAAAAAGAGGGACTCTTTATGATGAACTCTTTCTTCCAGAAGCGGCCCCATAAGAAGTGAACCTGGTCGAGCCCCGACGGTTCGACAAAAAATGAGATTGACTTCATTATGACGACCAACCGACAACTTTTCAGTGATGTCTCCGTGATCGCGAGGGTGAAAACTGGTAGCGATCACCGAATGGTTAGAGGCACACTGAACCAAAACGTTAAGTTGAAGAGTTCAAGTCTAATGAAGTCAACGCTCCGTCCTCCTCGTGCTCAATTCCAAAGTCCCGAAACCTTTCAGCTAAAGTTACAAAACCGTTTTCAGTGCCTAGAAAAGTGCAATGAAGTGGACGATATGAATGACAAGCTCGTGGAAACTGTCCATGCGGTCGGAGCTAAGTTCTGCAAGACCCGTCGCAGAAGAACACAAAAACTCACCGATGGGACATGAAGCTACACTATTCAACAGATTTGACAGCATACAGGCAACTGAACAGACAGATCTCCAAATGCATGCGGCGGGACTTACGCAACTTAAATACAGCTCGTATTGAAAAAGCGATTGAGCGGAACCAAGGCTCCAAAGTCTTTGCCAGAGATCTGTCTGCCAGAAAGAGCCAACTGTCAAAGCTGAAGACAGAATGTGGCATCATCGTTTCCGGGGCACCTGAGATTTTGAGTGAGATTGAGAGGTTCTATGGGCAGCTGTACACGTCATCGTTGGAGCCACACGCAAGTGTGAGTAACGATCCAAGAGCGAGTCTTATCCGACACTATTCTCAAGATATCCCGGACGTCAGTCTGAGCGAGATTAGAATGAGTCTCTAGCACCTTAAAAACCGCGAGGCCCCAGTCGAGGATGAAATTACAGCGGAGCTTCTGAAAGCGGTTGGAAAACCGGTACTTGAAGTCCTTCAGAAGCTCTTTAATTCCGTCCTCCATGGTGGCATTACACCGGAGGCGTGGAGCAAAAGTGCGGTGGTCTTGTTCTTCAAGAAAGGCGACGACGCTCTCTTGAAGAACTACAGACCGATTTCCCTTCTGAGCCGCGTCTACGTGCTGTTTTCGAGAGTCATTAAGAATCGTCTCGCGCGCAGACTTGACGACTTCCAGCCTCCCAAACAAGCTGGTTTTCGAAAAGGCTTTAGCACCATAGACCTCATAATAATGAATAATATAACAATAACATAGAAATAGAACGGAAATACTCAAAACAGCAACAGATTTTTACAAAAATCTTTATAGCACACCTAAGCAACCAGCGTATAAATTACCGAGTAGTAGTGCAGACGAGGCGAAAGCAACCATTGATGAAGACGAAGTGGCTAAAGTAATTAAGGCACTAAAAATCGATAAAAGCCCAGGGCCCGACAGAATCACCAACGAGGCTATAAAAACAGGACACAAATATTTATTTAAACCTCTAACCAGACTGTTCAACAAGATACTGAATTGCAAAAACACCCCACGTCAATGGTCAGAGTCGGAAATAATTTTACTCTACAAAAAAGGAGACCCAAACAATATTAGTAATTACAGACCAATAAGCCTGCTACCGTCACTATACAAACTTTTGTCCTCCATTCTTGAGAAAAAAATAAAAGTAACCACAAAAAACTTCCAACCTATAGAACAGGCGGGCTTCAGACGAGGTTTTTCTACTGTTGACCATATACATTCGCCACAGATGATAATAGAAAAATTCCAAGAGTTCAACAGACCACTCTATGCTGTCTTTATTGATTACCAAAAATCCTTTGACACTCTACTCCACTCATCGATTTGGGAAGCTCTACTCTCTCAAGAAGTGGCATTGGATTACATACAAGTTCTTAAAAACATCTATGACAACAGTATTAGCAGAATGAAGTTGGAGACCACTGAGCCAATCATACAAATAAAAAAAGGTGTAAGGCAAGGAGACCCAGTCTCATCAACAATCTTTATACCGGTGCTAGAGTCCATCATTCGCAAACTAAACTGAGAGAAAGTCGGCATGAACGTAAACGGTTGTTACCTGAGTCATCTCAGATTTGCTGACGACATAGTTCTGCTATCAGAAAGCACAAACCAACTACAAATGATGATAAACTCTCTACATGAAAAAAGTAGTAAAGTAGGCTTAGAAATCAACTTAAATAAAACTAATGTCATGACAAATCATATTAAAATACCTATATATCTCAAAAATTTGCCTTTAACCTATGTTGATACATACATTTATCTGGGTAAACAAATTTCATTTAACCAACAAAACAACGAACAAGAAGTAGAGAGAAAAGTCAACATCACTTGGAAGAAGTTCTGGAGCCTCAAAGAAATTCTAAAAAGCGACTTGCCCATAAGGCTAAAAAGCAAAGTCATAAACAACTACTTCCTTCACTAACATACGCCTGTCAAACATGAAAATTTACTAGGAAAATAAAAAATAAGATCATAACAAGTTAAAAAAGTATAGAAAGAAGCATTTTGAAGATTAAGAAGATCAAAAAAGAATCCAAAATACTATCATAAGACAGAAAACTAAAGCCATTGACGCTCTCAGCTACTCACAGAAGCTAAAATGGCGATGGGCTGGACATGTAGCCAGACTTACTGACAATCGCTGGACCATAAAGACCACATCATGGGTAGGACCATTGGGCCAAAAGAAAAGGTTTCTAACAGTGGTAGAGCCACGTGGCAGCTTTTGCTGTCGCATGGATGGGCCGGCTCGAACCGGGGTGGTACCACGACCTCACAGAATACCAGTGTGAAGTAGAGGTTTACCTCTGCGTTTCGCTTGGTGAGTGCAGGTGGCCGGAGGCCCTTTTTACTGGAAATGAGGCATTCCATCTTAGTCCTCACGGGTGGCAACGCATCTGCTTTTAGATTTGTAATAGAGTATAGATGTAAATGTCTATGGGCCGCAGCAACCACTAACCATCAGGTGGACTGTGTGCTCGTTTGTCCCTCGAAAAAGGGTAGACCAATTGCGCGCTGGGCATACGACATTATAAAAATAGCAGGTACCCACTGGATGCGAGTAGCAGAGAACAGAAAACAATGGTAATCTCTGTAAGAGGCTTTTACTCTCCGTTAAGAGGGGTTCTTGTAATTTTACAAAAAAAAATTTTATTATACATTGTTATAATTGTCTAAGACAACTACTAGAAGTAAGAAGAAAAATTATCTTGTTCCATATTATTCTATTACATACCTATCTACCAAAAATAAGTATATTCCTTACTAAATATATGTTATATTCCTAACTATTAAATGTAATATATACCAAAATACTACGTTTTGTATCACTGGATTAATTAATTTTTGCATGCACACTGTTTTGAATTGTAAATCTCTACTTTGAAGCAAGAAATAAAAGGCTTTTTTATTTTTTTTTTTATTTGTTTATGTATGTGGTCTATGGTGTTAAAGCCCTTTCGGAAACCGGCTTGTTCGGGAGGCTGGAAGTCGTCCAGTCTGCGCGCGTGACGATTTGTAATGACTCTTGAAAACAGCACGTAGACGCGGCTCAGAAGGGAAATCGGTCTGTAGTTCTTCAAGAAAGTGTTGTCACCTTTCTTGAAGAACAAGACCACCGCACTTCTGTTCCACGCGTATATATACATATCGAAAATAAATAGAAAACATCAGAAGGTTATTTCTTTAAAATAATTGTAGCGTGAGAGCGGATGTTCAACTCGTTCCCTTGCTTACACAATTAATCATTATCAGCAATAAAACAGCGTACTGCACTATACATTTAATATAAAGCAGTTACAGTTCGACCATACCGTAATATATCCCAGTCACAATATGCAAACCAACAGCATTAACGCAAATTTCATCGTAACACAGAGCAGCCACGCACCGGTTTAACGGTGGTAGAGCCACGCAGCAGTTTATGCTGTTGCACGTATGGGCCGGCTCGAGCCGGGTTGGTACCACGACCTCACAGAATACCGGCGTTAAGTAGAAGCTCTGCTTCTGCGTATCGTCTAGTGAGTGCAAGTGGCCGGAGGCCCAATTCCCCCCCCCCCCCCCCCCATCAACCTCGCTGCGCATCCACGAACATGTTATTCCAATCCTGAGCATGGGTATTTAGGCTGCCCCGCGTATTCTGGGGGGGGGGGGGGGGGGGGGGTAAAATTCCGCACAGAAACATAACTGCTCGGGGCAAACTGAGCAACAATACCAAGGTGACCCCTGCCACCGGCGCTGTTGCTGACTCTGTCACTGATGTGGTGCTACAGGGAATGGAAATATTTATTCCATCATCTGTGTTACCCATCGGAGACAGATCTCAGCCTTGGTTTGGTCGCTCCTGTAAAACTGCATTACGCAGTAAGTAGGAGTGTTATCAAGCCTAGGCTGCGGCTTCGGCGAATCGGGATGTAAACACCAGCATACTTAAAAAGAAGTATAACTTCGCCTCCAGGTCCTTCAAGAGAGTTATTGACAAGGCAAAGTCGGAGCACATAGGCAGAATTGGCGAGAAACTAGTTCGCCTTCCTTTGGGAACCCGTGCATTCTGGTCTCTCGCCAAGGCTGTCCAAGGGAATTTCTGTAAGCCATCACTATCATCTCTGCACAGGGAGGACGACTCACTGGCCCAAGACGCAAAAGACAAAGCCGACCTTTTAGGCTCCCTTTTTGCGTCCAAGTCGACTCTTGATGACGGGGGGAAAACACCGCCGACCATCCCGCGGTGTGAGTGCTCCATGCCGCATGTGCTGTTCTCACAGCGCTCGGCTCGCAAAGCACTTCTCTCCCTGGACATCCAGACGTCGAGTGGGCCTGACGAAATCCCCCCAATTGTGCTGAGGACGTGTGCTCCGGAGTTGACAACGGTCCTAAAGCATCTTTTCGGTACTCCTACTCCCAAGGCGTAGTCCCGAAATCATGGAAGACAGCTTTTGTCCACCCGATCCCTAAAAAAGGCGACCGCTCAGACCCGTCCAACTATAGGCCTATCGCGATCACTTCCCTGTTCCCCAAAATAATGGAATCCATTACTAACTGCCAGCTCATCCGGTACCTTGAGGATGTTCAGCTGATTAGTGACCGCCAATACGGTTTTCGTCGGGGTCGATCAGCTGGTGATCCTCTGGTCTACCTGACCCATAGATGGGCGGAGGCAGTAGAGTCCAAGGGGGAGGCGTTGGCCGTTAGTCTGGATATTGCGAAGGCCTTCGATCGGGTTTGGCACAAAGCGCTTCTTTCGAAGCTCCCTTCCTATGGGCTTCCCGATAAATTGTGCAATTGGATCACCAGCTTCCTTGCAGATCGGAGCATCAAGGTCGTTGTAAACGGTGCATGTTCTGACTACAAGCCTATTAACGCTGGTGTTCCACAAGGCTGTGTGCTATCACCAACGCTGTTTCTTCTGCATATCAATGATATGTTGCTAACTGGTAACATTCATTGCTATGCGGATGACAGCACTGGTGATGTTCTAAAGACCGGCCGTGCTAATATTTCTCGGGAAAACGTCTTCGAGTACCAGAACAAACTTGTGTCTGAAGTCGAGTCTTTGCTGGACAAAGTCTCGGACTGGGGGCGACTAAATCTATTCCAGTTTAATCCTCAGAAGACACAAGTTTGCGCGTTTATCGCTAAAAAGAAACCCTTTGTCGTTTATCCTCAGTTTCTAGGCACTCCCCTAGTTGCCTCAGCCAGTATCGGAATCCTCGTCGTCGACATATCGAGTGACGTGCAGTTTCGTGGTCACTTGGAAGAGAAGGCCAAATTGGCCTCTAAAAAGCTTGGCGTGCTCAGCAGAGCGGGACAGTATTTCATGCCGGCACACCGCCTGCAACTTTACAAGGCGCAGGTTCGGCCTCACATGGAATACTGTTCCCATCTCTGGGCAGGGGCTCCCCAGTGCCAGCTCCTTCCACTTGACCGCATCCAGCTCAGAGCGGCTCGAATCGTCGACGACCGAGCCCTTTCCGATCGGCTCGATTCATTGGCACTGCGAAGAGATGTTGCATGCCTTTGCATTTTCTTTCGCATCTACCATGGGGAGTGCTCTGAGGAATTGTACAGATTAATTCCAGCCGCCAAATTTCACGAACGCACATCGCGGCAGAACTCCCGATACCATCTACACCATCTGGATGATTGGCGGTCCACCACTGTGCGATTTAGAAGATGTTTTCTTCCTCGCACGTCTTCCTTGTGGAATCGATTACCATCAGCGATTTTTCCGGACCGATACGACTTAGGGACCTTCAAAAAAAGAGCGAACTCCTTTTTAAAAGGCCGGCAACGCATCTGCAATTCCCTCCCTCGTGTTGCAGTTGTTCATAGGCGGCGGTAGTCACTTACCATCAGGTGAGCCGCATGCTCGTTTGCCCCCTCTCATATAAAAAAAATAAACACGATCTTCGTTGCCTGCATTAGAAGAATTACTATAACTGACAGAACTACGATACTGTCACTATCATTCGTAGAATGACTTAGGCAAAATCTCTCGCGTAGAATCGTCGACCAACAAGTTTTATCCGATCAGCTTGATGCGAAGAGACGTTCCATCTCTATGCATTTTCGACCGCATATATTACGAGGAGTACTCAGAAGTATTGTTCGGATTAATTCCAGCTGCTGAATTACACCATCGTACACTGCGACAGAACTCGAAATTCCATTCTCATCATCTCGATGGCTGGCGGTACACAACTGTGCGATTTACGCGGAATTTTCTGCTTCGTATGACCAAACTATGGAATATATTGTCACCAGCGGTTTTGCGGACCGATTGGACTTAAGGATCTTCAAGAAAAAAGCCTACTCCTTTTTAAGAGGCCGGCAATGCACCTGCGAATCCCCTGATATTGCGGAGGTTCATGTTCTACGGTGATCACTTATCATTAGGTGAGCCACATGCTCGTTTGCCTCTTCCCTAATAAAAACTACGGTTGCAACTATGGCAAATATCCCCCCATTGAAGCAATCTATGGAGCTGGCCCATGTTAGACTGAGGAATTTTATATGTTCTAACGGTAAATTTCATGTTACTTCACTTTACTTTAGATTCAAAATAAAGTCCTTCACACAAGCCCACCTTAGTACTGCATGGTTAATGTATTGTTCTGCGGCACTGCGAGTCACAGGTTTGATTCCTCTTCGTAATTTTAGTGTTATTCTTATAACAACCATTAACGAAAAATTCAGTACCATCCCCAAATATACCAGCAAGTAAGCGTAGATATATAATTTCAACGTTCAGCATATAATGTTAAAAAGCTTTGTTATCTTTGGTAGTGAAAAAAATAGAGATGAGTTTATTTAATTATGACTTCATTTGATACCATAATGTCGTAAGGACTTTTGCAACAAGGAAACGCGAGTGACACTGTAAATGTATTGGATTACAGAAGGCTCTAACAGCAGTTAATACCCCAAATCTTAAACATCTGTAGAGATAATTAAAAAAATATGAATAAAACTTTAACCTCAATATTTTTAATAAAGAACAATGACAAACATGCACTCGGTCTACCTGATGGTAAGCAAATTTTATGACCCATAGAATTCTACATATATCCTCGATAACTAATCAAGTTAAAGATGGTTGTCAGTCCTGAGATCTATGATAGAACGACTCATTACCATAAAAAAGGGTATCCCTTTATCTGCACTAAGCACAGCATCGTTATTCTGTTCTCGCTTGTACACTATGCGCAAATTACCAAGTGTACGAAAGTGTAATTTAAGTAGATAAAAATATAAGTGTATGCTGCTGTGTTTCATATGAATAGTGTTAAGAACTGGAAATCCTTTTTATTGGAAACGAGACATTCTGTCTTAGGACGCAGGGCCAACAACGCATCTTCATTTTGATTCCTAATCGAGGTTAGACCTACTAGTAAATGTCTATGGGCCTCAGCACCAGGGTGGTGGTAAGTGTAACATCAGGTGGATCGGTACTAGTTTGTCACTATTATTCTATAAAATAGGTAACATCCTTAAATTTTATTTGTTGATAGTTCATACAAAAAAATTTACAACACGTTTGGTAATAACTCAACAGGCTTAACCTAAATACTGTTAAAATTTTAATTAATTAAAACTAATAACTGTGCAATGCGGATAGCAATGAGTGCCGGATAAATTAGTAAACACATTTTGTTTTGCGAACACTATTTGGTGCAGCATGCATACAATAAATCATTACCTCATCTCATTTTATGGGAGTCGCCTCTAGAATTAGGAAAAACCAAGAAGTTTTCATGTCTTCTGATAGGTTCTGATAGGATGGCATTTAATACCACAAATACAATCTATACTTAAGACTGACGATGAAAAGAAGTGTGAAAAGGATTTATTTATTAGAGCCAGAATTTATTAAAATTAAAAAAAAATGTGAATTGATTACTTTAACTTGTAATTAAAATTAGTAAGCCGAAGCGAATGTCAGGTCATGTGGATTCCACTGACATATTACAATGCAAATTTCGTTAAATTTTTCGTAATTATCCAATTAGTAGGATTTTTTAATTTATTTTATTTTGTTAAATAACGGAAGTCAATCTGTGCGAGATTAAAATTGGTCTTCAGAACCTCAAAAAAGAGCAAAGCCCCAGGCGAGGATGGAATTATAGCGGAGCCTTTGAAAGCGGGTGGGAAAACCGGTACTTGAAATTCTTCAGAATCTTTTTAATTCCGTCGTCTATGGTGGGAATACTCCGAAAACGTGAAGCAGAGGTGCGGTGGTCGTATTCTTTAAGAAAAGCAATAACAAAAGAAAGTCGAGAAAAGGTGACAACGCTCTCTTGAAGAACTACAGATCGATTTCCTTCTGAGCCGCGTCTACGTGCTGTTTTTCAGAGCCATTACGAATCATTTCACACGCAGACTCGACGACTTTCAGCATTCCGAACAAGCCGGTTTCCGAAAAGGCTTCAGTATATCATAAAACACATACAAACCCTTCGAAAAATTGTACAGAAGACCGAAGAGTACAATCTGCCACTTTGCCTTGCGTATGTGGACTATGAGAGAGTCTTAGATTCCGTTGAATTTTAGGTGAAGTATCAGTACTTTTAGCGATGCCAAGTTGACTATCGGTATATCGAAATGCTGAAGTGCTTGTACAGCAGGGCTACGATGGCTATCCGAGTACAGAACCAGAGTACGTTACCTATCCAACTACAGAGAGGTGTAACACAGGGTGACTTTTTAAGCTACTGGACTGCAAAAAATACGGTATTAACATCAATGGCGACTTCATCACTCACCTTCGATTTGCCGAAGATATAATCCTTATGGCAGCATCGGTGAAAAGCCAAAGCACTATACTCAATGACCTCAATATTGTCTCTCAACGGACAGATGTTAATATGAACATGGAGAAAACAAAGGTCATGTGTAATATCCACGTCACACCTATGCCGGTATTTGTTGGGAGCACTAAGCTCGAAGTTGTTGACGAGTATGTTTACCTGGGAAAAATAGTCTGACTAGGTAAGTACAAATTCGACTGAGAGTTCGATCGATGGATTCAACTCGGTTAGGTAGCGTTAGGGAAATTACGACCAGAGCGACAGACATAGCCCAACGGGTTAGTAAGCTTAAGTGGCAATGGGCCGGACACTGATAACATGCGTAAGGATCATTCTTCAACAGCAATAACTGACAAATGCCGCATAGTAGAAGCTGGTGAGATAGTACCTAGTCATCTACTAACAGATAAGGGCAAATTGAAGCATTTTAATGCTAACTAGGAAATCCCATAATTAAAATTAAAAACGGCATCGTATGGATTGATACCGCGAAAGACATCAAATGTACGACGGATTTGAATTGATGACTTATTAATGAAATGAAATTCAAACCAGAAAAACACAAAACGCATTATATCATATTTTATTATTCCATATACTTTTAAAAAGGTCGCACTGAAGTACTTTTATAAATGCAAACTTTTGGCTTCTATATGAGCGGTTAAAGTATGTATATGAAAGTAAATATATGTAAGTATGTGTAATATATAAACGCCCTAATTAAAGGCATAGCCACTAATTAACACATACAGTTTAAGTGGCAGTGGAGGATTATAAATTCGGTAAGTTAAAATATAACCCAATTAAAATCTAGAGTAACCTAATTAGAAGATAGCCTTTATCTGTGTTTTCATTCATCATCATCATTATCATCATTAAGCCCTTCACGATTCCACTGCTGAACATAGGCCTCCCCAAAGGAAGCCACGAAGCACGGTCCTGAGCCACCTGCATCCATCGACTACCTGCATGTCTTACCAGTTCGTCACTTCATCTAGTAGGGGGATGCCCTACACTTCGCCTACCAGTACGAGGCCGCCACTTGAGAACCATTTTTCCCCATCAGTTGTCGGTTCTTCGAGCTATATGGCCGGACTATTGCCACTTCAGCTTACTGATCCGTTGGGCTATGTCGGTTACTTTGATTCTTATGCGGGTAACCTCATCCTCGGATATGTCGCTAGTCTGGCTTGATTCTCGTAGTATAGCGGCCTGTGTAGATTTATACGCATATGTAATTTGCTTTTCACTTCTTTCGGCAGCCCTTATCTCCTTATTTTTAATAAAAAATAATAACAGCGTTGTTAACTAATACTCTGTTTAAACACTCCATCAAAGCTTTAAATTCTTTTTCCAGTAGTGGTTAACTACAGCAGTGGTGTGTACAATCCCATGACTTTTGAATTTCGTGGTTTTTATAGTTAAATATTAGGCTCCTGTCGAAGGTTACTGTCAAAGACTACTGTCAAAGGCTGCTGTCCTGCAGCGCCTGTCCCTGAGGGGACTGTTACGGACTGGTAATGAAAACATAGTATCACTTAAGATGTTTTGGAGACTGATTCCTTTAACTTTTTTCAAAATTTCCGCTTAAGAAATAAATAGGCATAAATATAATATGACGATCCGAAACTAGATAAAATGATGAAATGTTAAGACATATGAGTTCAATCGGTACCGTATCATTTCCAGTCCAGTAGTTTGAAAACGTCTTCCAATGCAGCGGTTAAAAGTTTCGAAGATATAACGTCTTCTTCTTCACTGTCTTCTCTCGCCCTCTCTGCAATTGGGTAGTTTTCATAGTCTGGTTCTGTATTCGGATAGCTATCGTAGCCTTACTGCACAAACACTTCAGCACTTCGATATACCGACAGTCAATTTGGCACCGGTGAAGGGACTGACACCATCCAAATTTCGACGGAATTAAAAGCTTTGTCATAGTCCACATTTGCCAGACATTGTGGCAAATTTTAGTCCTCGGACTTCTATACAATTTGCTGAAGGGTATGTATGTGGTCTATGGTGCAAAAGCCTTTTCGGAAACTGGCTTGATCAGAAGGCTGGAAGTCGTTGAGTCTGCATGCGAGACGATTTGTAATGACTCTCGAAAACAGCACGTAGACGCGGCTCAGAAAAGAAATCAGTCTGTAGTTCTTCAAGAGAGCGTTGTCACCTTTCTTGAAGAACGAGACCATTGCACTTCCACTCCACGCCTTCGGTAAATGCCACCATGGAGGAAGAGATAAAATGAAAAAAGAGCTTCTGTAGGACTTCAAGTACCGGGTTTCCACCCGCTTTCAGAAGCTCCGCTGTAGTTCCATCCTCGCCTGGGGCCTTGCCGTTGTTAAGGTGCTGGAGAGCCATTCTAATCTCGCTCATGCTGACATCTGGAATATCATCAGAATAGTGTGGGATAAGACTTGTTCTTGAATTGTTACACACACTTGCGTGTGGCTCCAACGATGATGTGTACAGCTATAGAACCTCTCAATCTAAGGAGATTGAGAGGTTTTGAAGGCAAAATCTCAAGTGTCCCGGAAACGACGCTGCCGCACTTGATCTTCAGCATTGGCAGTTGGTTGTTTCTAGCAAACAGATTTCTAGCAACGACTTTGGAGTCCCCATCGGTTGTCGGTTCTTCGAGCTATATGGCCGGCCTACTGCCACTTCAGCTTACTAATCCGTTGGGCTGTATCGGTTACTCTGGTTCTACTGCGGATATCCTCATTCCTAAGTTTATCACGCAGATAAACTCCAAGCATTGCTCTCTCCATAGCTCGCTGAGCGACCTTGAGCTTCCTCATACGGCCAGCGGTGAAGGACCACGTCTCAAAACCGTAAGTCATCACTGGCAACACGCACTGGTTGTACAATTTCGTTTTAAGGTTTTACCTTCGACCGAGTTGGTGCCAAGTAGACTGTCAGTATATCGAAGTGCTGAAGTGTTTGTACAGTAGAGCTACGATGGCTATCCGAGTACAGAATCAGAGTACGAAACCTATCCAACTGCAGAGAGGTGTAAGACAGGGTGACGTTATATACCTGAAACTCGTCACCGCTGCATTGGAAGACGTTTTTAAGCTACTGGACTGTAAAGTATGCGGTATTAACATCAGTGGCGAGTACATCACTCACCTTCGATTTGTCGACGATATAATCCTTATGGCAGAATCACTGGAGGACTTAAGCACTATGCTCAATGACCTCAAATGTGTCTCCCAACGGATAGATATTAAGATGAACATGGACAAAACAAAAATCATATTTTACGTCCATGTGACACCTATGCCGGTAGTTGTTGGGAACACTAAGCTCGAAGTTGTTAACGAGTATGTTTACCTGGGACAAATAGTCCGATTAGGTAAGTCCCACTTCGACCAAGAGGTCAATCGAAGGATTCAACTCGGCTGGGCAGCGTTCGGGAAACTACGACACATCTTCTCGTTAGACATACCTCAAAACCTGAAAACGAAACTGTACAACCAGTGCGTGTTGCCAGTGATGACTTACGGATCTGAGACGTGGTCCTTCACTGCTGGCCGTATGAGAAAGCTTCAGGTCGCTCAGCGAGCTATGGAGAGGGCTATGCTCGGGGTTTCTCTGCGTGATACATTTAGAAATGAGGATATCCGCAGTAGAACCAGAGTAACCGACATAGCCCAGCGGCAGTGGGCCGGCCATATAGCTAGAAGAACCGACAACCGATGGAGAAGAAAGGTTCTCGAGTGGCAGCCTCGTAACGGTGGGCGAAGTGTAGGGCGATCCCCCACGAGATAGAATGACGACCTGGTAAGACATGCAGGAAGTCGATGGATGCAGGTGGCTCGGGACCGTGCTTTGTGGCATTCCTTGGGGGAGGCCTATGCTCAGCAGTGGACTTATAAATGGCTGTAATGATGACGAACTCTTTAATTAACGTCCTGAATACGTTTGATGCATCCGTCAGTATTCAGTAGGTTCGTTCATGATGATGAATGTAGTGTATTTGAAAAAATTGTATTTAACATAACTATTGTTATAACTTAATTCAAACAAAGTTTACACGTACAAAACTATCAGTCACTACATTGCTCTCCAGTGCGGCCATTTTGCAAAAAATATTCTATTTCTGCTTGGAACTCTTTGTACTCGCAAACATTGGCAAATAAAATTCGAACTTATTTTTATTTGGAGCTTCGGTTGCTCCGCCTTTCCATAGTAGATGATAAATATTTTTCTTATTTAATTACATTCTTATTAAGATATTTTAAACATTACATACAAGCTATCATTCTCTAGTATGATTAAATAAGGATTTTCTAATTGAACGGTCTATGTAAGTTGTCGTCGAGAACTCTTGCTATGTAGTCCAACTATCCGCTCTTCCTCCTGTGTATTCATCATCAGCTTATACCTATGGGCAGTTGTGAAGAAATACCAGCCTAATACTCAAGCCAGTCAAAATCCATTCTGAAAGAGAAACCCTGTGAGAGTAAGCCCTGTGACTAATGTGAATAATTGGCTCATTTAAGTAAAAGTCCAAGTGATAACCTATCTCTGTTTTGAAGTCTATCATTGAATAGTGGCGGGCTTATAATGAGAGATCAACGTCATCATCACGTGAACTATAAACCATTTGAAACTTTAAACAATTCAAATATGAGGAAGATTTATGTAATCGACTCCATGCAACCATATTGACAGCTGCAAAATCATATGGTAAATCTAGTAACGGGTAAAGTGAATTTAGTCTCATTGAATTTGTGCCATTATACTGCCAACCATGTAACACATATGTAGTTATGGCGTAAGAATATCCATTACCACATATCACACCGTGGGTATCGTAAGAGGCAACTGAGGGAAACAAACCTGAAGATGGGGAGCAGTGGTTTTCTTATACAGACAGAAAATTTTAATATTCCGTTTGTCAACCCGCCTGCGAAGCGTGGCAAATATGCCAAATATCGCCATATAAGGCAATCTTGGGGGAGTGCCCTGTGTTCTGCAGTGAACTTTCGATAGACTGTAACGGTACACACTACCAAAGATTTTCTATAATTCTAAGAATTTGATAGCACACAAATACAATTGAATCAAAACTTATGAATTCCCAACCTTTAAATGACAAAGTAATCTTAAAAATAATAAAGTAACAAACATAACATCATAGAGGTCAGCCTGGCGCCGCTAGCTATGAATAGTTAGTACATATTCGAGTCTGGCGAATGGCGAACTGCCTCTAAATATGTAATGATACACCGCTGCATACAGCGATACACATAAGTTTATCTTTCAAAAGGCCTCATACCTTTCATAGAAAGCACTAAGGTAGATGAAATTAACTACAACGCTAACACTAAAACTTTTACAATCTTACAATAGTAAAGGTTCAGTTAAGTATATAGGTTTAATTTTTTTTATTTAAAGTTTAACATTAAAATGAAAGAATGATTGATACTGCTGGTAAACCTTAACGTCATATTATTAAGTTCGAAAGCAAACCATTTGAGATTCATAATGTCAAAATGTAAATATTACATACCTATTTTATTAAGCTGGGGGTAGCTTAGGGATTAAGCGCTTGCTATAGATAAATTTCACAATACGCGAGCCACCCGAGTTTGATCCACGACGACAACAATTGAATTATTGCAACGTAAAGTACCGATTTGCCACGTTATCGGTTGTGAAGGAAATATGATGATGAAATATTTTATTTCGAGGATATGCAGTAATATTCCAAGATAAAAATATTTCCAGGACTATCGAACTTCGCCAACACGCACTGGATCAGCGTGGCAGATTAATTACTCCATAATAGTCTCAGTATTGAAAGCAGGTTTGTGCCCAGCAGTAGGATGTGAATAGGCTTTAACTTTACTTTTATATATTTTGATCATGGAACCTCTCATCTGTTTCAATAGCTCAGTCAATAAAAGTCTTTTTCGCTTTAATATTTACTATATTAATTACACCTAAAGTTGCCGTTAATGTTATATTTAGTTTCAATGGTTAAAGAAAAAGAAAAACCACTTTTTGATACAAAAATACTAGAAGTCAGTAGAATTATTTACGATATCTTTTCTTGTTCAAATACAAACTCGTAAGTTCCGGTGGTGTACCCTGCTATAAATTGTAAATAATTAATTCCATTAGGTATTTCAATTTTGCTTCTACAGGATTTCTATCAAGTCTGTACATACAAAAGCACATCTTTTTTATGATACGAATATTCTACAAGTGAATTCTAGAACTGAAAAGAGACTGCTTTTTTTAATCGCGCTGTTTATGCGTATCAAAAGCTTATTCACTCGTGCCTTGTGTTTATTTTATGTCAAAAAGTAACTCGCTGGCTTTCATGCTGGTAAATAAAAAGTTTTGACTATCAATAAGTTTTATGGCATAATCTACATAATTATTAAATAAAATTATTATATTTTATTCTATAATAAATAGTATTTATAAAAAGCTTTAAAGGTAACGTATTAGTAGTTGTGCCCGCCTACGGATCCCAAGATTGTTTGCTTGAAAATTTTGAGGATGGAGGTAACGTTTTCATACATTCATACTGTAGACTAAAGTTACAATAGGGCCTTAATAAAAGAAAGAAACGAATTAAAAAACTAAAAAGATTAAAACTATTTCCACACGCAATAGCTTCTAAAGTCTGAGCTACGATGTATTGTATCGAAAAACACCTCAACTGCCATTTTGTCACCCTTTTTGTTAAAAAAAAAACGATCCACTGCAACATTTTATATAAAAATATAGCATTGTATTACGTTTTTATAGCGCCATTAAAAAGAGCAATTAAAAATATACAAACGCACGTGCGCACCATTTGGTTTGTACAAATACTTTAGTCTTTGCACAAACCGAATAGACGGTGTAATTATTGACGCTCTTTAGATGTATGTAAAGTACGGCACCGTACGCGTGTTCGATGGCATCGGAAAACCCTAAAAGTGTGGCAGTACAATTTCTGGGATACACCAACATGTCGCGGGCTACACGCTCACACAACTCATGTACGCACGCACGCACGCACTCACGTAATCATGCACGCACACACGCACGTACTCATGTAATCATGCACGCACGCACACACATTATAATGTTATATATTTTATTGTAATCATCGTCTGTTTCATCTGTTTTATTAAACGGGTCACTTTTTGAAGGCATCACTAGTTACTTTTAATCCCTACAGGTCCATGTTAACGCGCACTTTATTATGAATGTAATAACTTGTGGACACTCCAAAGTCTGTTTATTATGAGCCAAAGTATGTTATCATGCTTAATATTGACGACTGTTTGCGCCAAATTTTACTAACATATTTTTTTTTTTTGTAAAAGATGTTAATACATTTTAAACATGAAAATAACTTCCGATCAATAGTATGTCAATAGCATTTACTCTGTATCATACCTAAAGCTTATTAATATAGTCCTCTTCGCGAGAGGAAATTTTTAACAGCTAAGTACTCTCAGTCATTGATTTTTAACTATCACGTCGTCATTAAAAATAAGGACAGTAATATTAATAGCTACAGCTGAGTGTTTATTGGAATTAGGAACATTTAAGAGATTTAATAAATCAGGTTAATAACGTAGAAAATACTTTTATAAACTGAACTGACGAACGAAGGTTTATCTTTACAAAATTATCTTTAATACAATCATTACAATAAACTTTTTTTAAATAAAGCAATCTATTTAGGACTGTCAATATTTGTTTTTTTTTAATTAGACATGAAAATTTATATAAAAAAAGGACTAAGAAATTAGTCCTTTTTTATATAAACGCTTGGCAGCCTGCAATTTAAATTATTTTTTTCTGTTTGCATTTCTTCTACGCAGCAACGAGGCAACGGGACAACGAATTAACATGATTTTTGCATATAATAGATAATTTATAGGGAGAAATCTGACATAGGCATTTTCTATTGCATTTTCTATCACGGAAAAATGTACGGTTTCCGTAGAATAGATCTCAAACGTAATTCAATAATTACTACTTTATGTTGTCGTTTTCCCTTTCAAGCAGACGCGGCCACGGGCAAAAGTTACCACAAAATATTTTGTTGTGGCCATTTCAGACTGACGTTTTAAAATCAAACAAATTTTTATTTAAGAAATTCAATTACCAAAAATTTTAATTCCTGATAGTTTTATTTAAAACACAGGTACATTTAATTAAAACACAGCGACTTTATGTTGAAAAAAGGCTTCTAATTCGCTTGAAATTAATTTGATATTCCGTATTCATTTATAAAGAAAATTAAGGTTGACATATTTTAAGTGAGTTACAAATTTAACTTTCATTTAACAAAATATCATTACTCCCAAAGTAGGGTGGACCCATTATTCCAGAGCCAACCCCTGAAAATACTTACTCCCCTCATTGGACACTCAGGAAAATATATGTTCGCAGGTGAGTAATTTACCGAAATTATTAAGTTGACATGTGTGCGTTTGTAACATACACGATTAATTTCCTTTAAATGTTTGCGTGTTTTAGGCGTATCACGTAGAAGAACGCCGCACAAATACAAAATGCTTGAATACGTTGTAATTTTTAGTTACTTTCATATTAACAAGAAGCATTTCACATGATTAATGCAAAAATGTTTTATTCACAGTGAATTTCAGATTCTGTGCCAAAAGAACATCATTATAGTTGTGTATCGCTAGCAACGCAAAGTGGGGAATTTGCATTTGGAAAAATCCAAAATTAGGGGCTTTTTAGGTGCTAATTAGGTGCCAAGTTTAAAAATTAGGTGCTCTAAAATTTTCACCGCAACGAACTGTTGAAATTTGCGTTGCTAGCAAAACGTCTCGCTAGCAACGCAATGCAGTTATTACATATACGATAAATATTAATAGCAAGGAATTAAGTGCTAATTAGGTGCTGCAAGTATACGCAATAACAAGGCGCCCCTAATAAAAATAAAGTCGTTATTCAGAACATAGCAGATGCAAAATACAGATTTCCTGAAAATCAAAATAGAATCAAAATTGCTTTCAGAAAAAGTCTAAATTAGGGGCTTTTTAGGTGCTAATTAGGTGCCAAGTTTAAAAATTAGGTGCTCTAAAATTTTCACCGCAACGAACTGTTGAAATTTGCGTTGCTAGCAAAACGTCTCGCTAGCAACGCAATGAAGTTATTATATATACGATAAATATTAATAGCAAGGAATTAAGTGCTAATTAAGTGCTGAGCGATTATCGAAACCCGATATAGATTAAGATATTATTCTGGGAATTATAGGATCCATGACCAGCATTACCTTATCATAAGGTATAAACGGCTTTTTATGTTCTTTATCAGTGTCTAAAAATTAAGTGCTAATTAGGTGCCAAGTTTAAAAATTAGGTGCTATAAAATTTTCACCGCAACGAGCTGTTGAAATTTGCGTTGCTGGTAAAACGTATCGCTAGCAACGCAATGGATTTATTAGATATACGATAAATATTAATAGCAAGGAATTAAGTGCTTATTAGGTGCTGCAAGTACAGGCAATGACAAGGCGCCCCAGATAAAAGTAAAGTCGTTATTCAGAAAATTATTCGGCAAAGCAAATGCGAAATCAGGTCTTTGTGTTTGTGCCATCTAGCCTCTATCGTACTTACCACCTTCAGAGTCCATCGATTTTTATTCGATAAAATGACTAGAAATATAATAAATAAGAAAATAATAAGAATAAGAACTTTGTAGATGGCGATATTTATTACAAAGCAATTTACTGGAAAGAAAATATCCTTTCGATTTAGTACACTAAAGTTTAGGCTTCACATGTCTAAAAACTATATAATTAAAACTATATATATATATATATATATATATATATATATATATATATATATATATATATATATATATATATTTTCAACCAAATAAATTGTAACATTCATTTGATTGAAAATTATATTAAATAATATTATAAATCTATAATATTATTTAATATAACTTTCAACCAATTTTCAGCCATTTTCAAATATAATCATATTAAATCTGAAAAACAAAAAATGCTGTTCATACCTTATGGTAAGGTAATGGTGGTTTTAAATCCGATAATTTCCAGAATATTACCGTCATCTACATGCGACCTCAATAATCTTTAAGCACCTAATTAGCACTTAATTTTTAGACACTGATAAAGAATAAAAAATACCGTTCATACATTATGATAAGGTAATTGTGGTCGTGGACCCCATAATTCCCAAAATAATATCTTAATCTGTATCGGGTTTCAATAATTGTTCAGCACTTAATTAGCACTTAATTCCTTGCTATTAATATTTATCGTATATCTAATAACTTCATTGCGTTGCTAGCGATACGTTTTGCCAGCAACGAAAATTTTAGTCGATCGTTGCGGTGAAAATTTAAGAGCACCTAATTTTTAAACTTGGTACTCAATTAGCACCTAAAAATCCCCTAATTTGGGCTTTTCCTAAAAGCATTTTTGATTCTTTTCTGATATTCAGAAAACCTGAATTTTGCATCTGCTTTGTTCTGAATAACGACTTTATTTTTATTAAGGGCGCCTTGTCATTGCGTATACTTGCAGCACCTAATTAGCACTTAATTCCTTGCTATTAATATTTATCGTATATATAATAACTTCATTGCATTGCCAGCGATACGTTTTGTCATCAACACAAATTTCAACAGTTCGTTGCGGTGAAAATTTTAGAGCAACAAATTTTTAAACTTGGTTCTTAATTAGCACCTAAAAAGCCCCTAATTTGGACTTTTTCTGAAAGCAATTTTGATTCTATTTTGATTTTCAGGAAATCTGAATTTTGCATCTACTATGTTCTGAATAACGACTTTATTTTTATTAGGGGCGCCTTGTTATTGCGTATACTTGCAGCACCTAATTAGCACTTAATTCCTTGCTATTAATATTTATCGTATATGTAATAACTGCATTGCGTTGCTAGCGAGACGTTTTGCTAGCAACGCAAATTTCAACAGTTCGTTGCGGTGAAAATTTTAGAGCACCTAATTTTTAAACTTGGCACCTAATTAGCACCTAAAAAGCCCCTTATTTTGGATTATTCCAAATGCAAATTCCCGACTTTGCGTTGCTAGCGATACACAACTCATCATTATGATAATACGCAAACATCGAAAATTGAAGTAACTTTTTTTTAGTATTCCATATGACTGACGATTATCGTTAATCTCTATTTTCATCATTATCATCAGCTCGTAAAAGTTCATGGCTCATCAACTACGTAGTTTACCACGTAGTTGAGAAGAAGTATTGCTGGAAGTGAACAAGTTGCAATTGTTCACCAGAACCAGGAAAGTTTTGCAAAATTCGAAATGGAAATCGTGTCTTCCCAAGAATCTGGAATAATGGCGCCAATTTCAGAACATAGCTACTTAGATCTGGAAGGTTATGAAATCACTTATCTCAAAAACGCTGTAACTATACTAAAATTTCGTCTAAACAGGTATATTAAAAAGTTTGTTCCCTATTTTATCACCTTCACTATAATGAGTAGAATTGCGTAGTACTGTAGCATATCTGGTATCGTGATCGTAAATTCATTTTACAAGCGCAGTAAAGGCGACTCACCACTAGGTGAAGTGACGAAATCATGTAATATGCAGGTAGGCGATGCATTCATGTCTCGAAACCGTACTTTGTGACAATCTATGAAAGAAGGTCTATATGTAGACCTGTATTCAGCGGGTCAGGGTGATAATAATTACGATATAATATTGGATTCAACATGATTCAGTTCTTTATTCATCATTTAATAGCATACTGGTATTTACATATTCGAGAGGAGGTTTATTAAAATTCGACTTCTTTAAGAAAAATTTTCATAAATGTTTCCACCAAAATTTCCTTCACAACAGCAGTACCTCTTAACCCTAAAAAAGCCAGGTAAACTTATAAATTACTCATATAAAAGACCGCAAGATGTTTCAAGGTGAAATCGTAAACTTAATAAATTTTGGGTATTTTATTATTGTTCTAGATACTCGTACCCTTTAAAATGACAAATAAATTAAGAAGTATAAATTTTTCTTCATAAACTGATGGCAATATGTATAGTTACCATTCTATTAATATTTCTTAAAAATTTTATTCAATATATGAATATTACTCAGCTTAGATCCGTGGAAAAAATGGTATATCTTACCTTTATTAAGAGCATTTGACTCCCTCCCACGCTAGCACTGTCATTGTTAATAATTAGGTATCTTAATACATCCATATATAAATCTTCTGTATGTGTATTTCTCACTGAACTTATCCTAAACGAATACACCGATTTTGATGAAATGTTTGTGTATGTTTGAGTGGTAATGGTCCCTGGATGGTTTAGATTCACAATTGGTAGGTGGCGCTGCGAACAAGTTATCAGTTTTTTTTCTCAGCACAGGAAAACGTTTGCCGGGCCCGCTTGTTTTTATAATTTAACAAACGCTGTCATACCGCCAGTGAACGCAAATATACCGTAATATTTGCGTTCACAGAATACAGCTTTTGGTACATTTTATAACTTCCCTGTAGGAAGTTATTGTAATGGATCCAATTTTTCTAAAATCGGATCCAGTACAGTCCAAGCATATAAACAATCTTCACATTTCAAAGTAACTTAAGTCAGATGCTATAGTCACATGATTAAAGAAAAAACCGTACCGTAAGTTGATAAAGGTGTTGTTTATTTAATTTTACCCTCTTGTGCCAACTCCACAAAAATAGATAAATATTTTGACAGCTCCTTATAAGCTTTGTTAGGATACACGTATGTACATATATAGGCGGTCCCATAATGAACTGGCCTGATATAGTTCAACGCGACATGTCGCTACATGTTGTGTTGCATTAAATAGTACGTTTATCGTGCACTTAATATAAGAAACATGCATCGACATGAAATGCTTAGTCTTAGTTTAACAGGAATTTGAATATCGAGAGTTGCATATTTTTTCAAAATGTCGAAAACTGAGTATCGAAGTGTCATAAAGTTTCTGTTTAAAGAAGGTTTATCCCCTGCCCAAATAAATATAATAAATAATGATATTGATGTCGGATTATTTTATTATAATATTTGACAAATGCGCAAAAGTTCTACATAACAAACGTCAACGTCAACCATATGTGTCAATAATTTGTAATGTGTTTATAATTTAATTTAAAAATATTTTGTATCGTATTTCCGAGTTAAATTTATTGTAAAACTGTGAATAGTGATCAAAAAAATCGGTTGTGATGTTATCAAAGACCTCAGTACAATAGTGTTAAAAAAAAAAAAACAGTGTAAATAAATCAAGACTAAATTGTACACAAACTGGAACAATACCTTAAAAAAAGTGTTAATTGCAGTAATAATACATATAAACAAATAACCTACTCGCTAAACAATATCATTTAAGATCCTGATTCATCCAAGCGCGATCTGTATCAATAGAAACCAAAAAAATTCCGCTTCAAGCGGCCTTTTATTCAAATCTCATATGATTTGCATATCGTTGTTGGGACTGATCAGTGCTGCTGGAATTTTGTTTTGTGTACCAATTTGTACGCGTCGAATATTTGACAATAAGTGCTCTTGTCCTGAGCAACCTATTTGTCCTGACTGCGGCCTCAACTACTAATAATATTCGTTTGGAGACATTGTATTCGGCGTCAACTATTAGTTACCGATAAGAAGACGCTGCTGCCCATCTCCTGATTTAGTTCCGATGATGAAATGGAGTTATGGATATTCTTACGCCACTACACAGTTAAATATCTATGAAAAGTACAAGGTTGTAACACTACCAAGACGGGCCGCCCTACACTACGTCCGAGACTCACTGTCTACTCCATCGGTAGTCGGTTTTTCGAGGTCAACGCCGCCCGGCGAGCCTGCGCATTTCGGGCGGCGTCAACGCCTGACGTCTGGCGGTCATCACGCCGACTTAGAAATACTAAGATTATTAAGATAAGCTAAAATTTTGTTATGGCACTTTGTGCCCATAGTAGTGCGGTGAGCAATGCAGCTTCCCAAATTCTGACGGAGTCGCTGGGGGACATGATACAGTGCCCGGAGTGTCCCCAGGTTCGACTTTTTAAAGGCCGAAAAGGACTCAAAATTCATCGCACAAGATGCCACAAAAAATTTCAAATTCCTCTTTCGGCTCCGATTACAGGCTCCGAAACAGTAGCCAGTAGTAGTTCTACCAGCGCTGCTACTCCTTCCAAACCGTTTTGGGAGGTTTTAAGCTCTTTCAAAAATTCTTTTCCGGTTTTGAAACGCATTCCGCGCGGTGCTCGAATTTCGGTTGCCCGTTGTTTATCATCGGCTATTAAAAATGCTATTTCGAAAAATTCCAAACAAGCCTGGGAACATCTCCTTCTTTTTCCATACAATGTTCTTTACGTACATTTTGATCCCTTAAACCAAAAATCCCTTACAACTAGAGTAAAGGAAAACTGCGTAAAGTATAAAGCATTGGAGGAAAATCCTTTAGATCTTGCTAGCATTATTCCGCCCAAAAAGCGGAATAATCAAAATTCCAAAAAATCTGACGTTTCGGCCACTTTCAAAATAGTAGAGAACAAAATTAGCGATGGCGATATCAAAGGCGCCGCACGTGTCTTGTTTTCTAGCGACTCTATCGCCCCCTATACACCCGACACGGTTAAGTCACTTCATGACAAACATCCACCTGCAGCGGCGAATCTCCACCTACCTGATCCACCAAAGTTAGATGACGTTGCCATTGAAGTCACTGCCCAGGAGATTTCAGCGGCGGTTATGTCTTTCCAGAGTGGCTCAGCTGGAGGACTAGATGGCCTAACCCCTCAACATCTAAAAGATCTTCTATCTTTTAGCTCTGGTGAGGTGGGCGAGACCCTTTTGAAAGACATGACGGCACTGTTTAATCTCATGTTATCGGGGCGGGTCAATGGTGACGTCATTGAAATTTTGTACGGCGCCAATTTATGCGCACTTAAAAAAAAAGACGGTGGTATCAGACCTATTGCGGTTGGCACCACATATCGCCGCCTCGCAGCCAAAGCGGGCTGTAGGAAAAAGGTTGCTCTTTTAAGCAGCCTTTTTCAACCAATGCAGCTTGGTTTTGGTTCGCGGAGCGGGTGTGAGGCTGCTGTTCATTCACTTCGTACCTTTCTCGATCAAAATTGTGGAGAGGTGCTGCTAAAGGTGGATGTGAAAAACGCTTTCAATTCAGTCGATCGAGGTGCCCTGTTGACACAAGTCAAAGACAAAATTCCGGACCTTTTCAACTTTCTTTGGCAATGCTACGGCAGTCCCACCAAATTAACATACAAAAATAATGTTTTATTATCATCTGTCGGCTGTCAACAGGGTGATCCTTTTGGACCCGCGATTTTCTCCCTGGCCATTCATCCAATTATTCAACGTCTCCAGTCCAAGCTTAATGTTTGGTACTTGGATGACGGAACCTTAGGAGGCGACGTGAGCACTGTGCTCAATGATTTGAAAATTCTCATTGACGAATTCCGTCTGATTGGCTTAGAACTAAATTTTTCAAAATGCGAACTCTTTGTTTGCGATTCTTGTCCAGATAAAGATTCGGTTATCAAAAAATTTAATGATTTGGCTCCCAATATCAAATCAGTAGACAGGAGTTCCCTCCGTCTCCTGGGTTCACCGATATTAGAGGAATCTTTTTCACCTTTCGTTGAGGAAAAAATTCAAAAGTTCATGAATGCTTCCGAAAGATTGCTCAAAATTAACGCCCATATGGCTTTTACAATTATGAAATACTGTTTGTTCGTTCCCAAATTTACTTACACTTTACGATGTAGTCCACTGTGGAAACACGGTGAGCTCCTTTCGAGCCTAGACAATGTCGTTAAAAACGCGCTAGTATCGGTTTTGAATGTTGAGATGGATGACAGGACGTGGTCGCAAGCCTCCCTACCAGTGAGGTTGGGAGGCTTAGGGGTACGCAAAATTTCCAGTGTAGCGCTACCTGCATTCTTGTCCTCCATTCATGGTTCGTATAAATTAATAGAAAAAATCCTTGCACCCTCTTTAGGCCATTCCGATGTAATTGTAGCTCATTCAAGTGAGGCCAAGAATGCCTGGAGGCTGGCTTGTCCAAATACTGATTTTCCCAGGACCTTGTCTTCGCAGAGACTGTGGGATCGGCCGATCTGCGATCTAGCACGGAAATCACTTTTAGATACGTGTCCTAGTATCGCGGATCGTGCCCGTATTCTTGCAGTCTCTGTATGGGAATCTGGGCTTTGGTTACAAGCTATGCCTTCTTTTAACACAGGTAGCCTTTTGGACCCGACTGCATTTCGTCTCGCCGTCAGTTTACGTTTGGGTGCAAGGTGCTTTGAGGCCCATCGCTGCCAGTGTGGTACTGTAGTTGATCAGCTCGGTCACCACGGTCTCTCCTGCTCAAGAAGTGCTGGGCGAATGGGTCGGCACGCTAGCCTGAATGACATCATACGCCGGGCTTTTGCCACCGCCAATGTTGCAGCTATACTCGAACCGAGTGGCCTTGCACGTGACGATGGTAAAAGGCCTGACGGTATGACACTTGTGCCCTGGAAGATGGGACGGCCCCTTGTGTGGGACGCGACTTGCGTTGACACAATGGCACCGTCACATCTTTCAGAGACACGGAGTAAGGCTGGCGCGGCGGCTCATTCAGCGGAACAGCACAAGCGGCGCAAATATGCTAATCTCGGTAGTGGTTACATATTTGAGCCGTTTGGAGTTGAGACGTTGGGTCCTTGGGGACCGGGAGCTCATCTTCTTTTCCAAGACTTATCAGAGCGCCTGGTTGACGCGACGCGTGACCAAAATGCTGGCGTTTATTTGGCGCAACGCATAAGCATTGCCATTCAGCGTGGTAATGCCGCCAGCATGCTGGGTACGCTGCCAACTGGTAGTGGGCTTGAACATTTGGATTATCTTTAGACCTTTAATGGTCTCTAGGTAGTACAAATGTTCTTTTTGTGTAGCAGGCTAAGTAGTTTAGTTAGTTGTATTTTGTGCGTATTTTGTTTTATAAAGAATATTAATGTTATAGTAATATTCCAATTTCTTTTAAATAAATGTTAATTAAAAAAATATTGTTTTCTATTTCATATTCGAGGTTTCCTATATTTTGTCCTACAGGGGAGTTTATAATAATAATAATAATATAAGTCAACATCACCATTCCTAATGACGAGAACCTCGTGAAAGCCGAAACAGAGAAGCAAACAAAACATCGGGACCTGGCGCACGAGGTGACCAATTTGTGGGGTAGTCTGCCGACCGAAATTATTCCTGTATTGATTTCTTCAACAGACTAATCTCGGTTAGCCTCTCGGGTCATCTAAGGCGACTGGGACTCTGTGACGGACCGCTCCGGACTCAAATGCAGAGGGCGGTGTACCTCAATATCCTCCGCATCGTCCGACGGTTTCTTTCCCTTCCCACTAATCGTCGGCCGTTTGATCTCCTTTGCCGAGGGCTTCCATATTGTTGGACTTTCATTTATCAACCAGATGTGAATACTCTATCAATAACATACTATAATAATAATAACTAATTAGGCACAGGGAAGTGATGACCCCATCGCCCGCTGACGTAACAGTTAAGTGATAAAATTGCTACGTGTTTGGCGCAGTCAGTCAGCGCCTTGACAATAGGTGTGAGCACCGTACTTCGGCAGAGTTGAGGATGCAGAGGCCCGTTTGTGTACGTACGCTCTATAAAACGGTGCAGGGCCTGGACGATTCCTGTTAATTAACGCCCATATGGATGATGTAAAAAAAATAGAACGCGCGTAGGGCCACTGCCTGGGGGCACCGGAGCGCATTTGGAGCTGGCACTGGACGCGATAGAATGCGGACCGACAGCCGAGCGCGAGCTGATAGATTTTTTTTATAGGATAAGGGTGACAAACGAGCACACAGTCCACCTGATGGTAAGTGGTTGCGGCCCATAGACATCTACATCTATCCTCTATTAGAAATCAAAATGCAGATGCGTTGTCACCCGTGAGGACTAAGATGGAATGTCTCATTTCCAGTAAAAAGGGCCTCCGGCCACCTGCACTCACCAAGCGAAACGCAGAGGTAAACCTCTACTTCACGTTGGTATTCTGTGTGGTCGTGGTACCACCCCGGTTCGAGCCAGCCTATCCGTGCGACAGCAAAAGCTGCCGCGTGGCTCTACCACTGTTAAAAAGTATTGGTCTTGCAGCCCCTCGTATCCATCATCCCCACCAGATGGATTAATGTCGGCAAGGTCCTCTCGAACTCGGCAAGCGGCATTCGCCACTGGTGGAGCACGCTGCATGCGTTGGACAAAAAATATGAACACAAACGCATTGCGGGCCCACTTTAGGGCAAAAGTGGAAAAAACTGAAGCTAGCATATCGGACTCGTATGCACCACTTCTTTGCTGAGCTGGAGCCATCTGTTCCCGTCACGGAGCAATACCTAAGAGAGCAAATTTGGTACATCATAACTCAAATATATTTCATGATGCGAAACTCGAACGACTACGACGTGTGGCTATTCCCTCATCGAATAAACCGACTATGACTGGGGATGTGACTCCGTAAGCTACTTATATGTCTAGATCCTCCGGCTGTGGTTGTGGAGACGAGGATGGAATTGTCAACCAGGAATTAGAGTAAATGAGGAGCATATTGGAAGAGGCTACTATGGAAACGCACACTACGCCTCTCGAGAATCGACCGCGATTTCCTCACAAGCCCCAAAGCAAGCTGAATTGGGCTTTCGTGAGAGGTCTAAAACCGAAGAGCTGGTGACCTATTTGGAAGCCAACCGATACTGTTGCGAGTTACCAGTACTGTGGAGTGTTACTGGACTCAATTCTTTTTGGTACCACATTGGTAGTATGCGGTGTAATTGACGCTAAGTGCTCCACGGTTGGACGTGCTACTAGACAAAATAGCGGCATACCAGCCTGGAGAATAAGAATTGAGGATCGTATTGCAAAGGCTAGAACCCTCATTTGCAGATTGATAAGCTTCAGGTTGGGCAATAATACCCAGCCGGATATAACGCAAAAACAGAGCGCACAGACGCTCTGAAACAGAAAATCGCTGCTTAAGAGAAGCGGATTCGTAGATATACCGAGAGGTCGATAAGATTCAACTAGATAAGTCTCTTCTAAAGTGATTAGAAGAGGCTCAATAAATCTTTGGGGCGGCCAATATTACATGGAACGGGCCCAGCACTGAATCAGACCGACACTGTCGCATTCTAGTGCAGCCTATCGTCGAAGCTCGTAAACCACAGCGAGGGTCCTTGGACAGAAGTTGTGACGTGTCAGTGTGCAAATGTTACACCTAAGAATCCTAGGCAAGCGAATGATGGCTGCGGAAAAACACATAAGACTAAGAAGGGCAATTTTCCAGGGCAATTTTTTGAGTTCAATCTGGTTCAGCTTTTCTCTGAACCCTCTCAGTACATTACTGGAGGGATCAACTTCGGGAAGGAGGTACAAAAGTGACCCATCTTTTCTATATAGACGATCTCAAATTATTTGTCTCCAGGTGATCTCATCTTGTGGAATTGCGAAACAACACTTGTAATTTTAGCAATTCTATTAGAATGTAGCTAGGAACAGATAAGTGTGTAATAAAAACACTATTCCTCTTAACATGGAGGCCCATGTTAAGAGGGGTAGGGTTTTTAACCCTTAGGGCATAGAATTATCTATGCTCATCAACATAGTACTCTTTTGGAGGCTGAAACATACCGATACCTGGCTAATGTCACAAAATATAGGTATTCATGAGGCGTACATGAAACAATCAGTTTGTCATCTGTTTTATATACACTTGGCAAAAGTGCTTATCAGGCTTTTTTCAGGCGTGAAGACAAAACATGCAAATAACTGTTGAGTCATTCCTGTCTTCATGTATACTTTTGGCATACTCAGGTGGACTCAAACTGAACTTAACGCCCTAAATAGAAAAGTTCGCACTACCATGACGTCCCATAGGATGCATCAACCGAGATCGTCGGTAATGATGCTGTACTTGCCACGGAAGCATGATGGGCGTAGCTTTTTAAGCGCTTAGACCATGCATAATTGCTAAGTGTGCATCCTCGGTAATTACTTCCTGACGAGATCAGATGATCCATTCTATATAGACGTCATTTCTTGTGAAAATGTTTTACCCCGCTATCCTTAACCAACGAGCAATGGTAAGACCCGGCAATAGAGATGATTTCCGACCGGGAGACCATATGGAAAGAGAAGGAGATCTACAGGAGGTTCTTCAATGCTTAATATGAGCCTTTTGTAGATACAGTTGCGTCTCTTCAATGGTTACGTTTCAGTGACTTCTTTGGTGAAACCAAGGATTTTGTCTGTGCGATACAGTATGAGGGTATTAAGACCAACAACTATCGCAGATACATTCTAAGGGATGGCACCGCCGACATTTGTCGAGCTTGTCGCTAACCCGGCTAGTCACTTAGGCATGTCATCTTTGGTTGTTCGGCGCTCTCTAACTCTGATTATTTGCACAGACACAACCTAGTAGCTGGGATTCTACACCAGGAGCTCGCTCTGAAATGTGGTCTCGTACATCGGAAATTGCCTTATTACAAGAACTTAACCAAATCCTTGCTCCGCGTGATTGCGCCAGGGTCTACTAGGACCGAACCAACATCATAGACAGGAGTATTCTTGCAAATAAGCCTAATACTGTGCTAATGGACTGGGAACAGTCATTGATATTTTTGATCGACATTACCATTCCGTATTACGAGAACCTCCTGAAAGCTGAAACAGAGAAGCAAATAAAATATCGAGACCTGGCGCACGAGGTGACCGATATGTGGGGTGGTCTGCCGACCGAAATTATTCCTGTAGTCGTTTCTGCGAACGGGCTAATCCCGGTCAGCCTCTCCGGTCATCTGAGGCGACTGGAACTTCGTGGCGGACCACTCTGGGCTCAAACGCAGATGGCAGTGTTCCTCGATACCACCGGCATAGTCAGCCGATTTCTTTCCCTTCCCCCTAACTCTCTGCCGTTCGGTCTCTCCTGCCGAGGGCCTCCATCTTGTTGGGCCTTATTTATTTAAGTATTATTTATTTATTTATGTTAGCACAAAATAATGTAGATTTATCATTCCCTCTTATATATTTATTCAGCCCAATCAGATGATAATACTCTATAAATACCCTATCAATAATAATAAAAATGTTTATTTCCTCACCACATACAAAGTTACATTTAGAGTAAGTGAGTAACAGCTAAGTAGTACATAACAACTTTGGCTGTGTATCATTGGTGACTACGGTAGATATAATACCTGTACTACAGATCACAATGTGTTCACCTCTACGACGAATGCTATTAGTGTATATACAACAAGTTAAGAATAACTTTATTTACACATTTGTCATTGTCATAGATAATAAAATAACTGTTTATGTAGACCTCATGAGTTTCACCTATTTTTTTTATTCTAGAATTCCATCAAGAATTTCGTGTTTAATTTAGTTCATTCCATGTATTAATCTGACATGCTCTTTGAATAGAATTCGGAAATTGTCCTTGTACAAAAATACATCACAAACACGGAGTAGTTGCGGCGGTAACAAACCAATTCGTTAAAATAATGGATTACATAATTCATATGGCTGTAATGGTAATTCATCAGGTGAGAGCACGTTTATTGCTCGTATATATTTCTTTTGGGCGACAAACATTACATATAATGAGTATCTATCAAATAAGTAAAATACTCGTGTTGCATAGCGTAGCTACCGAGTTACTACCACCCCATATATTTATTTATTTAAAAACTTTATTACACTAACCATAAAGGTTACAAAAGGCGGATTTAATGCCAGTTAGCATTCTGTGCCAGTCAACCCATGGCGTATTGAGAAGTTAGTGGCTGGGGACATAAATAACTAATTATAATCAATTTATATAAATATGACACATATTAAAACAATACATATTACATAGTGTTATATATACATAATAAATGTTTGTATTTTATATGTTACATAATAAACACGCGCATATAATTAATTTTAACATTCCATACACATAAAATATTATTTATACCTATATTCTCTTCAAGTATTAATAACTATGTGCGTTATATTGTATGCAATTAAAGTTATATGTGAATAAACACTGAATATTGAAAGTAAATTAAAATTGTTCGTTCCATTCACGCGATAAATCAGCTCCAAATGTTGGAAACAAGGATTTCGTTTTAATTTACTAATAATCTATACTACCGATTCCTAATAAAATATCTGCCTATTATTTGGATGCTAAATAACATGTTTTTAATGATTTTTTTTCGAGAACGGCTAATCACGTCCGCCATTAGAAACACATTAGCTATAAAACAAGTACACACGCAATTTTTTTTCCAAAATCTTCTTTTTCTCCCAAATCACACTCTACTTTATAAAAATTTGTTCATTAAGAAGCTCCGTAAACGTCCACTAAGTAAAGCTACAACGTATAAACAAGCAAAGTTTACCTCTAACCCAAAAGTCCCAAATCTGCAATAACGGTGTTGTGCACAATAAAGAAATTAGAGAATTATCACGTCCCGGATGACTATATTTTATGAATTATTAACGAACTTTCTGACTCAAACGCCTCCCCAGCTTCCAGAGTAAACGCAACGTAAACTGGGAAGAAGTAATTCAATTAGGCACTGCTATTCGATACTCGATACGATTTACGAAGACAGCCCTTCGTTAGCGAAGGGAAAAAATTCCTATATTTTAACCTGGATTGAAATGGATTGAATACAATGTTGTTATTTCGGGCCAAATAATATTAAATAATGGCCGGTGCGGAATATATTTCACTTTTAACGGAACATAGTTTCAACAAGTTTATGTTTATTAGGTTTCAACAAGTTTCTGTTATGTTACCTTATTAAATGATAGTTTTGTAAATAATGTCATCAACATCATCATCAGTCCGTACAGCCGCATACTTCCTACTAAAATATTAGTCATTCTTATAACAAGTTGGTACACGTAACACAACTTATACAGTATCTTGAAAGTTTGAAATAAGAAGTAACGTTAATTAATAGGGGTCGATTTGTAGACCTCCTTGACCCCAAAATCAGTTTTTGTTTATGTCAACCCCTGGGAAACCGATTTCCACCCCAAGGAGTCGATATCGACCACTTGGGTAATCCCTGATGGACGGATGGGTAGTTATCTCAATTAAGGATAATTGGTAGTGACTTTAGCTGACAGCTTTCTTTTATAAACAAATTTTGCGATTCTGGGAGACTGATTAATGTTCAAGTTTCCTAAGAAGAAACTTTTAACTAAATATTAATAGTAGTCAAACTGAGAAGATAATGAAAAGTCGGTCTATATTTTAAACAATAAAAGTATATATATCAGGAAAATAAAATATCTTGTTAAATATCATGTTATACTTAAAAAGTATAATATGTCAAATAAATATAGTTGTAATCAATTTTCAAACACTAATAATGCACTTATAGTTTATAATACTGCATATGTATTAGTATTACGTTTGTTGGTAAATCAAATAAATAAATAAATAAAAATAAACTTCTACTGAGAGGTCAATCGACGAATTCAACTCGGCTGGACAGGGTTCGGGAAATCACGACCACTGTGCCTAGTGCGAGATGTTGTTTTACGCACTCGATACCGAGAAAGTTAACTACAATTTGTATGGAATAAAATCAGCGCCAACTAGTGGCAATAATCGGAATCACCACCGAGCATTGACTCTCATTCGTCAGTGAGAACGTTAACGCACGTGATTGGTTGGAGCGGCAATTTCGATCATTCGAGACGTAAAACTTTACGCGGTCGATATCGAAAAAGTTTTCACCTAAATTTTTACAGTGAGATAGAAGAGTGAGAAAAATTGTTGAAGAGTTAATTTTATTTCATTTTTCTTTCGTTAGGAGGATGTTTGCAGCCACAAAGACATTAATAACTAATAATAATAGATGACTACTATTATAAAGCCAGTGTTGAAACAAGAGCTTGTGCATATTTTAGTCCGTTGTTACACCCCAATGACAGGTAGATAATTTAAGGATAGATATCGCCTTTTCCAAGAAAGTATTCAAGTTTTTGTGTAAATAGCGTTTGATAAATCCAAGTTCCTACCATCAATATTTAATAATTAAGTCAGTAGTAAGTAAGTATCATAAGTTCACTTAACACCAAGTAACTAAATTACATTTACTGCTCCATAAATGTCACCATAAAATCATATTAGAATGAAAACATCTTCATGTTTTTTGCTTTCAATTTAATACTTTCAATAATTAACATTAAAATAAAATGGCTAATTCTTAATCTCATAATACTAACACAAACTGTCGAAACCTTGATCAAATTACGAAACATAAACAAATAGATAATAATGAATTGTGATTCCGATTATTGCCACTAGTTGGCGCTGATTTTATTCTATACAAATCGTAGTTAAGGTTCTCGATATCGAATGCGTAAAAACAAAATCTCGCACTAGGCACACAGAATGTCAAACAGCCCAACGGATTAGTTAGCTAATGTGGCATTAGGGTCGCCATATAGCTCGAAGAACCGACAACCGATCGGGAAAAAAGGTTTTCAAGTGGCAGCCTCATACCGGTAGGCGGAGTGTAGGGCCACCCTCCACTGGAGGGAGTGACTATATTTGAAGACATGCAAGAAGTCGATGGATGCAGATGGAATGGTGGAATGGTGGTCAGAACCGTGCTTTGTGGCATTCCTTGGGGGAGGCCTATGTTCAGCAGTAGACTTGTGAAGGGCTGTTATGATAATGATGATGATGATCACGACGATGTTAAATAATCAAGAAAAATGAATGTAACGAAGGGCAATGTAAGGGTTTATGTATAGTGGCGCTAGTTTCGCATTTAGACAATAACGAAACTAATGGCGTCCCAGACCTTTTTGTCGCCTAACGTAACACTTATAGTGATAATAAGATTAAAGATAGGCAACAATACGTTACTAGAGAAATAGGATCTATCTCAACACAAACCGAAACGAAAACTAGCAATTTGTATTTTCAAATTTTACACAAATTTCGACCTGAGTAGGCCCTTCCCGTACAACTTAATTAAATTCTAGAAGATTTTATAAAGTAACAAAAGGGTCGAAAAAATTAAAAATATTATGTTTAGCTTATCTACATTCATTTTAATGGTAAATAACTTTTCGTGTAATATAATAAAACTATTCAATATCGAATAAATTACATTCTTTTCCGTTTTATTTCATGTAACACAATTAAGAAATATAACTATGCTTAGTGTTTGCGCACAAATGCTCTTAAATAAATTAATAGAAGTGGATCGACCCACTTGATAACATAGTCCTTAAAACATAATTTTGATATAGATACGAAGAAGCCTTTGGTTTTCAAGCACAGAGTTTCTCCAGTGCCACAACTGCTCACGATCAAATGCTCTTTGATGTTAAAGTGAATTTTACCAAAAAACAAACCATGACCAAAATAGGTAAAGCTTTTAACTAGTTACCAAAAAATAGATGAAGATAATGAATAACGGAATGACCGTACTATTAACCATGTATACCGTGTAGTGAAAAGAATCCATCACCTCATTTCATCCCGTGGGTCTAGGTAGTAACTAGAGTAAAGGAGCCACTATAGGAAATGTCAGAAGAAACTTATGCCTTGTGGTGAATGTTGTTATAACCATCTTGTTTTTGACAGGTGTAAATTACAAAGATCGCCACTGTTGACACCTGTTTCAACGAGTTTCGGAGTCATAGCTATTCCACTGATAACACGCGTAAGGATCATCCTTTAACAGCAATAACTGACGAATGCGCCGCATGGTAGAAGTCGATAAGATAGTACCTAGTCATCTACTAAGAGATTAAGGCAAACTGAAGTATTATTAACGCTAACTAGGAAAAAATAATAAAGCTTAAAATCGCCATCGTATAGAATATTACCGCGAAATACTTCAAATGCACAATGGATTTGAATTGGATACTGTATTCGTCATGTTCACATGGTGTTAAGAGCTGAATATATTATTTTGAACCGGGACCCGAAAAGGCAATCCACACAGCAGGTGTTTCTTTTCGACGACTTATTACCGAAATGAAATGTAAGCAAGGAAAATATAAAATGCATTATATAAAATTTATTATATCATATACTTTTATTAAGGTCGCACTGAAGTACTTTTGCGAATGCAAACTTTTGACTTCTATATAAGCGGGTAAAATATGTATATGAAAGTAAATATATATACTTATATGTATAATATGAAAACGCAAAAGCACTAATTATCATTCCGTATCACACATGTAGTTTAAGTAGGAGTGGAGGATCATAAATTCGGTAAGTTAAGATATAACTCAATTAAAATCTAGAATAACCCAATTAAAAGAGTCTTTATCTACGTTTTTGTTACATAATACGTAAATTCTTGATTATATTTATATCAATTATAAAGAGATGTCTACTCGTATGTTTATTATACAGCTGTTATGTATATTTAATTTTTATGTCTCGCTAAAATTCTAAACTGGCTCAAACAAGTCTGATGAATTTTTTGTGTGTGTTTGAGTGGGTCCCTGGATGGTTTAGAGTCACAATTGGACCCGCTACGTGGAGCTGTTGTCGAGATTCAGAAATAATCTCTGCGAAGCCGGAGCGAGTCGCTGGTGATTAATATTTATCATGAAATAAAGAAGAAATAACTTTCGGTCAATTTTATAAACGAATCCGTAACGAAAGCATCTTGCTGTAGAACCATAATAACCGACATAGTTCAATGGGTCAATAAACATAAGTCTTTTTTTATAGGTTAGGGTGACAAACGAGCACACAGTCCACCTGATGGTAAGTGGTTGCTGTGGCCCATAGACATCTACATCTATCCTCGTTTGCGAATCAAAATACAGATGCATTGTCACCCGTGAGGACTAAGATGGAATGCCCCTTTTCCAATAAAAAGGGTCTCCGGTTCTCTACACTGACCATACGAAACACAGCAGTGTTAAGCTGCTATTTCACGTTGGTATTCCGTGAGAGCGTTGTCCTTCCCCGGTCGAGCCGACCCATCCGTGCTACAACTATACTACTAATATAGCTGCAACATGGCTCTATCCGGCTCTCTCCACGTAGAAAAGTGAACTAAGTGAAGTGGACCTAAGGCAAACATATAGTTAGAACACCCGACAATCGATGGGTTTTTGACGATGACATTATCGCAGTGGCATGCAGAGCGTTGAGTGCCCCCCCTCCCTTCTTCCCTCCACTATATGGAGTTATGGTCTAGCAAGACATGCAGAAAGTCAAAGAATGCAAGTGGCTCAAAATCCTCTGTAATTGTAACATTACTTTTTTTAGTCCTATGTTTAATAGTAGACATTATAAGGGGCTGTAATTCATTTAGGTAGATATTTGTTAATCAATAATATAATACGTTTATCAATAATAATATTCTACGAAAGGAACTTCGTTCCAACCGAGTGTTCCACGATACTCACGCATGTTTTGATTTTTTATTGCTTTGGTGAATCAGTATCGATTATATGACGATGTCTTTTCCATAATAATAAAAAATATAAATTAGTTACCGTTACCGTTACAGTCTATGGAAAGTCAACTGCTGAACATAGGCCTCCCCCATAGATTGATTCATAGGTGGAGAGGGGGATTTTTGCCATAGTTGCCACGTTTGGTAGGCAGGTGTACAACCACAGTTTTTCTTTTAGTTTTTTTGGTTCTCATAAGGATACGCCGCTTCCCTTAGTTTGTTTACCCTCAGTTGCATTTTACAACACACACGAGACGATATGGGATACTGGATATTCTTACACCATCACTGCACAGTATAAATATTATATTCGCATAAGGATTTTTATAAGGTACGAGTATAATATAATATCGTCCATAATATATCAATCATTCGACAACAGATTAATGACAACAAAACCATCCCAAACCACCGAACCTAAAGTTCCACTGGTAATAAGAGCTGCGTTACCTGCGGCTCGAACCGGGGTGGTACCACGACCTCACAGAATACCAGCGTGAAGTAGAGGTTTACCTCTGCGTTTCGCTTGGTGAGTGCAGGTGGCTGGAGGCCCTTTTTACTGGAAATGAGGCATTCCATCTTAGTCCTCACGGGTGACAACGCATCTGCATTTTGATTCGCAAACGAGGATAGATGTAGATGTCTATGGGCCGCAGCAACCACTTACCATCAGGTGGACTGTGTGCTCGTTCGTCACGCTTATCCTATAAAAAAATGAGGACTGAATCTAGGCTCACCGCGTCTTGGTCTAGCTTGGTCTGTATGGGCTAATATTCTATGGATTTTATGCCCCCTGGGGCATTTTTCAATTATCTTCGCCCAAAAGTGGACTGAAAAGGATGTTAATGCAATAAGGAACGTTTTCGTGAATCAATTGTCATGCCGTTTGACCCCAAGATTAAATAAAATACTTTCATATTACGCACTAATGAAATATCATTAGGTTTTATAACTTTTAACGAGATTTTATCTTGCTACAAATTTTCTGTCGAATGAAAATAAGCAATACAAATTTCATTAAGAGTCGGATTTTCTCTTAAAGCCCTTTCTATTTTACCTTTAAAAATTTAACAAGAATGCCAGGGTGAGAAAGGAATTCGGCTTATTACGACGGCGTAATTCCATTCTCGGCATTTAGAAAAAGTCTAGTTGTATTTTTCGTAAAACAGAATGAATTCTTTGAAATTCTTATAGGGTAAAACATAAATCAGTATCAGCAATCAGCAGTTATGAATATAGACACACTGAAATCTTACCTTTAACATGTAAAATGATATAAGGAAATCTCTAAAAATCATGTCACATGTTCTGTTGATATAAGTAATAATAATGTCCTCCAAACTGAAGTTCGGTCACGACGGCCAGTCTTAACGGAGACTAGCCATCTGTGTTGGAGAGGATAGTGCACGAGTGTGTGTGCAAACACAGGTGCACTCTCTATTCTTTTACACTCATAGTCCGATGGGACAGCAATCCGACACGACCAAAGAGATATCAAGGCGCAGGACAAACGGCTTTTCGTGATTTTCGAAGCACGGTGGTAACACTCCGTCAACTTCTTGACTCCGAGCTGCTACCGAGAATTTCGTAAACCATACCCCAATAATTAATTTAAGCCCGACCCGGGATTCGAAAACTTCATGATTAGCATTCGCGCTTAAAACCATTAGGCATATACAACGATGCAGTCAAATATTATTATTATAATAAGAGAGGCCCATGTGCAGTAACTACTGCGTTATTATAAATAAAACGAACTATTTTTTAACGTTTTTACGTGGTAGAGCCATGCTGCAGCAATATTATGGTTGTAGCACGAATGTGTCGGCTCGACCGGGAAAGGAGCACGCTCTCACACAATACCAGCGTAAAATAGCAGCTTATGACTGCAACTAATGAGGCACTTTATCTTAGTCATCAAGGTGGACATATTAGAAAATTCCACTACCGCATATCGCCCCGTGAGTGTCGGTAGAGGCGACAAAGGGAAACAAATCAGGAGATTTTCTAACATCAAGAAAATAAAAAAAACTCCGGATACAAACCCGTCTGCCAACCGTGGCAGCTACGGCCAAAATCCCTTCTATAGGACACGATCTGTGGGGGAGGCTTACGTTCAGCAGTGGATTTTTGATAAGTTGTAATGAAGATGTGCAATATGAAATACATAAAGATGGCGCATTAATTAATTCGAATAAATATCTTCTATATACTATATATTCTCTGGTATATTTTTTGATATTTGAATTACAACCTTATTCATCCTATTAAAAGAAGTGTTTCGAATCACAATTGTTAGTAAACAATCAACGATTTTGACTTAACAAACCGGAAAATCTCGTTAGTTTAATTAACGACAACAACTGTACAACGTTATACGAATACAGTTTCACGAATAAAGAAATATACTACCGATAGAATACTCCAACAGGAGTTCTCTTATTAACATCAAAATACAATTGTAAATTATAATTTATAACACATTATGCATAGATAGTTGATTCATAATTTGTAATTGATTTTTCAATCAAATTGTAAATGTTCTAATTATAGTTAGATATGAGAATTTTACTTACTACAATACACATACACGCTATTATTAATAATTTATCTTAATAATTTATCACTTAGAAATAAAACAAAATGAAAACCAACATGTTTAATATTAATTTAAATTTGCACACGATTCCTTTGTATTTACGGTAGAATATGTGACATTTAAATATGCGAGCCCTTTCTATTGTGTTTTACGTTTAAGAATTTTACTATTACATACATATAATATGTAATTACTCTTAAGAATTTTACTACATTCAACAAGTATTAAAATGCCGTGTGTTGAAACACGATGTGATAAAATGATAAAATCTACCAAAAATACACTGGAGGTGCGTGCAATTTTAAATAGGGCGATCTCTGCAACGTAAAATTTCAAAAAGCAATCAGCCAGTATTACTCAAGCTCACAATTGGAAGCACGTAAGCAAGCACTTTCCGAAACACCACCCGGTGTATGTAAACCATAAAATAAATCATGGGCGACATTTCACGGCATGTCGCGTTACCTAATAAAATTATAACGAGGCACTCTGTACGCTGAAAGCTTGACTATAATATTGTTTTTTTGAGCATTTCGACAATGGCTGTATTGCTGTTGCATAAATTAAACGGTAATAGTTTTTTTCCTATACACAAAAGGCTAATCTTTATTTGAATTTAAATTCACAACTTTTGTAATTTTATCCTATCCACTAAAAAAGTACTAATTAAAATATTTAAAATAAAGCTCGTAAATTATTAAGACAATATTTCAAACAGAGCTCAATCAAAGATCAATATTAATCCATACGACAAAAATATTTTTACGTTTTAAACATTTTAATAATGATCGTATCTTTCTATTTTCACAACTATTTAGCGTAAAATAAAAACAATACTAAATTATGTTGGTACGTCTTGATAATTTTAAAATGTATTACAAAGTGAATTTGAAACTCACCCTTCGTAGCTGTAATTAGAGAAAGTCACACAAGTCTTTATCACACAAACACTTAGGGAAACTTCACGTTTGTTGCTAAAGATTAATTGCTATAATTACGTCTAAAACACATTTATATAACTACAACTTATTTGCTAGGAATTTACGAAAACAGCTACGTAGTAATTTTTAGAATATCCACAAACACCTAAAATATTATTAAATCGACACGTAACACACACGAACACTTGAGTCAAGAATTACGAAAACATGATACGGAAAATTTTCAATGTGACAGCGCACGTCTCTCCCGTTGCCTGTAGCGCTCTACACTGCCTGATTTTCACGAAGCCTCCCGACGACGGACAAGACGACGTTTGCCATCTCTTTCCCTAACCATAGCAGCTTCGCTTCCAACACGTGTTAAATTCTACAAAAAATACTTTCAATAACATTTTCACGAAAACCTTAGCTAAAAGCTGAGGGACTAAAATATACTGTCGCAGTGTTTTGGAGGGATGGACATTTTAAATGTTAAACTTTCTACTTTCTTACTTTACGATTGTTAACATAGATAGATTCTATTTTATAAAAGTAAGTTAAATATCACTTTTGCTATTAGATCAGAATATGTAATGTTTACGTGAGTATGGCTGGTAGAACCGTGCTGCATCAATCTTACGGTTGTAGCACGAATAGATCAGCTTGGCTGGGAAACTCACAGACACGCTGTCACAGGATATCAGTGTAATATAGCATATAAATACTGCTCTTTTTTACTATGGTAAGTGTAGAAAATTGAAGACTTTTTTTTACTATAAATAAGACATTCCGTCTTACTCCTCAGGTATGGCAACGTATCTGCATTTTGAATCTTAATCAAGTATAGATGATGTATGTAGATGTCTATGGACCACAGCATTCGCTAACTTAACTAACTTTACGTGGGCTGTGTGCCCGTTTGGCAATCTTTCTTCTGTAAAAGAAAAAGTATTTAACGTTATATAAATAAATAAAAATTATATAGACACATTCAAGCTACACAGTGAAACATTTTATTATTTTCAACTCCCTGAGATTTCTTTTTGCGCATAATAAGCGAGCGAGAAACGGGACATACAAAAAAAACCATATATATTTCGAAAAGGAACTTTCTAATAATATCTAACGCTGTTTTTCGCAACTTTAAAGTATGTATGCTCTAAAAATAATAATTTTCATTATTAACGTGAAATCTCAATGATCATTATTACATCCCACTGCTGAACATGGGTCTCCCACAAGGAATGCCACCACAAAGCACGGACCTGTATCCATCTACTTCATGAATCTTCGATTTGTAAGTTTTTCCGGCTATATTTACCACTTCAACTTCTGATCCTTAGGGCTATGTTGGTTGCCGCCGCGGGAGACGCCCCGGGCGTCGGGGGCTACGTCATGGCCCCGGCCACCGTAGGCGCGGGCCTGTGGACGGCGAGCAATAGGTAGCAAGCCGTCCGTCCGTCTAACGACGACAGGCCGTGTCGACGGCGCGTTTTGTTCCACGCGCGCCTCAAAGAGCTGTCAGCAGCGTGAAGGGGCCCGCAAGGGCCGACGCCTGCCGGGGCTGCGGGCTGTTCGAAAGAGATACCGCGGCTCCGGAACGTAAGGGCACTGAAGGAACACGGATGGTTTTAAGTCAGTAAAAGTCTGACACTCCCTTCCGCTCCACCCAGAGCGAAAGGCGTCATTTGATGATTTTCCATCCGCAAAAAAAAAGGGGCTATGTTGGTTCCCCTGATTTTACTGCAAATATTCTAATTACGAAGTCTATCACCCAGAGAAACTACGGGTAATGATGGAACACGTCTCCGATCCATATGTCATCCCTGGCGTATACAAACGGTGCATGATGCACCGTTTGTACACTCTTGTTTTCAAGTTTTGAGGTAAACCTGATGAGAAGATGTACCATGATCTCACGAACACTATCAACTGGAGTCATTGGTAGACCTCTTCGAGATCGAAGTTCGACTTTGAATTGATTGACCTAGTCGGACAATTTGTCCTTGGTAACCATACTCAACAACACCTTTTGAGCGTGGTGCTTTTGTCTTGTTTATGGCCAGCTAAAAACCTATCCGTTAGAAGATAGTTATTAGATGAGGTCCTTCAGTGATTCTGTCATAATAAATACATCATCAGCAAATTGAAGGAGAGTCATATACACGCCATTGATGTTGATACGGTATCCTTTTCGGTCCAGTAGCTTAAAACCGTCATACAATGCAACAATGAAGAGTTTCAAAGGGACTATCACATTATCACATCCTCTACTTCTACTTATACACCTGTCTGCAGTTGAATAAGTTTTGTACATTGGTTTCCTACTCGGATTGCAACTGTAGCCCTACCGTACAAATTCTTTAGCACTTCGATTTCGGAATTCAGCTGGCAGGTTGACCTCGGCTAAAAGGACTGCAGCGCCGCCCAAATTTCAAAAATAATAAAAATCTCAAACATGATATAAAATATTTTTTTCGTTATATTAAAAGTAAGCTATAATAAATGTATGAAAAACTAGCAAACCGCCCCAGCTTTAACTGGGTGGTTCAATTAATCTGGCAAAATTTAGATTTAAGATTATCATCAAAGACCACTAACTTTTTCAAGTATTTCGATTAAAATATAGCCTAGACTACTATGCTAGAAGTAATCTAGGCTATATTTTAATCGAGATGTATGCTCTCTATCTGTTCATAAAATTAGTTACAATCGGTTAAGCTATTTCGAAAATTAGCCCGGACAGACAGAAAGACACTGACAAAAATTTTAAATTTTTACTCGTGTCCTAATGGCATGAAAATAATCCCCTTAGCTCAATAATAGGCAGTTATTTCGATTTTATAGTCAGTCACATCATTTTATAAATATGTTTACATTTAATTAAATTATTAATGCTTATTCCAGAAACATTGTTAAAAAGAAAAGTTTTCAATTAATAATTAATTGAAAGCTTTTCTTTTTCAGAGTAATAACAATGTTTTGTTGACGAATTTTTAATCAGTCATTTAGTTTTATTTATTGACGGATTGAGAAACTCTCTAACAAAATTTTTGTCTTATTGTCAACAACACCTCTAAACGATATCGCCAGTGCTGTCGGTAACAAATCATTTTATCCACTAAAAAAACTGACAAGTACTGTTGGAAGAACACAATAAATTGTAAAGTCTACTAACACACATTTGGCAGACAGTGAACTCTTACCTGCACAAAAAACTTGACAAAAATGAGTTAAATTAGTCAAATGGTACTGGGTAGATGTCTAGTATTTGGATGAATATAGACATATTATCATATAACTTACTCCACTTTTTATAATGAACACAAAAACTGGTGTAAATAGCCTACGTCCATTCACATTTATACACACAACTTATCACATTACATACAATATCACAATTTATCATTAAAATAACGTCCGATCTAGCAACATGAAAGGAAAACTTTGTTACCCCTTTATAAGCATATTGCACAGGGAAAAGCATAATATTTGGTATAGTTGAAGTTTGTATAGGTAAACTAGCAGTGCAGAAAACTAAAATTATACAAATATGTAAATTAAATTAAAATAAATAGAACATACATTGTTTATGTTCATACTGCTATTGTCAAATACGTAATTGTCACTTGGACAACAAATTGTCGTTTGTTGACAATTAACATTCATACCATCAATGATATCTCAGAACAAGTACAAGTATATATTTTATTTAAGGACAATCTCAATCAAACACAGTCTGTTGTAATAAATTCGTACTGAGTAGAATTGCCACCAAAAAATTTAAAAAAATTTCTAACACATAATTACTGACATTTTGACTGCTGAAAATGCTGTAAACTTTATGTGACTTTAAATGTATACCTTTTTCAATAGCGTGTGAAGTGTGAATGTTAGAGATCTGTTTTTTTTTATAATTATTAGTTGATTTGTTTTTAATGTGTAGTTGAAAGTGAAATACGGCTAGTTTTTAATACAAACCTAAAAATGAATTACACTTGAATTTCCACCTCTAGGCAATAAACAATAATTATAGGATAAATAACCCATATTTATTTATGATGATTATAAACAAGGAACATACATATTGTATAATTATAAACAAAGAATAATTATTTAATATTTATAAATAACCCATAAATATTATATAACACGTTCACTGTCTGGTTTTTAAACACAATAGTAAGACAATAGCAGTGACCTATATGTAGTGCACGGGACAGCGAAAGGGTTAAAAATTGGAGCTACTAAATAAACAATATCGAGTAGTGATATATTCATGCTATGTACTCGCAATTTTGTTACCAATACTGTGATAGTGTCATCAAGAATTCAACGACACAGATGGTTAGTCATGCACGCACTCTTAGGATTCTATAATGTTGCATTTTTTATTGTCTTTGAAAATAACGTCATACGATACAAAAAGTGTGCTAAAAGAAAAACAATTCCAATCAAATAAAAAATATAGCTTTAAGTGTTCTTTTAATTAATAGTACGCTTCAATTTTTAATAATACTTCTAAAATAACCCAATCTCTCAAAACTTGTACCGAAAGAACAAAGTTTCCGCTGTTGTAAACCAGTACTTGACCTTAATGATACACTTGTACATTACCACTATATTACTTTCCCATAACGTAAACTGGATAACTTAACTTTATTATTCAAATTTAAATAAACTAAAAACTAAAAAAATATCATATCATAAGTCATAATTTAATGACCTAAAATAATGTTCTATAATGATATAATTATGTAAATCTAAAACGCAGAAAACAAAAGTATTAAAGAACGTATTAAATATATTATACAAAATATATTAACCTTATTAACTAAATCTAAAGTACAATAGTTAACCAATTTCATGGATAGATCCTGTAGATGAGTTTTCATATTGACTACTAATTTTTATATTACTCGCTGCCCTACTGCGTGCTGACAAACTTAATTTGTTCTTTACCGCCGAGTACTCTATGTGGTAAATCAAATTTAAAAATAGCTATTAACAATTGCGTTGGTTTTGGCGAGGATCAAACTTTCTTTTTTGCTTAATGTGCAGGCACTGATTTATAAGTTCTTTAACGTGTTATATAATGTATCAATCGCGTCAATTAATCTCTTTTTATTTTTAGAATTGATGTTAGCAGCGCCATCTCTCTTCAAATATATACATATAATAAAAAATTATGATAACAAGTTGTGTCTCTTTCTGTACATTGTATAGTATATTTTTGTGGCTAAAATCATTATGGGGAACTGAAAATAATTAAATAAGTATATTTTTATAATCTTTAGAATTTTCTGTCTGTCTGTCTGTTTGTTTATGAACGCATCACGTCTAAAGTAAACATCTTTTTTTCAAAGAAATCGTTAAGAAAATCATAAAGCGTATCTTCGAGTTACATTTAATATTTGTTTTACTAAACTTTAATACTAAACGTTAATTCTATCGAAAGTAATGATTATTATTTTGACATGTAGGTTCGAATTTGTTCAATGGCGCCATAAAATCTCAGAAATAGTAATAAAAAGATTTGTGTGTAAAAAAACGTTCCATAATATTTAATATATTTATACTTAAAACACAAAAAGACATGTCTTCCGTTCCATAATCTATACTTATTAATATAATAAAGCGGAAGAGTTTTTTTTGTTTTTTTGTTTGTTTAAACGCGCTAATCTCTGGAACTACAGGTCCGATTTGAAAAATTCTTTTTTTATATTATAGCCAGATTCATGTGAAATAGTATAGGCTATCTAGTATTAAGCTACTTTACTCAGCTAGCCTTAAATATGGATATTTGTTAAGCAAGTCAGAAGAAAAAGCACTCCCGAAGTGATTTATCCGCGTACGCTGGTGTTATCGTTAAGGATACGTAAATACAATGTTCTAGAAAAATATAGACCTTTACTCCGTCTAAAAAAAAGTCCGCGGTACCATATGTCTATTTCTTATACATAAGCCATAATTTGGTATTTTGTGACCAAAAATATTGAAAATTTAAAAATGATTTATGAGCGTCATTATTAGGCATGGCCTATTAATCCTTACGAACGAAAGTTACTTCATCATCAAGACAATTTTATGAAGATAAACTTTGTTCTTTATACTATGTTATTTGGACGCATAGTTTAAGAGGTAATGTAAAATTAAAATAATTCAATACTTGGCTGGGTGTGCGAACGAAGCTTAAACCCTAGGCGTTATAAAATGCTTGAACTAGGTAATGTCGCGCACCTTGGATACGTGATGACACGGGTGAAACCGCGGGGCACAGCTAGTAATTAATATATTTATACTTAAAACACAAAATGACATGTTTTCCGTTCCATAATAATTAATATATTTATACTTAAAAGACAAAGAGAGATTATAAAAGGATGTTTTCTCACACAAAGTACGTAATAGATGGAGTTGTACAAATTACTGAAGAAGTTTATATCTACCCAAGCCATACAACGGAACCCGACCAAAAGTATCAAAATTGCAACAAAATGTCGTGATATTGTATTTATAATATACCCAAAATCAGTGCTGCCATTTTATTTTTAGCGCTTTGAGAACTATATCTAGCGCTTTTTGGCATGTATAGCGCACATTTCAAAATATTTGGCACCTAGCGCTTAATCCAGCGCTTTTGGTGTATTTAGCACACATTTCAAAATTGTAGCGTCAAGCGGGTTATCTAACTCTTTTATAGCAGCACTGTTATTCCACTTTACTGATAATAATAATAATGACCTTTATTATTCGTACAAACAGTACACTGCATTTTAAATTTTTCAAACATATTTTTTTCACAAAACAATAAGCATGGATACCCTGTGCTATGGATCTCCCGGCTCCCCCTTTAGGATGATCAACTTATTTTTTTACCGACGACTATAAGCGGGGAAATCCCCTTTATTAAAGTTTTCGTTCATGGTTTTGGCAACGCATTTATTTTGCTTTATTCAGTTTCAGTCAGTTGCTTAGAGCACAGCTAGGTTAAAAGTTATTTAGAAGTTACAACACAAAGAAACTATGGAACCGCAATCAGATGCTGACATCTAAAACTAGGTTGCGAAATACACTGCACTTTAAAACAATTAATGACATTTTAATTGTTCGTACAGTACTAATTACTGTTGACAGCAATTGCTATAATTATAAGTCAATGTCCTGCGAAGTATTGATGCATCAAAAAATATTGCCAGAAGAAAACTTAATGTTGTTTTCTTTATTATGATTATATTCTCTTGAATTATAAATTATAATAAAAAACACAGAACTGCCCAAAATCCCTCTATTAACAAATAACTTTCCTTTCAGTTTTAAGCGCGTTCAGTTCCCAGTCACAGTCAGCGTGTGTTATGCGAATACATAAATAAAGCGTAAGGTCAAACTTTACGCGTTGTAGGAGTGCACCTCAGTATTGACTGTTTTGCACATGGCCAACTCTATGTTGCTTTTTCCCGCGTTAGTAGCCCCCGTAACCTTTTTGTGTACACCCCGGCTAAGCCTACTTCTAACGTCGTTTACACAGAAGCTCTATCATAAACGACTCAGAACTTTGATGATAATGATTTATTTTGTTACCACTTATTGATACAGTAATGATATAAATCGTTTAATATTCTCTTACCTAAACGACAAATTCTTCATGTATAAGTTATATACGCGAGCTACGCCGCGGGCACAGCTAGTTATTTAATATCTTAATGTCCCTAATATCAACTCCGAATTTAAGTAAAATTTTAAGCAACCTTAAAATGAATCTCGACCTTTCCATTAAAATATTGAAATGAGCACTTAATCAATATAGTGCTGTAAGAAAACAATTCTAGTATACGTTTTAAAAAGAGAACGATTTTTTTCTTTATATTATAATCGCGGGTACAAAAGCATGCTTGTTGAACAATTACGAAACTCTATAAAGATTTTCTGAAGCATAATTCAAACAGGTTCCAATTCACGCTGCTTTAGTATTCTGAAAATGCTTGCAGGCAAATTTAGTCTTTAGTGCTAAATTACGGTCAACCATTATTGTAAAAAAATTACATTATGCTCGCAGTATTGAATTTTATAATACCAGGAGTTGTATACAATAAGTCTTAAATTGTTTCAATGTTGGTTTAAAGATAGCTAAAGGTTTCATTCAGTGCGTGTCTTGTATGATCCTGTTATTGCGGTGCTTGGATTATCTACGTGCACATCGAAATATACTGCGTCACCAAGTTCTTTCGTAATTCGAGTTTTTCGTTAAGCTGCCTTAACTATAGCCACATGAGTAAAGAAATCGTCCGTACAGAGGCAAAGCTTCATACAACCGCGCTGTCATAGGTACACTACGACAAGCTTGAGGCGCATGTGTACGTGAGCACTGGCGACTCGTCACGTACAGAGAGAAACTACTTTAAACCGGCTCGATCAGTGCTCAAACTAAGGGTTGTGTAAAAATATGTGTCGAGTTTTGTTTTTAGGGTTCCGCATCCAAATGGTAAAAAACGGAACCCTTATGGATTCGTCATGTCTGTCTGTCTGTCTGTCCGTCCGTATGTCAAAGCCACTTTTTTCCGAAACTATAAGAACTATGCTGTTGAAACTTGGTAAGTAGATGTACTGTGTGAACCGCATTAAGATTTTCACACGAAAATAGAAAAATACAATAAATTTTGGGGGTTCCCCATACATAGAACTGAAACTCAAAAACTTTTTTTCCATCAAACTTATACATGTGGGGTATCTATGGATAGGTCTTCAAAAATTATACTGATACCAATGATATAATTTTTTTCTAAACTGAATAATTTGCGTGAGAGACACTTCCAAAGTGGTGAAATGTGTCCCCCCCCCCCTCCGCCAATAACTTCTAAAATAAGAAAATGATTAAACTAAAAAATATATATAATGTACATTACCATGTAAACTTCCACCGAAAATTGGTATGTACGAGATCTAGTAATTAGTTTCTTTTAAACGTCATAAATCGTAAATTATGTTACTTGCTGCTACGTAACCCTTCATGGGCGAGTCCGACTCGCACTTGGCCGCTTATTTAAAGTATGATTCGTATCAAATGAAATATAAAAAAGTGTAAATATGGTTTACGTAGATTTAAATCTTATCGAGGTTGACGCAAGAGATACCGCTGACTTTGTAAATAAAATTAATAAGTTTGATTTCTTAAACTCAAGTACACTCCGTACCCCTAATAAAAATAACAGAGCTTTTCGATGCGGTAGTTATCAAATTGAGTTTTAAGAAAAAAGGCTAATAATTTTCAGGAACTTAAAATCAATAAGAAGTGATAGGCAGAAAGACGTTATAAATAGCATGAATTGCATTCACGGATTCCAATTGTCTATAAAATCTTTAATAAAACTTCATGAAGAATTAAAATCAGAAGAAATGAAATTCATTTATATTTACGAGACGTCTCAATCAAGATTGTCTCGAAAATTTATTTGGAAAAGTCAGACAGGCGAGTGGTAACTGCCAGGAACCAACATGTCGTCTAAATAGTATTGCCTTCAATAAGATTTTTATAAGCAATATCTTAGGGAAACCTCAAAATACTAATTGTGAATACGATTTCGATATGTTACTTATGAAGTCAGACGATTGTCGTATTTTAATACACCATCACAGCAACCTGACAATGTTACTGCCCCTGTGCTAATAGTAGGAACATATGATAATTATCTGTTTGATTTACCAAAAACAAAATGGTTTATTATATGTGTCTGGATATGTGTATAGAAATATTGTCTCGAACACCACAAATGTGAGAAAATAAAATTGTAAAAACCTATAAATATAGAAAAAGATTATTTTTTCAGCCATTACAAGGATTATAATAAAGATAGTGTTCAATCGGGGTTTTTAATAATACTTCCTGACAATTTTATCGCGATTGTTTCGTGCTTGAGCAAAAATTTCGCGAATATTTTGATGTCAAAATAAACATTGCAAATATTTGTAGTGAAATATTAAAACGTGTGCAAGATTTTATATTTGTTATGAAATGCGGGTGCTTTTCAATAGAATATTTAAAAAAATATATTAAATTTCGAATTTACTATTTAACTAAAAGCTACAACTAATTGTTGAAAACAATAATTATAAAAGTAAATGAGAGCCACCGTCTGTACATACTGGTATCTCAATATTCTATTAGCTGGCGTCAGAAATAAACATGCGCGAGTGTCGCGGATCAGTCGGTTGGAACCCTGGTCGTAAGAGGCGATCGAAGGAAACTGAAACATGAGATGGATACAGTTTTGACCTAATAACAACTTATAGTCATTAAAAACTCGATTACCAACCCATCCGCAAAGCTTTCGCAAGTATCTCTTCTCTAGAATTCAGTCTATAGGTAAGGCCTAATTTCAGCTATAGACTTTTCATAGATGTGATGATGATGACGATTAAAGGAAAAATCCGGAAAATCTTCAGGCCTGCGATAGTTTGCAGTGTAATCTCAACATGTTTATTTAAGATATGGAATCTCAGTAGCGTCAAAGGATAGAGACATTCGGTACTGTTCCCTGCTTGGTACTCTAGGAGATGCCTATAAAGATAAACCCTTTTCCGATCTTACGTGTTTGTACTAAGAATAGGGATACTAATAGCTTCAGATGCAGTACAGAAAAAATCACAATCTTGAGTAATTTCATACATAGATAATACATTCAAATCCGAGCCGTGGTAGCTCAGAACAGCCATGATAGCTCAGAAGAGCCGTGGTAGCTCAGAAGAGCCGTGGTAGCTCAGAAGAGCCGTGGTAGCTAAGCACAGCCATGATAGCTCAGAAGAGCCGTGGTAGCTCAGAAGAGCCGTGGTAGCTCAGAAGAGCCGTGGTAGCTCAAATGGTTAGCGCTCGCTGTAAACGAACCCGGGTTCCTCCCTGCCGGCACCAACGAAATTGTTAATTGCAATTTGAAGTGCTGATTTACCACGTGCTCGGCGGTGAAGGAAAACATCATGAGGAAACTTGCATATCTGAGAAATAACAAAAAAAATATTTCAAAGACATGTGAAGTTCGCCAACACGCATTCGGCCAGCGCGGCGGACATTTTCTTGCCCTAAAACCCTCTCAGAAATGAGAGGAGGCCAGTGCCCAGCAGTGGGATGTAAAATAGACTGCAACTTTACTTTACTTACTACAAAAACTGACTATTTTAGCACAGATGTTGATTTCAATATTAATCAATTTTGACGTAAAATACTTTAAATGAAATTAAAATGAATAAGCTTAGAATAAATAAAATAAAATAAAATTAAATTAAATAGCTTGAATAAGCTAACTTTAGATTTAAACCCAGGATAGGCATAGTCAGGTTTTATCGATAGTTATAATGAACATAAAACTTTTGAACCTTTTACCAAACATTTGATCCATTTATACTTTTTTTATAATAGGTCCAAATATCAACCAACCACTTTTTGTGAAATAAAAGCAAATTTTACTTTGTTACGTAACTGTCTAGTTTATTTTGTGTTTGTGGCAGCACTTTGTTAATGATTGTGTCACCGTTCTACACGGATTTATGCTAGGAAAATAGTTGTTTGAAAATTTAATTTTGTGACGTTGAGAACGGTCTGTCACGGCAGTGAAAACTGGGGCTTTCAGAAAATATTCATGCTTATACATCGCACACGATTTTTAGGTCAAGTTTTTGCTTTACTTTAGTTTAGTAATTTGATTTTAGTTCATGCAATTCTCCTAGTAAAACTCTTTTTATTGTTTATTAACAAAGGAAAAGAAAACTGAACTGAATATTTTATAATCTGGCTGGCGGTTGAAGTTTTGAAAAAATAGGAAGTAAAACAACTTTAATCGACCAAAAAAATATAAGTTACAATCAAAATCGAATTCGCTCATTCAGCCTACTATTATTTCCTATTTCGCAAACAGCTGCTGTACAAAAGGGCAATAGCAGATTGTGAAATGAATATATAAAAATAAAGTATTAATAAAAATATTATTTTCAAAACAAGCCTTTATTTAAATGCACATAAAAAAAGAAAATAAACTTTAAACTAAACCAAGCCCATAAATTTATAACATTACACAATTGATATACCAGAAGGATGTTAGCGTAAAACTTTTTTTTTAATTAAACTGTATGCCAGTTAATTGCTATTTAAATGCACCCTTATAATCCGTAATTGCTCAACGTCTGTTACTATTACTTAATTTATAATAAATTTTTAAAAATTTAAATTATCGAAAATTTAATTTTGCTATAAAATATAATATATCTCTTTTTAAAATTAAACTGTATGCTAATTATATGCTCCTTAAATGCTTCCGTAGAATCCGTAATTGCTCTACGTCTATTACTATTAGTTATTTTTAATTAATTTTTTTGTAATATCATTTTGCTATAAAACATAAAATACCTACTTTTTAAAATTAAACTGCATGACAATTAATTGCTCCTTAAATGTTCCCGTAGAAACCTGAATTGCACCACGTCTTTTACTATTAGGTAATTTATAATCATCGTTTTTTTAATATAATTATCGAAAATTTAATTTTGGTATAAAAGATATCTTATATAAACCCAAAAAATTTATTATCGGTAAGTTTTCAAACCATGGATTGTTATGAATGGATTGGATAAATACACAACCTATGCTATTCAAGTCATTGATGAATAATTGAAATGTTGGCCAGTAATACAAAAGTTTCACTTCAATCGTATATCTTCAAAACACACTGTTTTTTATATTAATAATTATAAATATTGCAAAAATTTATGTTTGTTTATTAATTAATAATAAGTTGAGAGCAATTCTTTAAACAAAAAAAATTACTGATAGTAATAGACGTGGAGCCACTACGGATTCTAAGAGATCATTTAAGGAGAAATTAATGGGCATACTGCTTAATTTAAGTAAGTAGGTATTTTATAGCAAACTTAAATTTTCTATTATTAAATTTAAAAAATTATAAATTAATTAATAGTAATAGACATCGAAATATTACGGATTCTAAGAGAGAATTTAAAGAGCAATTAATTGGCTTACAGTTTAATTTTAAAAGGTATATATTTTATGTTTTATAGCAGAAATAAATTTCCGAAAATTGTGTTAAAAAATATTAATTATAAATTAACGAATAGCATAGACGTGGAGCAATTACGGATTCTAAAGGAGCATTTAAGGAGCAATTAATTGACATAGTTTATTTAAAAAAACATAATGTTCTACGCTAACTTCCTTCTGGTAATTTTTATGATATTAATGCTTGTCGCGAGATTTACTTATTTCATAAAAAACATTATTTTTTCTTAGAATTACCTACTTTGTTAACATAAAGTTGCATAGGTATTGTATTCGTGTTTACGTTCACAGGTAAACCTCGCGCGCTAAGCTCTTATGTTATATAAATTGTGTATTATAATAAATTCATAAAATTGATTTAATTTAAAGCTTTTTAAAAACATTTAAATAAAAGCTCGTTTTTAAAATTTTTTTTTTGCTTTTCATTTATTATTTATTTTTTAGTTGTCGCTTGACATGTTTCTCAGTCTGTTAATTTCATGTATTGCGTCATTGTTGGTTTTTGATCGCCATCTTAGATTCACCATCTTGATTTTTTTTATTAAATTCAATTGAATTCAATTTATTTGCTATACTTGTTGTATAGATTTGGTCTTTATTTTGAAAAAAAATCAAAACAAGAACCCTGCAAGAGCATTCCAAATATTGGCAATTATAAATATTATTAGTACATTAACATTATAGTATTATTAATAAAATTATCATTTAATAAATATTTACAATTAACTTGAATATAAATGAAATATTACTATTTTATTTATTCCTATTTCCTATTTCTTACTCAATCACTAAAAACTCCTGCAAGGAGTAATAACACTTTTTCGTTAAATATGTATTAACTTCCTTTTTAAAATGACAATTTGTAATTTTGATGTTACTGCAGATAATTTTATTTTTGGTCTTAATTTTTTAGGGCGATATGTTAAAGGAACCAGTCTATATTATTTCTAACCAGTGAGCATATTTCATATATATATATATATATATATATATATATATATATATATATATATATATATATATATATATATATATATATATATATATATATGAGAAATGCTCTAAATTTGATATATTAATTAAAAAACAAATATACATTTTTGCAATATTTATAATAATTAATAATAATATAAAAAACAGAGTGTGTCTTGAACACACAATATTGAAGTGAAGGCATAGGTTGTGTATTTGTCCAATCCATTCATAACAGTCCGTGATTTTAAAACTTACCGATTATACATTTTTTGGATTTATATATATAGCCAAATTAAATTTTCAAATTTTTATTTATAAAAAATCCTTTAATTTGATAACCATATCATGGGAGTGCATATGAAATAACTAGTCCGCCATCTTGGACGGTCCGCCATAATGAATTTAGAATAACGTAACTTAGCTTACCATGCATTTTCATCTCAAGTAAACATATATGCAAAATTATTGCTCAATCGGTTGAGGATAATTGCTTTAAAATTCAGTTGTAAGATTTGACCCCAACAAACACAACCATTGCAAGTTAAATAAAAGATTTTAATAAAAAAATATTGCCTTAAAATAGTTCTCAATTCGATTGTATATTTTTTGCATGTATTTTACGCGAAAATTACTACATTGTGTATGTACGAAAACGTTGAATCTTGATTAACGGAGAACAATGACAGAGATCATCGTGAATTGAGAAATGGTATCAAAATATATAATCCGAAGTTTCTTTTTGTATGGAGAATGGGCCCACCACAAATTTTAGGAAAACCTAATGAAATGCATGTCGATTTTTTCATTATAATCTATTGATTACAATAGTAATATTAGTTTTCCCGTATCTAATGGGAATACTCAGTAATTAACAAATAAAATATGTATCTTAATTTAAACTAAAAACAAACTAAAAGCTATTGTCTATTAGTTTTCATCGGTATTATAAGTTAAAATAGTGCACTGTTCTAATGGGAATACTGAGTAATTAACAAATAAAATATGTATCTTACTATAAACTAAAAACAAACTAAAAGCTATTGTCTATTAGTTTTCATCGGTATTATAAGTTAAAATAGTATAAAACAAAGTTGTAGTTACATTCAGCATTTATAGGTACTTTAAAATTGATGGAAAATCTTTTTAGTAGTTCCGGCAAAATAATATAGTGCATGTCTGTGCATGAATATGGTATGGATACTATTTTTACATGTATTGTTTGTGAGTATACATCCCAAATAGCGTTTATGTAATATGATTAAAGCCAAGATGAGTCAGAGATAATATGTACATTTATAATATTACCTACACACGCTATATAGTAAGAAAGATGTTTTGAACTGGTTGTATAAGGATAAAAACACAAATTATAATGCATCTACATTTATTATAGTAAATCATAATTTCCAAAGTAGTCTATTAACAGTAAAACAAATAGACAGGCACAGTGTCAAAACTTTGATTGAAAATATATTAACTGATTAGGTTAGGTTAGATGAGTTATGAGGTTAGACGAGGCGATGGGTTATCCCGCAATTACATAACGAGCTGCCGCCGGACTTGCTTAGTAAAGTTACCTCAAAAAATCATTTAAAAAATATTCTAAGAAAACATTATCTATCATTGTGTCCATAAAGGTACGCCACAGGCCACGAGTAACGTACTGTTAAAATTAGCAGTCTATATGCGATGTGTGCTGTTTGAGTATGTGTTTAATTAGTGTATATGTGTATATATAGCACGTATATAAAAAAATCAAAAAATAATGAACCCATTTTGATATTAAGATGTTGTGGACCTCATAACAAACTTTGTACTAAATATGTATAAATAAAATAATAAAATAGATTTTTGGAGATATTAGTATATGTATAAGAAATTAAACTTCAGATTATATGTATAAACATAAGCATGTAAGACGAGAACTACTGCCGACAAATTGTAATGCAGTTTGGCAGATGAAAATGTTAAAAACGTTTATTGTATAATTGGAAGTAAATAAATTTAAAAAAAAAGATACCTCAAACATTTTTATCTGTTATTACACACTGCTAAATAGTGAGGAAGTAAGATGTTTTAAATTGTTTATGGAAGGATAATAAAACACTAATTTAATTGTATTTGTTATTGTCAATAATTTCAAAAGATTTTTTCTAAATAACTTGATGATCACATCCCCATTTATGATATTGACAGGAATTCGAAGAACATTTTCAATAATGTAATTAATTCAATTAATGTAATTCAATAAAAAAATGATAGAATACTGTTGTCTTAAATATCCATACTCTTTTTTGTCTCTGCCTACGGGCAGCTCTACAAGCTTTTAGCCTGCAAGGCATACATATATATTCTCAGCGATTGACCTGAAAAAGTTAATTATTGTAAAGAGTGCCTATACTAAATATTAATTCTTATCAATATATTATTTTTTCTATATTTGTTTCATTCTATATAGCTTGTGGAGTCTATGTTTACATATGAATGGCTTTACATTTCAAATGATATAATGCCCAAAAAAATGTCTATTTATGATACTGTTAGGAATTAAAAAGATATTTTCAATAATAAGAGATAAGACATTAAAGATCCTTCAATGTCACTAAACTATATTTCGATATTTCTGTCAGAATTTTGTTATATCTGCCTATATGTTAAATAAATAAGAAACTATTATAAAATATACACGTATAATTAGCTCCAGTTGATCAAATACAAAAATAGAAATTACGGATTTACATCAACAATATTTGACTATGTAAAAGTTGTCCAACTTTTTATTTTCACTGGTTTCATGTAGGAGAAAAATATATAATTTTTTTCATGACAAAATAATATTTCTTTCTGCAGAGTTAACAACACATCAGTATAAGCATATTAGAAGAATCTGATTCCGTCGCAGGATATGGTCCAAAGTTATATTAATACATGGGATTTTTATATAATATTATAATATCATAATTAGTCAATTTATATAATATATAATCAGTCTTATGGAACAGTGAATTTATTAACAAAAACTCCATATGATTTAGAGAACATAGCTCCTGAAGGTGATTTGTCTGGCAGTTTGAAGTTTATCAGCTTTATTACAGTCCTAAGTTTTTTTTTTTTATAGGAGAGGGGGCAAACGAGCATGCGGCTCACCTGATGGTAAGTGACTACCGCCGCCCATGAACAACTGCAACACCAGGAAGGGAATTGCAGATGCGTTGCCGGCCTTTTAAAAAGGAGTACGCTCTTTTCTTGAAGGTCCCTAAGTCGTATCGGTCCGGAAAAATCGCTGATGGTAATCGATTCCACAAGGAAGTCGTGCGAGGAAGAAAACATCTTCTAAATCGCACAGTGGTGGACCGCCAATCATCCAGATGGTGTGGATGGTATCGGGAGTTCTGCCGCGATGTGCGTTCGTGAAATTTGACGGCTGGGATTAATCCGAACAATTCCTCAGAGCACTCCCCATGGTAGATGCGAAAGAAAATGCAAAGAGATGCAACCTCTCTACGCAGTGCCAATGAATCGAGCCGATCGGAAAGGGCTCGGTCGTTGACGATTCGAGCCGCTCTGCGCTGGATGCGGTCAAGTGGAAGGAGCTGGCACTGGGGAGCTCCTGCCCAGAGATGGGAACAGTATTCCATGTGAGGCCTAACCTGCGCCTTGTAAAGTTGCAGGCGGTGTGCCGGCATGAAATACTGTCCCGCTCTGCTGAGCACGCCAAGCTTTTTAGAGGCTAATTTGGCCTTCTCTTCCAAGTGACCACGAAACTGCACGTCACTCGATATGTGGACGCCAAGGATTCCGATACTGGCTGAGGCAACTAGGGGAGTGCCTTAAAACTGAGGAGATACGACAAAGGGGTTCTTTTTAGCGGTAAACGCGCAAACTTGTGTCTTCTGAGGATTAAACTGGACTAGATTTAGTCGCCCCCAGTCCGAGACTTTGTCCAGCAAAGACTCGACTTCAGACACAAGTTTATTCCGGTACTCGGAGACGTTTTCCCGAGAAATATTAGCACGGCCGGTGTATAGAGCATCACCAGTGCTGTCATCCGCATAGCAATGAATGTTACCAGTTAGCAACATATCATTGATATGCAGAAGAAACAGCGTTGGTGATAGCACACAGCCTTCTGGAACACCAGCGTTAATAGGCTTGCAGTCAGAACATGCACCGTCTACAACGACCTTGATGCTCCGATCTGCAAGGAAGCTGGTGATCCAATTGCACAATTTCTCGGGAAGCCCATAGGAAGGGAGCTTCGAAAGAAGCGCTTTGTGCCAAACCCGATCGAAGGCCTTCGCAATGTCCAAACTAACGGCCAACGCCTCCCCCTTGGACTCTACTGCCTACGCCCATTTATGGGTCAGGTAGACCAGAAGATCACCAGCTGATCGACCCCGACGAAAACCGTACTGGCGGTCACTAATCAGCTGGTGATCCTCAAGGTACCGGATGAGCGGGCAGTTAACAATGGATTCCATTAATTTGGAGAACAAGGAGGTGATCGCGATAGGCCTATAGTTGGACGGGTCTGAGCGGTCGCCTTTTTAGGGATCGGGTGGACAAAAGCTGTCTTCCATGAATTCGGGACTACGCCTTGGGAGTAGGAGTACCGGAAAAGACGCGTTAGGACCGGTGCCAACTCCGGAGCACACGTCCTCAGCACAATTGGGGGGATTCCGTCAGGCCCACTCGACTTCTGGATGTCCAGGGAGAGAAGTGCTTTGCGAACCGAGCGCTGTGAGAACAGCACATCCGGCATGGAGCACTCACACCGCGGGATGGTCGGCGGTGTTTTCCCCCCGTCATCAAGAGTCAAGTTGGACGCAAAAAAGGAGCCTAAAAGGTCGGCTTTGTCTTTTGCGTCATGGGCCAGTGAGTCGTCCTCCCTGTGCAAAGATGGTAGTGATGGCTTACAGAAATTCCCTTGGACAGCCTTGGCGAGAGACCAGAATGCACGGGTTCCCGAAGGAAGGCGAACTAGTTTCTCGCCAATTCTGCCTATGTGCTCTGACTTTGCCTTGGCAATAACTCTTTTGAAGGACCTGGAGGCGAAGTTATACTTCTTTTTAAGTATGCTGGTGTTTACATCCCGAGTCGCCGAAGCCGCAGCCCAGGCTTGATAACACTCCTGCTTACTGCGTAATGCAGTTTTACAGGAGCGACCAAACCAAGGCTGAGATCTGCCTCCGATGGGTACCACAGATGATGGAATAAATAGTTCCATTCCCTGTAGCACCACATCAGTGACAGAGTCAGCAAGAGCGCTGGGATCATCCGGCGAGAAGCAAACCCGCCCCCATGGGTACGATGCAAAGAAAGACCGCATTTCGTCCCAATCTGCCGACCTGTAATGCCAAACTCGGCGGCAACCTGCAGAACGCAACCGCGAAGGGAGCGTGAGTGGCACCACACTCCGGATCCGACAGTGGTCCGAAGAGCCGAGAGGGGCATCGACGGAAACCTGATAACCGTCCGGATGAGAGGTCAGCAGAAGGTCCAACAGGGAAGGTGTATGATCCTCCACATCTGGAATCCGCGTAGGCGAAGTAACCAGTTGTGTCAGACCATATGCCAAGGCAAAATCATAAACAGCTCTCCCCGTATGATCGGTTAAACGTGGACCCAGCCATTCGGCATGGTGGGCGTTAAAATCGCCAAGGATCACGATCTCTGCGGATGGGACCTGTTGTAGCAAGGAATCTGTAGCCATTTGGACGTCGTCGATGAGTCGGTCTGTTTCGGTATTATCGCTATGGGACCTATAGAGGCACCCGTAGACGCGCGGATGGTCGTCGCTGTCTACGCGTAGCCAAAGGATGGACAGGTCCGAACCTTCAAGACTGCCGAGGCGTCGAGAACAGATGTCCTCTCTGACATACACGCAAACTGCAGCCCGAGGCACAAAGGAGTGCTCCAATTTGTACCCCGGGTAGGAGAGATACGAAATATCAGCCGGAGGGGAAACCTGCGTCTCGATCAGGAAGAGCAAGGCCGGCTTTGCCGTCTCGAGATGGTAGTGGACGGCGTTCAGGTTAGAGTGAAGTCCCCTGATGTTGCAGAAATTCACGGATAGCGTGGCAGGGGTCGCCTTGGTATTATTGCTCAGTTTGCCCCGAGTTATGTTTTTGAGCGGAATTTTGCCCCCCCCCCCAGAATACGCGGGGCAGCCTGAGTACCCACGCTCAGGATTAGAATAACATGGTCGTGGATGCTCAGCGAGGGATTCTCCAGGGGTACTGGTACCCTCCTGGGGTAGTCTTTTGTGTAATTCCGCTACCATGTTGATGGGGGGGGGGGGGGGGGGGGGGGAATTGGGCCTCCGGTCACCTGAACTCACCAGACGAAACGCAGAAGCAAAGCTTCTACTTCACGCCGGTTTTCTGTGAGGTCGTGGTACCAACCCGGCTCGAGCCGGCCCATACGTGCAACAGCGTAAACTGTTGCGTGGCTCTACCACCGTTAAGTATTTTTGTAAATTCAATAGCAATTTTAAGGGGCTACTCCATGCAAACGACCTTGAGCGTTTGGTGTGCCGCGCCGTCGCACTACAATATATCGCGTAAGAAATAAAGAAGCCACCTACTGTAAGAACGTAGTATTTTTTCAACATCAATAAATTATTTTATGGAAATACACACAGCGTACAACGATAAATGTATTTTAATTTTTTTATTCGGTATATTAGTTGCTTGCTAGTTGGTATATTACAATTATGTATTCTCATATATTATCTAATTATGTAATTTTATAATTAATTATATATTAAAAATGAAGCATTGAAAATTGTGAGTTTAAAAGATACCTACTCACTATAGGTAAATAGATGGATAGCTTGCCTTTTGTACAAATATTTGGTGCAATGAAAAATAAATAAATAAAAAGGAAGATTCGCAGAGTGAGAGTTATATAGAATGAGAGTCGTGGAGGTAGTTTACAAACATAAATTGCACAAGGACAAACATCCAGACCCGGAACAATTATTTGCAGGCCATACAATTACTTGTTCCGTGCGGGATTCGAACCCGCGGCCCCCAGCGCAACAACTGATTGCTAAGCCACTGAGCCACGGAGACGTCGCGGGTTATAGCTAAAGTGACCATACGTCCCGTTTTGAACGGGACTGTCCCTTTTCTCGGTCACCTGTCCCATTGTCCCCAAACAAAGCTCCGGGACACAAAATTATCCCGTAACTCGTTGGATGGAAGTATTCAAAGGCAACAATCTTCAACATAATTTTTTTAATCGAATATATTTTATGTCTACCTGGTACAAATGCTCCAGTAGAAAGAGTATTTTTTTTTATTTGAATAAATTGTGGACGTCTGAAAGAAACACTTACGGTTCCAGTTCTAAAGGAAATGTTGTTAACAAAGGAACTTGAGTAGAATTTTATTCTTATTTAAAATCATTACTAACTTTATTAAATTAAATTTAATCCACTGACAAATGTAATTAATAATTATAAAAATATGTTGCATTTAATAATTGCCGTCTATACCGAATATAATTTTATAGTGAACACTAATTGTATAAAGTTATAGTTTTTAGAAACAGAAACAGAAACTTTTTTATTCAATATAGATTATAAATAATACTTATTGAAAGTCACTCTTTTGTTTGATTACCACTGGTTCGGAAAAAACCTCTGTCCTGGGAAGAACCAGCAAGAAGCCCAGCGGGACTTTTATAAATAACAGCTTTCAATCATGATGTTACACAAATTAACAACATAACAAATTAGAAATAGCTTGGTAGCGATCACCTCATTTCCAGGGGTTATTATCGTCCATAAATTCCTTAATATTATAATAACCCTTTTTATACAAACTTAGTTTAATAAAGTTTTTGAACTTTGAGCAGGTCAAATTTTGTATATTTTCTGGAATTTTGTTGTAAAAGCGTATACATCGCCCCAAGAATGAGTTCCTGACTCGATGGAGTCGAGTAACTGGTACTACTAGCTTGTGTCTGCTCCTAGTATTTACAGAATGAATATCACTTATTTTTGTAAAACTACTTTTATTTTTGTGTACGTACATTACATTTTTATAAATGTATTGAGAGGCCAAAGTTAATATATTAATTTCCTTAAATTTTTGTCGCAGCGACTCTTTAGGCTTTAAATCATAAATTGATCTTATGGCCCTCTTCTGTAAAACAAATATAATTTCAGTGTCAGCTGCGTGTCCCCATAGCAACATACCATACGACATTATGCTATGGAAATAGCTAAAGTAAACTAGTCTAGCTGTTTCAACACTAGTTAGACTTCTAATCTTTTTTACAGCATATGCTGCAGAACTAAGTCTGCTTGCTAGTTTTAATATATGGGGCTCCATTGAAGCTTCGCGTCTAGTGTGATTCCAAGAAAAATGGTGGTATCTACAAGACTCAGCTTCTCCCCATTTAAAATTACATTAGTATTTAATTGTTTTACATTTGAAGTCATGAATTTCATACATTTTGTTTTAGTACCATTTAAATGCAAATTATTAACTTTGAACCAATTTACTAATTTAGATATAGCATTATTTACTTCGTCATAATTTAGTAATTGTCGACTTAATTTGAAAATTAAAGAAGTGTCATCTGCAAATAATACTATATCATGGTTATCCCCTACTATGTAAGGTAAGTCATAAATGTACACAAGAAACAGAAAGGGGCCGAGAATCGAGCCTTGAGGCACGCCCATTTGTACCATCGAACCGGAAGAGCACATATTGTTAATTACAACTTTTTGCGTTCTCTTACTTAAATATGAAATAATTAATTTAAGAGCATCACTTCTTACACCGTAGTGTTGAAGTTTCCTGATTAATGTTTCATGGTGAACACAATCGAAGGCCTTGAATAGGTCACAAAATATACCCAAAGCATCCTGTGAATTCTCCCATGCATTAAAGATATATTTAATCAGCTCAACACCGGCATCAGTTGTCGAGCGACCCCTTGTGAAACCAAATTGATTTTTATGAAGTAAATTATTTATATTAAAAAAAATAACATTTGATCAAGAACAATTTTTTCAAAATTCTCACTAAGTGTTGGTAGTACAGAAATAGGTCTAAAATTGGCGGGGTCTAATGTACTACCAGATTTAAATAAAGGTATTACTTTACTATGCTTCATTAAATCAGGAAACACACCAGATTCGATACTAGTATTAAAAATAATAGCTAAATGAGGCGCGATTGTATCTATTATAGACGCAATAACTTTAACGGAAATACCCCGCAGATCCGCAGTTTTCTTAACATCAATAGTTTTAAAATATTTTACAATATATAAATAAATATAGAGATAAAAATAAATATAGAGTATAAATAAACCCATGTCCTATTTTGAGTTAAAAAATAAATGGTCAGTTTAGTTTCTTTTAGTTAAATTTAGTTTAAAAAAAAATTTTGAGTAAAAAGTAGGTATATTAATACCTACTTAGATACTTTTTACCGAATTAGGGTGGAAGCCCTTAATACCAGTCATGCCCCTAATTCCAGTCTTTTCGCATTTTTAAACCATAAATAAGATTTCTAGTAGTCTTAACTACAAATATTGTCATCGAAAAATTCTTTGTACCTAGAGGAAAGTATATTTATTCAAATATTACCTCGCAGTTTTAAACCTTACAGTGTTAAAAGCAAAACAGGTACGCAACGAAAAACTATCATTTTCCTAATTATTTGACAAGTTATGATCCCGGTAAAATTATGCTTACTTTACATTATCTCATATATAGGCTATTTGATTTGTATGAATATATAGTCATATTAAATAGGACATAGTAATGTAGTTATTTTTGTTTGAATTTACAAGTTATTTATTTTCTTTTAGTGGAAATTAATTGGGCTGTAATTAGATATAAGAAATGTATGGAGTGCATAATGTCAGCCGCCCGGCTATTATTTGGTTTGACGTACCTAATAAGAAGTACCTAATTTCAGCCACATAATTTAAATCAGGGCTGCCATAAACTGGCATAAATACAATTAATTACATCATAACTTATTTTATAGCTAAGGGAGTTATGATCAATTGGTCTGTTTTAAAATTGGTTTTAGATTTTAAAGTTTAGCAAAAGTTGTACTAGCTTTTCTCTCTGACATTCGGCGTATAGAACACCTTATGTACTCAATTATTTTTTGAAAGAGAAGAAAAAAACTAGCATTAAATAATATACTATATTTTAGCAAAAAACTATAACTTAGAAAAGCTAATTATAACTTAGAACATAAACGAAAAACTCATAACTGACTTTTTGGCCCGACCTGGGATACGAACCCGGGATCTCATGATAAGCAGTTGCACTACTACAACCATTAGACCAACGAGGCAGTACAATACCTAATAAGATATTGTGGTTGGGTATTAGGATTATTTTTAACTGTATACTATGCTGATAATATTGAATTAGCCTTTTATAGTGTAAATTGTAATATTTGTCTAAATGTTAATTATGGCTTCGAACCTTACATGCTAATGGTGCTTCATTTTTTTATTTGCATTTACTTCAAAGAAAATACACGCAAAAAGCTTTATCGCGCAGTAAAAAACCTGAAATTTGAAACGACTCACAGGTGGCGCGCGGCGTCTCGGCAAAAAGTCCCTTTAATCTACACGTCATGCCGGTCAGGAATGTACCGCGTCGCGCGCCTCCTAGTGTTAATTCTTAAAATTAGCGTTTGGCGCGAACAGTATCCATCTCCCTAGATAATTTATGATTTAAGTTCCGAACTATTAATACTAGATACACTGCCAGCTTTTGGGCATGAAAATATCGTCCGGCTGCTCCTTTTGGAGTCTCTATATCTATATGTTTGTATAAAAAGGGTTATTATAGTATTAAAGAATTTATAGATGATAATGACCCCTGGAAATGAGGTGATCGCTACCATGCTATTTCTAATTTGTTGTGGTGTTAATTTGTGTAACATACATGATTGTAAGCTGTTATTTAAAAAAGTCCCGCTGGGTTTCTTGCTGGTTCTTCCCAGGACAGGGGTTTTTTTCGAACCAGTGGTAATTATACAAAAGAGTGACTTTCAATAAGTATTATTTATAATCTATATTGAATAAAAAAGTTTCTCTTTCTGTTTCTATTTCTATAGTCATAGGTCAAAGTAAACATCAAAGTTTTGGAATCTTAGCGAATTAACATTATGTCTTAGCTTTCATTGCGTGGCTTTTTTTTTGAGAGCAAATATTATGCGGTAAATATTTTGTTTATGACCTTTATTAAAATTTCTTATCTACGATTCGTAAATTTTTGAGTGACGAACTTTCGCCAAGATACTGACTTAATCTAAAAATGACGGAAATGCTAATTTGTCATGAAGGTAATGAAATATTAAAGAGATAATTTTTTTTATATATACAGGGTAAGAGTGACAAACAAGCACATAGTCTACCTGATGGTAAGTGGTTGCTGTGGCCCATAGACATATAGGTCTATCCTTAATTAAGAATCAAAATGCAGATACATCGTCACCCCATAGGACTGAGATGTATTGCGTCGTTTCCTGTGAAAATAGTATCCGGTTCTCTACACTCATTATACAAAACACAGCAGCATTAAGCTGCAATTTTACGCTGATATTCTGTGGAAGCGTGACTCTTCTCCGGTCGAACCAACCCATTCGTGCTACAACTATGATATAGCTGCAGTATGGTTCTACCGTGTCAAAATTTTCACACAAAACATAAATAACATGTTTCTAGTTAATATAACTTTTGTGTTTTTGATGTATGCCAGTATCCCACAAGAGTCCTTGTATCATAAATAGTAGATAGACATAAGAAAGTAGTTAAAGCGGGTGAGATAAGACGTCTCCTTTTATTACGCTTGCAGCTGCGAGATTATAGTTTACTGACGGCTTTATGGATGGAAGTACTCGCATCTACTATGAGAAAACAATTTAAAATATAAACAAAATGTAAATAATGTGTTTTCACTTGTAAAATAATAGCATACAAAGCTTCTGATGGACGCTTCTCACAGACCGACTGTTATTTCTGAGAGAATTTTGGAACAGAAAAGAATGTGCCGCTCTGTCCCTATATCTGTTGCAGGATTCGAATTCCTAGGATTACTTTAAATTGCTCAGATATGTATCTTTTCTTTAAACTTTTTCTTTCTACGATCGAGAACATGCTTAGTCAGACTTAGCATAGTAACCGTTGGTGTTTGTGAGCATCGAACCCGGTTGAACTACTAATGTTTGTAATAAAGAAATATTAAGAACAGCACTATTCTTATCACTGTTTAAATAGGATAAAGTGACAAACGAGCACTCAGTCTACTTGATGGTACGTGCTTGACATCTACATTTATACTCGTTTGCGAATCAAAATGCAGATGCGTTGTCACCCTTGAAGACTAAGGTGGAATGCCTGTTTTCCAGTAAAATGGGTCTCCGGTTTTCTACACTCACCATACGAAACACAGCAGTGTCAAGCTGCTATTTTACGCTGGTATTCTGTGAGAGCGTGGTCTTTTCCCGGTCGAGGCGAACCATTCGTGCTACAACTATACTACTAATATAGCTGCAGCGTGGCTCTACCACGTAAAGATATTCTCCTTACACGAGAGATCGTTTTACTTATACGAGCATCTTCGACACATTATTTAAGCATAGCCTACACAATTTTTCAAGATAAATATTAAATCGAGCTCGGTAAATCGAAATAGATGAATATAGATGACGGGAAGGGACGCCCTAGACCAAATCGGCGATACATTAAAAATGGGCCAGATTTGGAGTACCCTTAACCGACGAGCGTGTATGCGTAGGTATATGGATGTGGAGGAAGCGAGAGAGGTGTGTCAGGATCGTGCCAAATGGAAGTCCGTAGTCTCTGCCTACCCCTCTGGGTGGCAGGCGTGAGTGTTTATGTTATGTTATGAATATAGATGAATTCCGGTGTAAGCGCCTACCTTAGGCGCTTTATTTTCTGAAGCAACCAACAGCTTGAATTTCAAAAATATGTGATGTTGGCGAAATAGAATCGGCCAAAATTTTGACAAGTTTACACTTAAAAGTATACTGCTTAGCCGTTATACATAAAAATACTCAAAAACTCGTAATGTACCTTTATACAATATAAAACACAATTATCACATATTGCACGTAGATTAGTAATTTTATTACGAGTTTGATAACGAGTTCAATTCATACGAGCTGTGTAATTAAAGTCTGAAAAATATGTTTTGGCATTTATACGTAGATATTTTTCAGCATGCTCAAAATAATTTAATACGTAAAACTAAATGTTGATATATGGCTGCACTATAAGAGACTTCATCAATCCATTTCGACCTTTGCATACCAAAAATGGCTATAATGAGATGGAAACCAGAAACATCTCGTGGATTCCGTAGAAATAAATGCCCAGATCGGTTACGAGGAGCAATGTCAATGGTCGCGGACCTTTCGCTAATACGAACTTCTGTGACGCTGAAAGAGCTGCGTCATCGCCTAAATTCGACGGAAATAAAGGCAAGATATAGTAGCAGAAAGTACTCTTCTTTGAATTGATTATTCTTCTCTAAACTTGTTTAAAGGTGTATTCAATACTATAATGTATTCTTTGGTAATAATAACCTTCCGAAAACCGGCTTGTTTTGGAGGTAGGAAGTCATCAAACCTGCATGCGAGACTATTCGGAATGACTCGAAAATATTACGTAGACGGGGTTTTGAAGAAAAATCCGGTCTGTAGTTCATCTATAGAGTGTTGACGCCTTGCTTGAAGAACGAGATTACCATACTTCTGCTCCACTCCTCCGAAGAAATTGAACAAATTCTAAAATAATTTAAATATCGATTTTCCACCCGCTTACAGAAACTCTGCTGTGGAGCTGGTGCTGAAGAGCCATTCTAATCTTACTCTGACTACCTTAAACTTTAAAAAAAACTATTTTGTAAATTTTCATTGTTTTTAGTATAATATTAATATAAAGGATCCCAGACAATACAGGCATAATCCAGTTGTGAACGAACTATTAACTTCTTTAGCAACGCAATGAAAATAACATTCCCTCCCTGTCTTTAAATGTATGTTATCGCTGTGATATTGTGCAAATGCTTTTAAAATAAGAATTTCCCTAGTTTTTATTTTAACAGCTTACCGCTCTAAACCATATTATGGTTGATAGTTTATAGGTAAAGAGGCTACCAAGCACAATGTAACATATACATGATACATAAAAGTGTTACAAAATTGTACAATGTAGGTAGTTTCACTTTAAATGGAAACAATCTGTTTTTATTTATTATCAAAAACATTTACGTTTATTAATAATGTGAATTAACATGAACGCTATCATATCATATCGACGTGGTCGTCTTCGTCTACTAACCCCGTGGTTTTGGAGTCACTTTTTTAAGTTTGGTGTTTCGTACAGACGAGGCTATTAATTAGCCCCTCCAATATTATAGGGCCATATCGCTAAAAAAACGTTCAGTCCGGTATTTTGTTTATTGTGTTTCTAACATTTGTTGTTATGCCGCTAGAACAAATAAAAAAGAGTATTCTGCGATGAAGCTGATCAGAGTTACATGGTAATAAGCAAATATTGCTATGGGTATTCGTTCACATACTAAGTCCATTTTAGTGTAAATATGTAACGACGTCATTCAATACATGCAACTGAACAGACAGATCTCCAAATGCATGCGGCGGGACTAACGTGTTAACATACCTGTCATGTTAAGGATAATTATATCACTATATTTCTTTATTTATGCCTCTGTAATAATTATAATGATTTATTATTGTTCGTTATGTAAATCGATTGTTTAAAAGATGAAGTATCGATATAAATATCGATACCGCATTTGTCTATGACTGATCGTTTTGAGAACTGTCAAAGTTGATTTTAGCATTAGTTCATAAGTCATTCGTGTTGTAACATCCGAGAGAGTAACTTGTGAAGAATAAATCTGTGCCAATCTTTTAAATCCGCGTTTATTTTATTAATCAAGGAGTGAATTCTACATCTCAGAAGTGGTATAAACAAGGCCCATAGTGTATTATATTAAAATTCAAGTATTTACGATATTTTTTGTCTTCCACGTGTTATTTTACGACGGTTTGAAAAGTAAATATGAACAACGAAATAGAAAACGACAATAATTGTAGAAAGTCACGGTCACGTCATCGCAAAAGAAAAAATTCTCACCGTGAGTCAAAAAGTAGATCCAAGCATAAGAAGCACCATAAAAGTCGCCGTGACAAAGATTTGAACAAAAGGCGATGTAATACATATTCTACGGACTCGGATGGAAGCCGACAAGATAATGTCACTTGTCGTCGACGCGCGAGGTTAAGTGAAAGGGACAGACGTAAAAGTAAATCAAGAGAAGAACGTCATTGTCGTACGCCATCTTCAACTAGAAGCAGAACTCCTTTTCGCGAATCAGCTGGTGGTAGTCGTACACGCGGGTATAGATCCCGTAAACGTCATCAAGGTGATCTTCAAGAGGATTTTTAACAGTGGTAGAGCCACGCGGCAACTTTTGCTGTCGCACGGATGGGCCGGCTCGAACCGGGGTGGTACCACGACCTCACAGAATACCAGCGTGAAGTAGAGGTTTACCTCTGCGTTTCGCTTGGTGAGTGCAGGTGGCCGGAGGCCCTTTTTACTGGAAATGAGGCATTCCATCTTAGTCCTCATGGGTGACAACGCATCTACATTTTGATTTGTAATAGAGGTTAGATGTAGATGTCTATGGGCCGCAGCAACCACTTACCATCAGGTGGACTGTGTGCTCGTTTGTCACCCTTATCCTATAAAAAAAAAAAAAAGGATCTCCGGCAGCCACCTGTGTCCGAAGGAACGAGAGAACCGTCGCGTCGCAGGCCGTCGAGTGAAGCAGGTAGGGATAGTACGTTACATATCCTATCAGAATTAGTAAAATGTTTGTCATCTAACCGCCCTGACGGTAATAAGTTTCCTACGTTAGGCAATGTTGTGCCAGAATTCGATCCTATGATTAAAGGTCAAACAGTACGTATGTGGTTGAATAAAGTAGACGAGTGTGCTAAGTTATATAAATGGGGTGATGACCAAATCATACATTATGCAATACCTAAGCTATCAGGAGTAGCTAGAGTATGGTACCAAGCGTTACCCACTATGTCGTTCTCGTGGTCTGAGTGGAAAACCAAACTTATTGAATCCTTTCCCAGTAGTGACGATTATGCTGAATTGTTGACTGAAATGCTGTCCAAACGTGTAAGGTATAACGAATCCCTAGAACTTTATTTTTACGAAAAGTTAAATTTACTAAATCGTTGTGATATCAAAGGTAAGCGTGCCGTTGATTGTATTCTATATGGTATAGAAGATCGCTCTATTAGGTTGGGAGCTAAGGCTGCCAAATGCCAGGAACCTGAACAAGTTTTAGAATATTTTCAATCAATTAAACAGCAACCCCGTGATAACGATAAAGGTAAAAGCGTTCAAGATAGAAAAACGGCCTACACTAATAATACCCAATTAACTGGTCAAAGACAGTCGCGTCCTTTGTCTAATTCAAATTTTATTTGCTTTAACTGTAACGAATCGCGACACTATAGCTATAAATGTACCAAAAAAACCGTAAAATGTACGATTTGCAGTAGGTTAGGCCATTTAGCTGAAAAGTGTACGAGGGTCCAAACGAACTTCAAAAATAAAAGTGATAATTTACACGAGAAAAATGTCATGCAATTAAAGTCTAATAAAGAGTACGATAATAAATATAAAATGCAAGTGAATGTAAATGGTAGGGTGATTGAAGGCTACATAGACCTGGGTAGCCAGTGTACCTTAATACAACAAAGTTTTGCTAAAATGTTAGGCTTGACATGGACTATTCAAGATTTACCATTACTACGAGGGATAGGAAATAATACTATACTACCCGTTGGCTTGGCAGCAGTAACTTTGGAGATTCAGGGAATTTCTGATGATATAAAGGTTTGCGTGGTTGATGATAGTATTATCAAATATCCTATACTTGTTGGTCACGATTTCACGGAAAAACCTGGAATTGTTATTACTAAAACTTTTGAATCTGTAACTTTTACTCGTAACCCATCGATTAAATTTAAATTAATCTTGCAAAGTGACGTGGCGCTTAAGGCAAATGAAATGATTGCTATTCCAATACGTTGTGATAGTGACTACACGGGAGATTTATACGTAAACGGTACGCTACGTGGTGTACCAGGATACCAGTACTATTTATTGCCAGGCGATTACAGTATTGGTAATGGTAATGGCTGTTTAGTTATTCAGAGTGTTTCGGAAAATTGTATTCGCCTGAAAAAGGACTCGTTGGTGACGCGTGCGTTACCTTTGAATCGTACCATTGATGTAAACGTTTTAAACCTTGATGATCCCGGCGCAGAATCTGACCTTCATGTTGGTGAACAACTAACTAGCGACGAATTATCAAAGTTAAAAGATCTCCTCAAAAAGTTCGAAACGTGTTTTTCAAGTAGTTTACGTGATTTGGGAATGACAGACATAGTGAAAATGGACATCGAGCTAAATGATAGCAAACCTGTTGTTTACCGACCATATAGGTTGTCATATCCCGAACGAGCGGAAGTTAGATCGATGGTACAAGAAATGCTTGACGCAGGCATCATACGTGAATCCAGTTCTTCATATGCAAGTCCAATTCTACTTGTTAAAAAGAAAACTGGGGAAAAGAGGCTGTGTGTTGATTATAGGGCCCTAAATAATAAAACACGAAAGGAACATTACCCGTTACCATTGATCGATGATCAATTAGATATGTTGTCGGGAAATTCTCTGTTTATTACTTTAGATTTGGCATCTGGGTATTACCAGATACCTATATCAGAGCAATCACAAGACAAAACTGCATTTGTGACACCTGACGGGCAGTATCAATACACGCGCATGCCATTCGGTTTGGCTAATGCGCCTTCGTTATTTCAACGTACGATGAACAAAATATTAACTAAATCTAAGGTAAAGTACGTACTCGTTTATATGGACGACGTGCTTATACCGGCGCGAAATTTTGATGAAGGTCTTGGTCGGCTGGAAGAAGTTTTGGGGTTATTACGCGAAGCAGGTTTAACATTGCGACTTAAAAAGTGTTATTTCTTCTTCGAGGAAATAGACTTTTTGGGTTTTCGGGTAAATGGCAAGGGTATACGCCCGGGAGCAAAAAAAACAGATGCTATTTCCAAATTCCCTCCACCACAAAATGTTCACGAGTTTAGGAGATTTATCGGGCTTACCAGCTTCTTTAGACGCTTCGTTCAAAATTTTGCTCTTATAGCACGATCTCTTACCGATCTTTTGAAGGCAAGTTTTGAATGGACTTGGACTCATGAGCATATAAAGGCATTTGAGACGTTAAAAAGGAAGTTAGTGGAAAGACCGTTGTTGGCGCTCTATGATCCCAATTTGGAAACGGAATTGCACACAGATGCGTCGAAACAAGGCGTTGCTGGAATACTCATGCAAATGGGACGGGATGGATTGCTCAGACCGGTAGCGTATTATAGTCGAAAGACTACCACGGAAGAACAGCGTCTCCATTCCTTCGAATTAGAGACTCTTGCCGTCATCAACTCACTTAACCGATTTCGCGTATATCTTTTAGGTATAAAAATTAAAATTGTTACCGACTGTAATGCGCTACGAACCACGCTAACAAAAAGGGATTTGATACCCAGAATAGCACGTTGGTGGGTGCAATTCCAGGAATATGACTGCAATATAGAGTACAGAGCAGGGTCACGAATGGCACACGTTGATGCCCTAAGTCGTAGCCCTGTGAACGAACCCTCCATCGAAGATGAATCGCGGGTGATTGATGTTTTACAAATCGATGTAAAGGACTGGATCGCAACAGTTCAAAGTAACGATGATGAAATTAAGGGCATTAAGGAGGTACTGCAAGATAGTCGCACGAAATCCGTTGCAGATATTTATAAAAATTACCAGTTAAAAGGAGACCATGTTTACCGTATAGTTGATAATGGTATCCGCTGGGTAGTACCGAGATCAGTAAGGTGGCAAGTATTACGGATGAACCACGACGAAGTTGGACACTTCGGTTTTGATAAGACTATTAGTCGTCTGCAAGGTATGTTCTGGTTTCCCAAAATGAGGCGTTTTACAAAAAAATATGTAACATCGTGTCTCGAATGTGCTCATCATAAGGCCCCAGGTGGAAGGAAGGAAGGTATGCTTCATCCCATTCCCAAAATTGAAGTACCGTTTCATACACTACATGCCGATCATTTAGGCCCTTTTATACGATCTCGAAGAGGCAACACGTACATTTTGGTCATTGTAGATGCTTTCACAAAATTTATAAATATTAAACCGGTTAGGGACACAAAATCTGCAACCGCAATTAAAATATTCCGAGAACATTTTAGCTATTTTGGAGTCCCATCGAGACTAATAACAGATAGAGGCACGTGCTTTACGAGCGCAAAATTTAAGTCATTCACAAAGAGCTTAGTTTTGAAACATATATTAAATGCAGTTGCCACACCGCGGGCCAATGGACAAGTGGAAAGGTACAATAGGACGATAACGGATGCTTTAAGTACTAAATGTCATGGTAAAAATGATAACACCTGGGATGAGTACATAGCTGATATACAGTTAGGGATGAATACAACAGTGAACAGGGCAACTGGCAAAAGTCCTTCAGAATTATTGTTCGGTTATAAACTAATGAACGTGTCAGAGACCATCCTCGGAGATGTTATAAGTCCGACGACTGAGTACTCGCAAGGAGAAAAATTAGTGGAAATGAGATCCGCAGCGAAAGATAGAATAGAGAAGCAAAAAGAAAATTCAAAAAGAGCATTTGATGAACGGAGGAAACACGGAACAAAGTATAAAGAAGGCGATTTAATTAGGATTGAGAGAACAGTTATTGATAGAGAACACTTAGGGAAATCAAAAAAATTAGTACCTAAATTTAATGGCCCCTATAGGATTAAGAAAATACTACCAAATGATAGGTTTCTTGTTGAGGATACGCCTTTAACCAGAAAAGGGAAAAGGCGGTATGAAAACGTAGTAGCTCTAGATAAAATACATCCTTGGTTAAATTATAAAGAAATTTCGAGCGGAAGCGACAACGACCATAGTGATAGTGACGCTGGTACCGACTTAAGTAATGAGTAAATTAAGTAATAAAATGATATTTGACAAATTTCGTTATGTAATTATATCGTTTTTGTTGATTTCGTAAAATTGATGTGTTTCGAAGGTGGACATTACAAAATGTTGATTAACCTGTGAGTTAGGAGTAATTAGTGTATGATGAAAGTAGGGATGCCTGCACATAGAAACAGACCATTATGTAGTGATGAAAGATTTATAGATGTGTATGGGTCGTGAGCGGTTAGTGTTGTCGCGTAGATAAGCACAGATCATGACAGACTGTACACTTATATCGAATGACATAGGCTATGAGCGATCAGTGATGGACTCATAGATGATCGCAGATCATAGCAGACTATGGATAGGTATTAAAATAAATTATAAGGCTGAGGTTGCGAGTAATCAGTGAAAACAATTCACAGATGGTTACAGATCGTAACAGACTACGCCAATATATCTAATGACATAGGCTATGAGCGATCAGTGAAGAACCCACAGATGATCGTAGATCATAGCAGACTATGCATGACTGTTCAGAAAATATAAATAACAAGTTATAGGGTTTAGGTTGCGAGCAATCAGTGAAACCAGTTCACAGATGGTTGCAGATCGTAACAGACTACGCCAATATGCATAGTTTATTTATTTTGTCTAGCGTTTTATTTTTCACTCTTGTCTTCCTATTTTTGTAAAGTATATAAACACAAAATGTATTGTTGTTAAAATGTATAACGCCAATAGATATTATTATGTAAATTTTACTAAATTTTACAAAAGCTAATCATATCATCTTTGTAATAAATCAAGTGAGAGGACTCACTTATTTTAGGATGGCCGAATTGTTAACATACCTGTCATGTTAAGGATAATTATATCACTATATTTCTTTATTTATGCCTCTGTAATAATTATAATGATTTATTATTGTTCGTTATGTAAATCGATTGTTTAAAAGATGAAGTATCGATATAAATATCGATACCGCATTTGTCTATGACTGATCGTTTTGAGAACTGTCAAAGTTGATTTTAGCATTAGTTCATAAGTCATTCGTGTTGTAACATCCGAGAGAGTAACTTGTGAAGAATAAATCTGTGCCAATCTTTTAAATCCGCGTTTATTTTATTAATCAAGGAGTGAATTCTACAAACGCAACTTCAATACTGCTCGTATCGAAGAAGCGATTGAGCGGAAACAAGGCTCCAAAGTCTTTGCTAGGGATCTATCTGCCAGAAAGAGCCAACTGCCGAATCTGAAGAACGAGTGTGGCAGCGTCATTTCTGGGACACCTGAGATTTTGAGTGAGATTGAGAGATTCTATGGGCAGCTGTACACATCATCGTTGGAGCAACACGCAAGTGTGAGTAACGATCCAAGGACGAGTCTTATCCGACACTATTCCGTTGATATCTCGGACATCAGTCTCAGCGAGATTAGAATGGCTCTCCAGCACCTTAAAAACGGCAAGGCCCCAGGCGAGGATGGAATTACAGCGGAGCTTCTGATAACGGGTAGAAAACCGGTACTTGAAGTCCTTCAGAAGCTCTTTAATTCCGTCCTCCATGGTGGCACTACACCAGTGGCGTGGAGCAGAAGTGCGGTGGTCTTGTTCTTCAAGAAAGGTAACAACGCTCTTTTGAAGAACAATAGACCGATTTCACTTCTGAGCCGCGTCTATGTACTGTTTTCGAGAGTCATTACGAATCGTCTCACGGCAGACTTGATGACTTCCAACCTCCCGAACAAGTCGGTTTTCGAAAAGGCTTTAGCACCATAGACCCCATACATACCCTTAAAAAATATGTGGTTAACCTCTACAAGTAAGCTGAAAATGCTTATTTGAGGAGACATACATACATATACTATGGGACCACCATATAAATTTGGAGAAAAGAAATTACCTCTCTCGTAGTACAATTTACCCTTAGGACGGGAAAATAGGGATGAAGTTGATGATGATAATGAAAAGTCGACACATAACAATATTTTAACCCGGACAGGTTGGGTAATTCTAAATACAAGACTGTATTATTTCAGTTTTTGAAGAGTGAATTTATACCATGCGCGCGCACACCGACAACTAAAAACGACACCAAGAAGCTGTTACGATGGGCGCGCACACTGTCACCTAAAAGCGACAAATTCAGTGGGTTGATTGTCTGTCAAGATTTTTTGTTTTGTTACGCTAAAGAAGTATAACTTCCTACGTGCGTACATAAGTACATACACACTTTTTTAGGTGGTAAAATAGTCATTTTAATTAGAATTTTTTCGAACTGAAAAAAAAACTCAAACGAACCGTTATTTATATTGTGATGGTGACGTAAGCGAATCCTTAACCTGCGGGTGTTGTAATAGGCAATAATGATAAATACCAGAAAGATCTAAGATAAGATTTAACAGCTCAATATATATATACTAGCTGACCAGGCAGACGTTGTTCTGCCCTTTCGAACGACCATTTGGTTTCCTAAAATAACTCCTGAGATTAACAATAAAAAAATCGAGGGTTAATTATCGGGATACAACGTATCCTATCCAAAATCTATACCAAACTGCACACAGTGTGCAAAATTTCATTGAAATCCGTTCAGTAGTTAAGGAGTTCATCGCGGGCAAACAATGTGACACGTAATTTATTTACTGGGTGGCGAAAAGGTTATCACGTTAAATAGCACAGCAGTTAATACAAGTTGATATACGTCTGTTAAAATAATAAAATAAAATAAAAAATGCATTTTTCAAACAAAATAAATAGCGTTAAAAATTGACAAAAAATAAATCAGCCTTGATAATATATAGGTTACTGACCTGAAGTGACTTACAAAACGTCGCACGCGTAAGAAAAATAATAATTTCGATACCCGGTCCCATTTATTGTCACTTTGTGCATAGAGAATTATACCTTAACTTCATTATTTTAAGTAAATTTTTCGCTTGAATTTGTTTTCACACACCCGCAGAGCGCGGTCCCTTTGTATTTAATTTCACGCATAAAATTATGCCTTAAATTGTTAGCCGTAAGTTTTTTTTTATATAGGATTAGGGTGACAAACGAGCACACAGTACACCTGATGGTAAATGGTTGCTGCGGCCCATAAACATCTACATCTATCCTCGTTTGCGAATCAAAATGCAGATACGTTGTCACCCGTGAGGACTAAGATGGAATGCCTCATTTCCAGTAAAAAGGGCAGTACAGTTTTTGTTTGATTTTTTTTTATTGGAGTAGTTCGGATTGACAATATTTAAACTACCTATATTCGCCTTCAAATGGCATGGGTCTTTGACTTTCTAGAATTCATCAGGTGATATCTGTATGCATTTACATGATGTTATTTAATATTAAAACGAAAAAAATGCTACCGCGACTAATGTATTAATTGTTATATATTTTTTAGTTGTGTATGTTTAAAGAAATTTATGTAGCATACGTGTTTTCATTTTATGTGATAACTTTTTCGTCACTCGGTATATAAAGATATATATAGACACCGGCTCAATTAGCGGAACACAAAAAAAAACAGGATTTTAAAATCTTTTACTTGAGGAACTGGCCAGTTATGATATTTTTTTAATTTATTGTCAAATTTGAAAATAGAAAATTAGATGACATACACTTTTTTCATTCATTTGTTTTATTTTCCCGAACAATACGTTTTGTCAACTTGTTCGAGTAATAACTACGTAATTGTAATTTTTTTGAAAAATTGCACTTAACGGTTTTTTATAAATTTGTTATTCTATAGGCAATTTTGTTTATTAAAAGTTCTTTATTATGCCTGACTTAACATCACTGGAAATCATTAGGGCTGATGAAATGAGAAGAAATGGCCATACCTACAGATCAATTGCCTCAAGGCTTCGTCGACCAGTATCAACGATTCATCGCAGCATCCAGCGGTACAGATCGTCTAATTCTCTTGTGAGGAGGAGGGGTCAAGGTAGAAAAAGATGTACATCGAGGCGAGATGACAGTTTTTTACAACTTGGAGTTCGTAGGAATACGCGATTAACGGCTGTACAAGCTCGAAATGAACTGGAAGATGTTCGAGGAGTACGAGTAAGTGAGCGTACAGTTTGCAGGAGATTTGAAGAAGTTGGTTTAGGGTCGTATATACCTGCCAAAGGCCGAAAACTTGAGAGACGTCACCGCGTAAACCGATTAAGCTATGCGCGAGAACATCGTCATTGGGATTTGAACGAAAAGCAGCAGGTTCTCTTTACTGATGAGTGCAGAGTTCTTTTAAAACAGATCGATGGGAGACAGCCAATATGGAGACGCAAAGGAGAACGCCACATACAGTCTAATTTTGAACACACAGTAGCTTATGCTGGCGGCTCAATTATGGTTTGGGGAGGGATATGTTTGGGAGCTCGCACGGAGTTAGTGACAGTCACAGGAGGGACCATGGCAGCAGATCGATACATCAGAGACATTTTAGAAGAACATGTTGTACCATTTGCCCCATTTATTGATGACAACTTTATTCTAATGCAAGATAATGCTCGTGCTTATAGTGCACAATCGGTACAGGCATATCTGAGCCACGTAGGTATACCGGTGATGCAGTGGCCAGCAAATTCCCCCGATATGAATCCGATAGAGCATGTCCGGGACTTGCTAAAAAGAAGGGTTAAAGTCCAGAATGCCACCCCCCCCCCCCCCAACAATCTGAATAAACTTGGAAACGCATTACTTGAGGAGTGGGAGCGGTTGCCTCAAGAAATCATCGATAACATAATCTGTAGCATGCCCAGACGAATGGAAACCGTAATCAGATAAGAGGGGGAAACACTCGTTATTAATTTTGCTTTAATTTTATTGTTAAATCATTTAATGCTTACTTTTTTTATTTTTTGTGATGGTTCATAATCATCTAAAAATTTCACTTATTTCAAATTTCTTTATTTTTCAATAAAAAATAACGAAGACTTCAAAGTCGTTGTTAAAAGATGTTAATCATTTTGTTATTTTGTGTCTAATTACATTTTCGTCAAATATATGCGTTATTATCTCATAGTCTCACTTTTTTTTCTGTTCCGCTAATTATGCCGGTGTGTATATATATGTGTATGGCGGTATACGTACACTAACTATGCGCAAAATTTTATTGTTTATCCGATTCTACATATAAGTTTTGACCAGTTGTGCTAACGACAGCAGACACTAAAATGTACTTAACAGAAAACAACTTTGAAGAACATTTGAAAATGAATCGAACTTCTTGATATTTTCTTTCCGTGTTAAATCAATTACATAAAATAATTAATTTATATTATAAATAATATGACGTTTGAAACTACGGACTGGTTCAAATAACGATTGCTGAGTGTCCTTTTCAAATATTTCTGCTCAAACATCGTATATCAAACATCAAAGGACATAAACCGCCTGTATTTGACGCTTACTCGCAAAATACTCTCTGTTAGATTTATTTTCATCGAGTATTTTACTAAGCCATTGCTTAATCTGCTTATTTTACTTAGATACTAGGGAAGGTAGGGTAGGTAGGTGTGAAAAAGTCAACAGCTGATGTGATAGCTCCAGTTTATATATTCAATTAAAAATAATTTAAAATCAAATTTAAGTTAAATTACATTCAAATCAGTGAGTTTACACATTTTAGTTTACATTAATATTATAAACATATGTCCCTTGCTTAAAAATAAAAAAGATGGAACTCAAAAATATCAATTTGTGGGAAATGCCGTTTAAAGTTTACCACTTCCTCCTTGTCCTTTGATAGAAAATTAAAAAAAATGTATTATGCTATTGACTACTTTAGCTATCGCTATTTACATATTAGGCTATAGAGATTTTAATGACAATACCAAAATGTTGTTAAAAATATACAAGGTAAATTATTTTGAGGCCAAAAAAGAATCTTCTGACTTAATTCACTTTATGCAAAAAATAAATTAAAAAAAAGTGTAGCAAGCCGTAAAACTTCTTTTTAATTGAAAAGTGTAATAAGTGGTCTAGACAATATTTGACATTGATTCGGTTTATTACTATTCAAAAAGAGAAAGTGAAGTGAGATTATTGATCTCATAATTTTTAAAGAAAATAAAAACTAAGAATAAACTTGGTTTACTTTAAACAAAACAAAATTTATGGAACAATCTGACTTTTATTATTATAAATTTAAACAAAAATTAACCAACGATCAGTCTTGAGTGTGACTACAAAAATAACAAAAAATTAACTTCTTTAACAAAAATAAAAACTTCTTCTTACGAATCAAATAACCAGTCTTTTGTATCTCTTATCAAAAGCAATTAATATCAGATAATAATCAAAATAATTGTAAAGTAGCACATAATCAAAACGAAAATTCTACTTAACTAAAACATATTTTTATCAAAAGTAAACTTTAAATTTCAAAATTATAATTGTTATTATTTTTGCGAATCTTACAATGACTATCGTCTAGCTACTCAATATCTTAATGATTTAATCAAATTATAGTAAAAAAATGAGAAATGGAATCATAATTAAATTATTGAATTATAAAAATTGGCATAAAAGGAAGGAATCAATTTCTTCGTTTCCAACTCATTCAAATCTTTTTTTTATTAGCACTCAGTTGTTGTTTTTCTCTATATGCTTGATTTTAAGAAATTTCGGATATTTTGATCATTTTCTTTCTTTTATTTCTAACGTCAACTTGTTTAAAAGTGTTATCATTATATGAAGTTTTATAATAAAAGCTGAGAGGTTCTGATTTCACCATTCTTAAAACCTTTATATCATTTCATTTTACAGTACTTCCTTCTCTGTCAATATTATTATTATATCCCCATTCTTCTTGAAGGGCCTTAAAGTCCATAAATGAGTCGAATGTTAATTCATGTACGTTAATCGGTGGGTTGCTTTTTTTTTGAATTTTTTATTAGTGTATACATATTGATCGGGACTGTAAATTGGACCGAATTTTAAGTTTTTCTTTGCTTTTCTTTCTATTAAGCTGTGAACGCTATCCGCTTTGCTTTGAGTGTGTCCCCTTATTAAAAACTTATTTGTTATGCTGGTTATAATTAAATGAGTTACAGCGTATAAGTATAAGGTTGCTATGTATTTATTTTTGTTCTGCCCACAACAGTTATCTGAGTAAAATATAATCTGTTTCGGTTCTGTATCTTCCGCACACACAATTTTTAAATATTCCCATACACATGACCCTATTTCATTTGCACCTCGTTTGGCATCAACCTCAGTCCAAACATAACAGTGTACATTTTCGTAAGCTTTCTTTTCTCCGCTTAATAATTCTGTTACAGTCAAATTGTAACTATTTAACTTGGACTTATAATAGAAAGATGATGTGTCGCCTCGTGGACATTGTAATACAGCTTCTAAATCGTAAAATGTGATTTTGTTATCTTTTGTAACGTTTTGACGATCAGCTTGTTTGTCTCGACGACTAAAATCTACTAAAGTCTTCTCTTCTAAATGCTTCTGATATTGGTATTCCAAATCTTTTTTATGTTCATTATTTGAATTATTGCACGAAACACAAAGATCACATTGATCTTTTTTTTGGCTGGTGGAACCCTAAGTTAAATTAATTTGTAAAAAAATTATAATATGCCATAAAGTTACCTGTGTTCTTGTTGGACTGAATTTGCTGCGAAACAAAATCATTATATAAATCTTTTATTGTTTTATCACCACCAATGTACTGTTTTGCAGTTGAGGACCTTACATAATGTGATTCTACTTTTGGTATCATATTAATATGTTTTCTCATATCATCTTGTAGGTCTGGGTTAAGCTTTTATGGTTATTGTGTTTACCTCGTAACTCATTCATCGCGAAACCATCATTCATTTTAGATTGGACAGTGTAGACCATTCGTTCCGAAATTGACAGTGTATTTTTGAAAAAAGTCTTACACGCCCTAATGCATTGGTCATTAACAGTAAAATAGAAGACTTTGTTAGGACGCCTAGGATGTTCAGCGTTAGTATATTTGTATTTCGGAGTCATGTCTACCATACATGTTCGAATATAAGCCCTCTGGGCAACTAAGTTACTCAGATCCCAAAAGTTACTAAAGAGTTTGAATCTACTTTCTGAAGTTATATTTATTGAACATTTTAATTTACATTTTTCTGTACACGCATCTTTTATATAGCGTGCTGGAATTGTTTTACGAGATTTTGACATCGAAACATAAGATTCTCCTGTATTTCTGAGCCGTTTTGATTTAATTGGCTGCCATTTATTAATATTTCTTGACCGCTTTCGGCCCTTGCGACTATTTTTTTCTATACTATTGTTAGAATCGGAGGAATCGGAATTTAGTTCACCGAACAAAATTTTTTTTATTCTGACAGGCCTATCCAATATCGTATTAAAATCTATAGTAGGATCATCATCTCTGATATCAACGTCACTTTGATCAGTGTATATTGGAGAAATATTATAATTAGCTTTGTTGTTACGTCTACGATCCCTTTGCCATCCCTCTCTATTATTTGAGAAATTGGAGCAAAATGGTATATTTTCTTCACACCCTGTCTGAATATCTTGTAAACCGCTATCTTGTTCATGTGTTACACTATTGCTGGACGATGAGCTCGATGACGATGAACTAGACGATGCAGAACACGTTGAAGATGAATTAGATGTCGACGAACTAGATGAAGACGATCTTGAAGAGACCGAAACCTTGGCACTTTTAGACGGTGAACGCTTCGAATTATTAATGACTGATGATGTCAAAATATCAGAGGTAATCTGAGCATGGTCGTAATACCATGCTCAGGCTCATTTTTTCGCCTATATTTTAATTTTCACTAAGAGATGAATCGCTTCTATAGTCAGATACAAGTTTAACAGGTTGTTTTTCAGTCTGTAGCAAACATTCTATCGGAGCCGTCGTTTCTACTTCTGTGTCTGAATTGGGCTTCGGAGACGTATTTTCCTTGTTTTCTGCTTCTAACTCCCCACTGTTTATTATCTGAAAGAAAAATAAATAAATAATCTACACAAGTCTTAATGGTTTTAATCATAATTTCTTAAGACAATACTCTTAATTGCCATTCAATTACAAACTACAATCACAACAATTAAAAGACCAAATCATATCAACAGCCTTTTAACATTCCACTGCTGGGATTTAGGCCTCCTCTCTGGGAGAGAGTATACCCAACAATTACAAATTAAATGTAATTAACAGTTACAAGTTAAAATATGCGATTATTGCGTTTAAGCAACTATCGCAAGGGCTGGCCACAAGATGGGTGACCAAAAAATTACTATCTCAAACCCCTTCGTGCTACGCGAGGTATAAAGTACCTTTGGTCCCGGCTGCACATGTAGTCGTTAATAACCCTCCAATTCCCATCGGGGCGTGGAGTCACCCACCTTAACCATCCATAAAAAATCTGTATCTCCGCAGTGGGGACTTTAAACGGCTGATTATGACCAAATCATCAATTAAACTATATAATTAAACATTAAAAACCTAATTTGGGAAAATAAGGCCTAATAAGTCATAACTATGCCTATGCCTAACTAATGTATCTACTTTGATCAACTTGCATTTATTTTATACAAGAGGTATAGTATTAATAAGTTAAATAAAGTATTTACCTCGTCATAGTTTTCTCGCTCGGTGTTATATGTTTCATTCCTGGCTTGAGGAATCAAGTCTAGGATTTTCATAGCCCTCCAGGAGGTCATTCTTATAGGCATATAAAAATATTGAACATGGTTAAAATTATTACTTTCGACGTGCCATTAACAAGAAAAAATTAATTAACTTTAAACTATTGCAAAAAGGAAGTAAATCACAATAGTACTAATAGACTGCATCATTTTTTATAATAAACTGATCCTTAGTCGGTTGCTCCAGTAACCATGCCATAATTTTTAATACAAAGCTGAATTATTAGACTTTAGTATTAAGGTCTACCAAGTAATTTTAAAATAAAACAGAATTAACTGCAAATTTTCACAATAGTTTTTAATTTGTTTTCAAATAAAGCAAAGTAAAAATAACATCATGCTTTTTTGTATTAAATAACGTAAATTTGAATACCCACCTTTTAAAACAAAACAGAATTATTGCACAATTAATCTGTGATACGCAAAACGACCGCACAATTCAGAATCAACTTGTCGAATGTTGTTAATTGAAAAGAGAGCGATGACTATGCATCTCGCTCACATCATTCAGAATCGCACCGCTGTCGAACTTAGGCTATTATTTACGTAATATTAATGCGTTTTATCAGAAAAACTCAAAATCCACTGTTTTTTACTTCCATCTTTTTTTTATGAAACAGGCGATGTGCTTAAAGAAGATTTAAGAACTTACTTGCATCACCCTACAGCTCAACTTAGCTTACAAGTGAATATCTATATATACACATTTCAAGTTATTATCACATAATGGCAAATGTCACTAAGTTTGATCTGATGCAGAAGGAACTTGAAGTTAGCTGGATACAAAAGATGACAGAGTTTAAAAAAAAACTTAAAAGCTGCATTAGTCCCATCCAATCCAACTTTGGTCCAGCTAAGTGAGGAATTTTATGCTTTTAAAGATCTAGTGGGCAACATGTTTAGTCTTCTGCAGCAACAATTTCAAAGGTGTACTAATGTAGTTGACGAAATAGATATGCGATAAAGGCGTAAGGTGCTTCTTTTTAATGGTATTCCTGAAGAGCCTGGATTAAATGAGGAACAAGAGGTACATGCACTTATTAATAATATAATGGGTCTTTCACATATAAGTACATTTTTCACAGTGATAGAGCCAACGGCAGCTTTTGCTGTCGCACGGATGGGCCGGCTCGAACCGGGGTGATACCACGACCTCATAGAAAACCAGCGTGAAGTAGAGGTTTACCTCTGCGTTTCGCTTGGTGAGTGCAGGTGGCCGGAATGCCTTTTTACTGGAAATGAGGCGTTCCATCTTAGTCCTCACGGGTGACAACGCATCTACATTTTGATTTGTAATAGAGGATAGATGTAGATGTCTATGGGCCGCAGCAACCAATTACCATCAGGTGAACTGTGTGCTCGTTTGTCACCTTTATCCTATAAAAAAAGCAAGTCTTCCTTGAAACGCTGTCATCGATTGGGAGCTCCGGGAAGTGATCGGGTAAGATCTGTACTTATCCATTTTCATAATCATGATACTAAATCCGAAGTCTGGAGATCTAAGGCTAAATTAAAGAATACATCATACACGGCATCGGAGTTTCTTACTTAAATGCGACAGAGTACATATAAGAAGGCTCGCAGACATTTCGGCATGAAGAATGTTTGGACTCTTGATGGAACCATAAACATTAAACTTCCAGATAGTACCCGTATAAAAATTTTCACTGAGGAAGAGTTTGATATCCTGCTTACTAAATGGCCTAACCCTAGTTCCTCGTCGGACACTGAGCAGCAAGGCCCATTAGAACCCAGTTATCAGCAAGATGGGACCAGGCGTAAACAAGTCATCCAGGCCGTTCAAAGTGTGGAAAGCAAGAAGACAAGTCGCGTGGTGCCCAAAAATATTATATTTATCATATACATATTATTATTAATGTCAGCTACGTCGGATGATGAATCTTTTTATTCTGCACATGATTCAGATGTCTCGTTCGAGTCTTGTTAAACTCTTCGTCTTACTCCTTGTAAAAATTTTCTAAATGTATGGCATGTTAATGCTCAGAGCATACCGGGTCATTACTCTTATTTTGAAGAAGTTTTTTCTATAGATTGTGTTCATGAATAGAACAGAATAGAATAGAATAATTTTTATTCAATATTGATTATTACATAATACTTATTGAAAGTCAATTTTTATTTACCACTGGTTCGGAAAATACCTCAGTCCTGGGAAGAACCAGCAAGTTTGTTTATACAATTTTTAAATGATATTTTCATGGATCTAGCATGGTGGCGATCACCCTATTCCCAGGGGTTATTTTCATTCATGTATTCCTTAACATTATAATAACCCTTTATGTACAGTTATTCTTTAATAAAACTTTTAAACTTGTTTATTGACAAACTTTGAGTTTGTTCTGGGATTTTGTTGTAAAAGCGTATACATTGCCCCATAAATGAATTACTGATTCTGTGGAGTCTAGTAACTGGCATTACAAGCTTATGTTTGTTCCTTATTCTTATTAAAGCTATTTATGTTTTTATCCACATACATTACACTCTCATAAATATATTGCGATGCCAAAGTTAATATGTTTATTTCTTTAAATTTTTATCTGAGGGACTCTTTACAATTTAGATTATAAATCGCCTGTACACGGCTCTCTTTTGCAAAACAAATATAGCTTCAATATCAGCCGCATTACCCCATAGCAAAATTCCATAAGACATTACGCTATGAAAGTAACTAAAATACACTAATCTAGCTGTCTCAACATCTGTGAGACTTCTAATCTTTCTTACAGCATATGCTGCGAAACTAAGTCTACTTGCTAATTTAGATATATGGGGATCCCGTTGAAGTTTCGCGTCAATAGTAATACCAAGAAAAACAGTGGTATCCACAAGACTCAACTCCTCCCCATTTAACAGCACAGTGGTATTTGAATGTTTTACATTAGTTAATGTAAATTTAATACACTTTGTCTTATTGCCGTTTAAGAGCATATTGTTGGCGTTAAACCAATGTGTACCAATTTCGATAGAGCATTATTAACATCGTCATATTTAATTAACTGTCGTTTGAGTTTGAAAATTAAAGAGGTATCGTCAGCAAATAATACTATATCGTGATTGTCCCCTACAAGATAAGGTAAGTCATTAATATAGATTTAAAACAGGAATGGGCCAAGAATCGAGCCCTGAGGAACGCCCATTGATACTACCGATCCGGAGGAACCTTTACCATTAATCACTACTTTTTGAATTCTGTTACTTAAATATGAAGTAATAAGTCTAAGCGCTAAATTTTTTAAACCGTAATTTTGTAGTTTACTGATTAATGTCTCATGATGAACACAATCGAAAGCCTTGGAAAGATCACAAAAAATACCTAAGGCGTCTTGTGAATTCTGCCAGGCATTAAAAATATATTTCAGAAGCTCAACACCGGCGTCAGACGTCGAGCGACCTCTTGTAAAACCAAATTGGTTATTTTGAAGTAATTTATTCGTATTAAAAAAAGTTAACAATTGATTCAAAATTATTTTTTCAACAATTTTACTGAGAGTTGGTTGTACAGAAATAGGTCTAAAATTAGCGGGGTTCAATGTACTACCAGATTTAAATAAAGGTATTATTAATTTATTTAAATAAAGGTATTTTGCAATCTTAGTATCAGAAAGTTGGCTAAAGCCTTCATTAATGTCCAGCATGTATCCCTTAAATAACTTTGTTCTTGTGCGTAACAACCGGACTGAAAAAGGAGGTCTCGCCATATTCCTGAAAGCAAATATTCCCTATAAAACAATTTTAGCTTCACCGTCTCCTCATTCTGCTTCATTAGAGTTTCTGTTTCTGCAAAACGATATTAAAGGTGTAAGGGCAATTCTTGGGCTAGTATACTGTCCACCTCCTATTAACTTTTTCAACGCGTTTGAAAGCGCTCTCTCTACTATTTTGTCTGAGTACACGCACTTCATAATAATGGGTGATTTCAATACTGATTTGTTGAGAAATTCTTCTCGTTCTCAAAAATTTCGGTCAGTCATAGAGTCAGTCGATATCCACATTCTCCCCTTAGAGGCAACTCACCACAACATTGACACTGATGACTCATGGATTGATCATATTATCACAGCTTCTCCCGATTATGTTATTAAGCACGGACAACTATCGGCTCCTGCTTTTTCACGACATGAACCATATCATTGTAGTATTTGTGATATTATTTAGAATAAAACACAAGTAATTTGCTAACGTATATGCTTCGTTTAATGCTCGGACAACCGACTGATTGTTTTTCATCTTACCCTCTATGTGAGAACATTACAATCCCTCCACCATTACTTTAAAAAAATAACACATAATTACATAATCTATAATACAAAACTACTTAAATATTAATCTAACAAACATGTTCAGCTTTAATATTTGTACTTAGCACTAGGATTTCTTGTGGAACGAACAGGATAACGGTGTTTGTTAGGCTCTTTCGACGTAAGGTCAAGGACATTTTCAGATTGAGAACATTCATTTGAGTCTGGGGACACATTAGGACCTACACTTGGCTCTTTACTTTCCCCTTCTACTTCGGACTCGGTCGTTACAATTTGGTTAGGATAATCGGTTTCTTGCACTGAGTGTCCGCTACATTTAAAACCAGCTTCCCCGAAAGAACCAGATAAAACAACATTATTCCCCCCTTTATTATGTTGCTTTGTTATACATAACTCATTTGATCCTTTATACAAACATAAATGATCAATATGTTTTTCTACCACTAAATCTAAATCTAATATATGTACTAAATATATTCTATTACCAATTTTTTCTTGAACAATACCCTTTTTCCATGTATGTTTATTACCGTTATAAAAGTAATGTTTAACCAACACTTGATCTCCTTTTTTTAATTCAACACTGCGTTGTCCTCCATAGTTTCTAGTTTGTGAGATCTGTTTAGAGCAAACATTTTGATTAGATTTAAAAGACAATGTTGAAGGTGAGTTTTGTGACTCAAGCGATTTCGTGCCTCGCAACAGATCGAAACGACAACGTAACGAACGGCCAAACATCAATTGAGCAGGGGAAAACCCTGTTGTTGTATGAACGGAGTTACGATAGCTAAACAAAAGGTTATTTATTTTTTTATTAATTGAAACTTGATTATTTTTTTCGGTTAGAATTATTTTTATACCCTTTTTTATTGTTTTAACACTGTTTTCCGCTTGTCCATTCGAGGCCGGATGATAAGGAGGGCTAGTTATTTGTTTGATTCCGTTAATACTACAAAACTCGTTAAACTCATTAGAACAGAAATTTGTTGCGTTGTCCGTTACTAATACTTTCATTAAACCAAACCTACTCATAACGTCTTCCAATTTTATAATAATCGATAAGGTGTCTGTTGACTGCATAGAATAACATTCAATCCACTTGGTATGAGCGTCAACGATGATGAGGTAATGCTTACCCTCTAGTGAAAACATATCAAGATGCACACGTTCCCAAGGATGCTCCGGGTAGGGCCACGGAGAGAGCGGAGAGCGTGGTGGGGCGGATCGCATTGAACTGCATATGCTACACGAACCTATTTTTTGTTCAATATGTTTGTCGATATTTGGCCACCACATACGCGATCTCGCTTCCGCTTTAGTTTTCATAATTCCAAAATGGGAACTATGAAGTTCATTTAAAAGTTGCTCCCTAAATATTGTAGGTATTACTAATTTATGCCCCCTAAGAAGACAACCGTTTTCTACGCTAAGTTCAAACCTACAACTATAATAAGGTTTAAAATTATCATTTAGTAATTTTCCTGGCCATCCATTGTTTACGTATTGCGCTACTCGCTTTAGAATCGCATCTTCCGCTGTCGCTATCTTAACGTCATTTAAAGTAACCGGTTTCAAAATATTATTCGTTAAAAAATTTATGTACAAACATGTATCTACCTCTGGGCTAAGCTCTTCGTTGCAATGGCGCATACCGTGTATTGATCGGGATAGAAAGTCTGCAATGTTATCATCGCTCTTAATATACTTAATATTGAAATTATAACTCGACAAAAATAGAGCATATCTTTGTAACCGATTTGCTGCCAACTCTGGGATTCCTTTTTTATCACCAAATATTGTTATGAGCGGTTTATGATCTGTACGCAAAATGAACGGTGTCATTCTACCATATAAAAAATAGTGAAACTTTTTCACCGCGAAAACAAGGGCCGCAGCTTCTTTTTGAATCTGTGCGTAATTGCACTCTGCTTTCGAAAGTGAACGTGATGCATAGGCAATGACGCGTTCCTCGCCATTCTCTTGTACTTGCGACAGCACAGCGCCTAAACCCTCAGGACCCGCGTCCGCAGTAACTATCGTCGTCAGCTCGGGGTTATAGTGAGCTAACACCCGTTCAGAAGCCATTTCTTGTTTAATAGCATTAAAAGAGTTTTCGTGCTCCTCTCCCCAATGCCACTTTGCGTCCTTTTTTAAAAGACAATTCAAAGGGCTTAGAACACCGGAAGTATTTGGAACGAAACACCTATAATAGTTTACTAGGCCCAAAAATGATTTTAATTCAGTTATATTTTTGGGTCGTTTACAATTTAAAATAGCGTCAACTTTTTTTTGTGACTTGTGAAGTCCGTTTTTATCTATCACAAATCCTAAATATTCCACCGAATCCCTAAAAAACTCACACTTATCTTTCTTTAACCGCATACCAGCATCCTCTAATCTGCTTAAAACATTCTCTAAGCGTTCCAAGTGTATACTACGATTTTCACCCGTCACTAAAATGTCATCAATGAATATACAAACACCTTCAATATCACCTAGTAATTGTTCAAGAGTTTGCTGAAAAATAAAAGGAGCATTGGATAATCCAAAAACTAGCCGGTTATAACGGTATAAACCCTTGTGGGTATTAATGCAAGTCAGCTGTTTCGACTCATCCAGTTCCAACTGGTTGTAGGCCCTGGAGAGGTCAAGTTTGGTAAACTCCTCACCTCCATGGAGTTTTGCAAATATGTCTTCAATACGCGGTACTGGATAATTATCTACATACAGAGCTTTATTTAAGGTGACAGAATAATCCCCACAAATCCTAATATTTCCATCGGCCCGCAACACCGGAACTATTGGTGTAGCGATGTCGGAATGATCTATTTTTTCTAAAATACCTAATTCGACCAACCGTTTTATTTCAATTTCTACCTTATTTTTTAAAGCAAACGGTACCGGGCGTGGCTTAAAAATTTTTAAAGGTACATTTGGTTTGATTTTCAAGGTAACTTTAAATTTATTAAATCTCCCCAATTCGTCAGAAAATAATTTTTCATATTTTTTTAAAAACTTAGAACCTAAATCGCTCTCATTTGCACTATAATAACATGACCCACAAATCTGTAACTTAAACAAGCTCAAAAAATCACGTCCCAACAAAGTAGGTCGTTTATGTATTGTATCGATTACAAAAAATATTATTCGCTGTGTACATTTTTCATACGTTAACGGTAATTCCACGGAACCCTTGGGTGCTATCTTACGCCCGTTATATATATTAGAAAAACGCATTCTAAACTTTGTTTTAAAATACGCTTCATAGACATTATTTGGCATCACCGAAACGGCACTACCGCTATCTATTTCACATAAAATGCTTTCGTCCGCTATCGTTACCATCCGTTGCATAGGCTCACCATTTACTGACCTAATGTTATAAAATTTCTCACCTTCGACAATGTCGTCCCCTTCCTCCGTTACAAAATTATTATTCTTTATTTGTGTTTTACACATTCGTTTCAAATGTCCTATTTGATGACATTTTTGACATGTATAATTAATAAATCTACACTGATTTTTAACATGGTTCTTATAACCGCATACTTCACAAAACTTTTTTCGTTGTTGTTTTTGATGTGCTTCCAACCGTGATGTACTCGCGCGCACGGCAAATATCGTCCGCTGTGATGGTGATGAGTCCCGCGTAGTCTCCAAGGTAGTTTGCAAAGCTGAGCTTTATTAAACGTCAAGGTGTCGATGCATTCTGAGAATAACTTTTCTTTTTCTGATATGTTTTCTAGTCCTAATACAAATCGGTCACGCAATGCAATATCAAGCTCGCTCTTAAATCCACAGTATTGTGCAAGACTTCGTACTCTAGCCGCCCATTCAGCCAATCCCTCGCCTGGACGTTGCTCAGCCTTATAAAACTTAAAACGTTCTGCGAACGTACACTTCCTTGGCATAAAATGCTTGTCTAAATAATGTATAAGCACTTTGTACTCTGTATCATCAAGTTCTTTCGGTGCAACTAAATCTCTGAGGATGTGGAACGTGTCTTCTGATAATGACGACAGTAAAATTGCTCGACGCTTAATACCAGCTTTGTCCGTTTGTTCCGTTATATCATTAGCGGTATAAAACTGGAATACTCGGCATTTAAAAATACTCCACTCGTGAATTCGGTGGTCAAAATTGAGACTGCCTCCGAACACTACATTAGCACTGCTAGCCATAATTTCTTTTCCTAATAACACTTTTTACACACGTAGATAACGAAACTCATCGCCAAAATGTAGTATTTGTGATATTATTTAGAATAAAACACAAGTAATTTGCTAACGTATATGCTTCGTTTAATGCACGGACAACCGAATGATTGTTTTTCATCTTACCCTCTATGTGAGAACATTACAATCATATAAGCTTGTTTCTCCTATGCACAATCCCGCAGTACTATATATTCGTAATTTCGCTAAAATGGATTCTGATAAACTTAAAAGTGACGCATATCGTAGGGACTTAACCCCTGTTTTTAAATCAACTTCTATTGACGATAAAGTCTCCGTGCTTAATTATATAGTTATTAGTCTGTACAACATTCATGCTCCTAAACATCAAGTAAGAGTAAAGCGTCCACCAGCCCCGTGAATGACTAGCGCCGTAAAGGTGGCAATGACCAGGCGAGATCGAGCATTTGTGAAATTTAAGAAGCATCGTATTCAGGAGAGCTGGGATTGCTACAAAATTCTAAGAAACAGGTGCAATCAGATGGTACGAAATGCTAAACGCCGTTATATCCATATCAATATTACAAATTCTTCGACGGCCGATGTGTGGAAATTTCTTAAAACACTGGGTATTAGTAAGGCTGTTACATCTGATCATGGTTCATCAATCACTCTGGATGAAATAAATCCCTTTGGATCCCACAGTTCGTTCTACAACAATAGCTGTTACGGCCTGCAGCTGCCTATCCAGGAGTAGGATCTTCCGGGGCCCATCAATGGAATACCCTACAAGCAGATGCAAGTCGAGCCTCAACAAGTGGCCACGTGGAAAGTCTCTAATTACAATAAACCATAAGGGGGAACGTTCTATCGTACTACAACTCAACAGGGAGAATAGTAAAACCGAGCTTACTTACGTATATCCAAGATGACTGCTGTCTCAGGGTTTGGTCAGGTCGCATGTGGTTGTAGGGTGCATGGCAAGAAAGGGTTGGTGATGTGTATCTGTGTGTGACTGGGTGTGGTAGACCTGATTAGACCGTTGCCGTCGGCAGCAGCTCGGACTTCAGCACCGCTCCAAATTGTGGTAATCTTCCGCGGAGCCACCCACAGTCACTTTCTTCGTTCGTCACGAGGATAGTCCACTTTATCGTACAATTAACTAACATCCAGAAGCCACTAACTCTAATTTGTTATAAGGCGTAACACACAACACGAATACAGAATGTCGGTATATACTAAATCTCGTTACTATAAGCAAAAACGTAACACACCGCACTAGTAGATAATATCGAATAATGTCGAATGCACTTATACGGATTCTAAGTTAGACCCAACTAAGTCCCGGGAGAAGCTCTCAAACAAGGAATGCACGTTACTAATCCTAGACAGTATATTTACTAGACGCGCCTGCAATATTCCGCGTTCCCGACCAAATATGACAGCGTGCTGTCGATAGCACTGCTAGCAAGCAACTCTTTGCGCTCACGTTCCGACCTCGCGTCCTCTACGCACGAAAAAGAGGGGCCAAGGTGACCTTCACAAGTCGGCAGGCTTACGCGCGTGTGAATGCAAATTTCAAAGTCAATTGTTTGGCTTAAACAATAGCTTCTATTCAATCCATGCCTTCTCCTCCTATTCCTTTTTTTCACTTTTTACCTGTGACTGAAGATGAGATCCAGAAATCAGTATTAGCTATTAAATCCAAGGCTGTGGGTTACGATGAGGTTAGTAAAGTTATATAGTGCCTTTTGCCTGCAATCGCACACATCGTAAACTTTTTCCTTGACTCAGGCCAATATCCTATTCAGTGGAAAAAAGCGTTTGTGCGACCACTTCCTAAAATACCTAGTCCCTTATTACCTACCCATTTTAGACCAATTTTAATTCAGCCGTACCTATCTATAGTTCTGGAAGCCTGTGTTCACAAGTACATCTCTATATTCATAACCAAACATAACCTGCTGAATAAATATCAGTCAGGCTTTTGAGCAGGTCACAGTACTACCATTACCTTGATAAAAGTCACAGATGATATTCGAATGGGAATGAATGAGCAGAAGCTTACAGTGGTAGTGCTTGTTGATTTTTCAAATGTTTTTAACACAGTCGACCACGATATCCTTATAGCCTTCCTAGCTAATTTTAGTTTCTCAACCCAGCTTTGGAATGGTTTTCATCCTATCTTCGCGGCCGCCAGCAATCAGTTCGATTAGGACAACAGTCTTCAACATGGGCTGACATTGAAACAGGCGTGCCGCAAGGCGGAATACTTTCTCCTATAATGTTTTCTCTATTTATAAATTCTATTACTTCATAAAAGCTTTTAGAAAAATTTACTTTGCAAATTTTTACGTGAAATCCGTTATATAAAAGCTTTTTCTAAAAGCTTTTATTTAATGGACTTCCGAAAAGTAACGCCTGATTCTATTAATTCTATTACTTCAGTTCTCAACTGTTCGTACCATCTGTAAGCAGATGATCTTCAGCTCTATGTGCAATCTAGTGTTAATGACCTTAACCATAATATTAAAAAAATCAACCACAACCTTGATGCCATAAGAGATTGGTCGTACAGACATGGTGTTTCGGTTGACCCTTCCAAATGTAAGGTAATGGTTATAGGTAGTAGCATAATATTAGCCAAGATTAATAACGATGATCTTTCTCCCGTATTATACAATGAAACATTGCTGCCATTTTGTAAATCTGTTAAAAATCGTGGCTTACTATAGACCATACCTTAAGCTGGGGAGTTCAAGTTGCTGAAATAAGCCGTAAAGTTACTGCCACCTTACGTTCTCTTTGCCGTCTCAAAAACTTTCTGCCTTTTAAAACTAAACTTCTACTTGTCCAGACTTTGATATTACCCATTATTGATTATGCGGATATGTGTTACCCAAATCTACCTCAATATCTTCTCGATAAATTGGAGTGCCTTCTCAACAATTGCATTAGGTTCATTTTTGATTTACGTAAGTATGACCATGTTTCTCAGTACCGTTCTAAGCTTAAATGGCTTTCTATTCGTCAAAGGCGTATTTCCCGAATTTTACAAGTACTAAGATATTCAATATGAAATGACCCAAATTCTCCTTCTTATCTTAAGGATAACTTTCAATACCAATATTCTACTCATGATAGAATTCCCCGTTCCCAAAATAGTCTTAAAATTCGTACTCCACCACATAAGAGTGGTTTCTTTAATTCCTCTTTTACTGTGCAGTCCATACTGCTCTGGAATGCCTTGCACTGTTCATATAAAAAAAACCAGTACAAATAATATTTTAAAAGACTAGTTCGAGAATTCTTTAACAGGAATAATACCATCTGATTTATCCGATTTTTGTATTTCTCCCTCTTTCGCTTTGTAATTGATATTTTGTATAATATGTATTTTAATATGCATCATGTTATTTTATTTTTGTGTTTTATTATTTTATATTTATTTAGAGATTTTGTATATATAAGTATATAATATCCGTTTATATATTTTGTTTATATATATAAGTATATTATATCTGATCACGCGCAGAACGCGTCGTAGTTAGGATGCAGTTTTTAAATAAAAATCTTCGTCTTCATAATATATAAAGTATAACATCGTACTTAGATAACAAATTAAAATTAAGTGAAGTGATACAGTTTTAAGAGAAAAACTCTATATATATATATATATATATATATATATATATATATATATATATATATATATATATATATATATACAGAAAATACAGAAAACTATCTCTTGTTTCTTCAAAATTCGTGACATCTGTCTTTTTTATTCTTTATAATTATTTAAAAAATTAAAATAAAAACAAAACATATAAAAACTCCACGGACATAATCCGCTCATATTTTTTTTTCTTATTAGTTTCTTATAAGTTAGCTGTCGCGCGCGATTGCAAGTGGACGGCTGCGCCTACACTTCAGCAAAAATGGCTTCGGATATTGTAAAATGTGCAAATTGTAATATAGTGATTAACGAACTACTAGCATTTATTCAAAACAAGGCGGATGTAATGGACGAGGTTTCTCTTACAAGATTATGCTGTGATAATTTTTCTGATAGTGAAATAGTGGCTGCAAAGAAGCTGTTCTTTAATTCTGTCCCGAAATCGAAGCGCAAAATTCGCAAGAATAAAGGTAAAAATGCTCGAGACATTGATGATATTATATGTCTCTTTAAAAATACCGACCCTGAATTAGTACCTATCTTTGTTGCTCGTGATCTTCGAAAATTACCACCTATCACGTTTGACCACATAGATGTAACGCAGCTGTTAAAAGATATTATTACGCTAAAGTCCGATTTACACGCTTTAAAACTGATAGCGCTACTCTAAGTCAGCTGTTAGACCTAAAAACGGAGATAGATAATCTAAAACAAGCATCAATCATTTGCAATAAGTTTGACTTTGTCAATAGAAAAAGAGGCAATTTCACAGCAGATTTAGAAAACTATGATAGTGGGCCAATGGCATTGCAAAATTATTCCCAGGAGATCCCGGGTAAAGACAAGTCACCTACATCTTCAACATCACAAAGGAACTATAACAAAGTTTCTCCTACATATGTAGGTATGCAACAAAATATTTTATCAACGCCGCAGAGAAATAATAACAGCGCGGAACAATCAGCTGGTATTACGCATACAACAAGTGTTAAAGAATTGTGTAGTGCTATCTCGCCTACGCAGGTAAAGGAAGCTAATGAATTAGTTCGTGTTAGTGGTAAAACGAATAAACGGTGTGTGTCCACTACTATTTGTTCTAATACTACGAACTCGAATGTAAACAAAGAGGTTTCATCAGATTGTCATTCTAATGAGCGAAAAACGTTGAATAATATGGAAGTAGAACGTGAACAAATAGTAGGGGAAAAGTGGACGTTGGTTACTAATACGAAACGAAAAAAATCAGCGTCCGGTAAAAGGATGGGAAAAGCCGATGTTGGACCTGATGGAAAATTTAAGGCAGCAATAATCAAAATTCCTTTGTTTATTTCCAATGTGTCAAAGGACACAAAGGAAAGTGATATTATTGCATACATTAAAGATAAAACACAGGAAGAAACGTCTTTATTTAAAATTAATAGAAAAATTGAAAAGAAATATAATTCTTTCAAGCTTTATGTGTCCAAGTCAAAGCTGGATGTTTTTCTTGACGATAAGTTCTGGCCTGACGGCATAACCTTTAGGCGTTTTACAAATGATAACTTTAAGTTAAAAAACAGCATTAATAGCATAATGAAGCAAACTATTACATAAGAATAGATAAACAAATTTATAAGACAACTACATTAGCCTGTTTTAATTGCAAATCTGTGAAACGCTCAATTGATATAGTTAAGTTTCTGTGTCAAAAAGTCGATATAGTTGCTCTCCAAGAAACGTGGTTGCTTCCCTATGATATCCCATACCTTGCCAAGATACACCAAGATTTTGAATATACAGGAAAATCAGCTGTGAACATATCAGAGGGCATACTCAAAGGACGACCGTATGGTGGTGTGGCGATTTTGTGGCGCAAAGGAGCTTTTGAGTCAGTAACAGTAATAAACTGTGCTAGTGTGCGGCTAGCAGCAATAAAAGTATTCCTCGATGATAAAGACTTTTTAGTGTTTTGTGTATATATGCCGACAGACGCGAGTGATAACCTTACAGAATTCACTGAATGTCTTAGTGAGGTAAGCGCGATACTCGCAAGTTGTGACGTGGAAGCAGTGTACGTCCTTGGTGATTTTAATGCTCATCCTGGTGAGTCTTTTGGACTTGAACTTTCAAAATTCTGTTCTGAACAGAATTGGATGTGTGCGGACATTGAAAAGTTAGGTATAGATTCTGATAACTATACATTTGTCAGTGATGCACATGGCTGTAGGCGATGGCTTGACCATTGCATTGTAACACAAGTTGCTTGGGACACTATAACTAACATAAGAATATTTTATGATGTATTCTGGTCTGATCATTGCCCCTTTATTGTTGAGTGCAGGTTAAACACTATTAAAACGAAATTAGAAGTTGCGATAAAATCATGTAACAAAGTAATATGGGGCGAAAGGGTCAGTGATCGGATCGAAGTATATTATGATGTGTGTAATAACAAATTAATGTCGCTTAAGGTACCTGAGGAACTTAGCGTATGTTATAATTCACACTGTAATAATACCCATCATAGGTTAATGCTTGATGAAATGTACAATAATATTGTTACTATTTTATCTGAAGCCGCTATACAGAGTTATGATGACCATAGATGTTATAAGCATAGTGGTCGTATTGTAGGTTGGAACAGACATGTGAGGGAGGCACATGTGATGGCTAGGTTTAAATATCGCATATGGCTGTGGCATAACAAACCAAGTAGTGGTCCTATATATGACGGTATGTGCCGAACACGTAAAATATTTAAGAGCAAACTAAAATGGTGTCAGAACCATCAAGAGCAAATTCAACTCGATATCATAGCATCACATCGTAAGGAAAATAATTTCAAAAAATTCTGGAGAGCCACCAACAAACTTGATATTAAGCCTACCCTGCTTGTGTGTGTTGGAGGTGTAAACGAACCTATTAGCATAGCTAATATGTTTGCAGAGCATTTTAAGATAGAGTCGTTGCTAGGTCCATCGCAACCGGTGCCCGGGGATGAGAGCTATCATGGCAGTCATGACTTCATTCGTTTTACACCTGAACAAGTGGCAACTGCCATTAAAAATATGACTAGGGGGAAATCTCCCGGCCATGATTCTCTCAGCATCGAGCACCTGCAGCATGCCAGACCTCACCTGCCTCGATTACTTGCTACGTTCTTCTCTTCATGTCTCTGTCATTCGTATCTGCCTCACGACCTTATGCGGACAATAGTTGTGCCTATAGTTAAAAACAAAACAGGTGACGTAGAAGATAAGTGTAATTATCGCCCCATATCTTAAGCAACAATTTTTTAACAGTGGTAGAGCCAGACAGCAGCTTTTGCTGTCGCACGGATGGGCCGGCTCGAACCGGGGTGGTACCACGACCTCACAGAAAACCAGCGTGAAGTAGAGGTTTACCTCTGCGTTTCGCTTGGTGAGTGCAGGTGGCCGGAGGCCCTTTTTACTGGAAATGAGGCATTCCATCTTAGTCCTCACGGGTGACAACGCATCTACATTTTGATTTCTAATAGAGGATAGATGTAGATGTCTATGGGCCGCAGCAAGCACTTACCATCAGGTGGACTGTGTGCTCGTTTGTCACCCTTATCCTATAAAAAAAAATTATGGCTAAAATACTTGACAGCCTGTTGAATACACAGCTGGAAAGTTATATTGAGTTGCACGATGCACAGTTTGGGTTTCGGTCTAAATTGTCTACTGAGAATGCTATCTTAGCCCTAAAGCACACTGTTGAATATTACACAAAGCGACGTACACCTGTATATACATGTTTTTTAGATCTCTCCAGAGCTTTTGATCTCGTAAATTATGACCTATTATGGGATAAGCTACGCCAGAAAAAGATTCCAGCTGAGCTTTTGAAGATTTTTCAGTACTGGTACAATAATCAGTATAACAGTGTGAGATGGGCCGATAAGTTCTCTGAAAGGTACGGATTGCAATGTGGGGTCAGACAGGGAGGAATTACGTCACCAAAGCTTTTCAACCTGTACATAAATGGCCTAATCGTTGAACTCAGCAGCAAAAAAGTCGGATGTCGTATCGACAATGTAAGTTTTAACAACATAAGTTACGCAGATGATATGATGTTGCTGAGTCCCACGGTTAAGGCCACCAGAGAACTCCTTAAGATGTGTGAAAAGTATGCGTTAAACCATGGCTTGCGATACAATGGTAATAAAAGCGAATTCATGGTGTTTAGGGCCGTTGGCTGTAAAAGCCCAGAAAATGTGCCTGCAATTAAATTGAATGACATTGAATTAAAACGCGTTGATAAATTTAAGTACCTAGGGCATTTTGTTACCGATGACCTAAGTGACAATGTTGACATTGAAAGGGAACGTAGGGCGCTGGCAGTCCGATGTAATATGTTGGCACGTAGATTTGCGCGGTTTTAGTGAACAAGTAAAGATAACACTATTTAAAGCGTACTGTCAAGTTTTCTTCACGTGCAGCCTGTGGTCGAATTATTCACAGCGGACTGTCGACACCTTACGTGTCCAGTATAATAATGGCTTCAGGATCTTGTTGGGGTTACCCCGATTTTGCAGTGCAACAGGCATGTTTGCAAAGGCGCGTACAGATGACTATTACGCCCTTATAAGAAAGAAAACAGCCTCGTTGCTTGGCAGGGTGCGGGCTAGCTCCATTTCCATCATGAAAATAATTGCTGAAAGATACGACTCATTCCTCCTTAAGCAATATTACCGCCTATGTTTAGTTAATAAGGCGCTTGTATTTAAGAATTAGATTTAGGTACTAACATAGGTTATAAGTTCCATATCTACTAACAAATTTTATGGATCACTTGGTTATCTGAAATAAAATTATTATTATTATTATTTTCTATCTTTATTTTTTCTGGCCTTGCGGCCGTTATTAATGCTCATTACGGGTGTTCACCAAGTAAAAAGCATATGGGCATTTTATTAAGTAGTGTGTTCTGGGATATTGGGCGTAACTTCGTTTTCATCTATTTGTAAAAATTTTCTCACAATACGGCACGTATTTAATATGGCGGCTTTCTGTAATTGTATGTATTTATTCTTTTTTTTTTTTATAGGATAAGGGTGACAAACGTGCACACAGTCCACCTGATGGTAAGTGGTTGCTGCGGCCCATAGACATCTATATCTATCCTCTATTACAAATCAAAATGTAGATGCATTGTCACCCGTGAGGACTAAGATAGAATGCCTCATTTCCAGCAAAAAGGGCCTCCGGCCACCTGCACTCACCAAGCGAAACGCAGAGGTAAACCTCTACTTCACGCTGGTTTTCTGTGAGGTCGTGGTACCACCCCGGTTCGAGCCGGCCCATCCGTGCGACTGCAAAAGCTGCCGCGTGACTCTACCACTGTTAATCTCTTTTATATTTAATAGTTTCAGGCTGTAGTGAAGATGTTTTGGGATAACACCTGTGGTTGATAACACAATCGGTACTATGTATACTTTTTCTTGTTTCCAAATTCTGCTAACTTTGTCTTGGAGATCTGCATATTTGTGGATTTTTTCTGTAATTGTCTTTGTAATATTATGTGTGTTAGGTATAGCTATATCAATGAGGTATGTGATTTTATTAAGTTTATCTTGTAGTGTAATGTCTGGTCTATTATAATGTATTATTTTGTCAGTTAGGATGGCGCGGTCGTAGTATAACTTATGTGTTGTATTTTCTAGAACTGTGCTTGGGATGTATTTATAATAAGGTGTAATAGTGTCTTGTATGAGGTTATGTTGAATAGCAAGAGTTTGGTGTATGATATTAGCTATCTGGTTATGTCTATGAGTGTAATCGGTTTGGGCGAGATGGGGGCATGCTCCAGTTATTTGCTGAATGGTTTCAGAATGTATGTGGCATTTTCGACACTTATCATCTAATACAGTGGGGTCTTTAATGATATATTTCCTGTAATTTCGAGTATTTATAACTTGGTCTTGAATTGCGATAATAAAACCTTCTGTTTCAGGGAATAAAGAACCTATTTTTAACCATTAATTTGACACAGCCTTATCAATCAAGGGTTGTTCTAGATCATGATAGTGTCGGCCGTGCAGTACTTATTGTTTCTACGCTTCTTTTAAAATTTGCTCTGGGTCTGTAACTAAATTATGGGGTCTTTGGGAAGTAGTTTGATGTAAGTTTAGCGGTGTGTAATTGAGGTCATTACATTGGATTGCTTTGTGTATGTCACTCGTACCAGATTTTTGATAAAAGAAATTTTGCAATCCGTGTACTTGTTTTTGCCATAGGTTTTGTATATTTATGAGTCCTCTGACTCCATTGTATCTCTTTATTGTTAACCTTTCTATAGCCGATTTTTGATTTTTATTATTATTATTATTATTATTACAAAGTAGATAATATTAAGTTTTTATAGTTTAGAAATATTTTATTTATTTGCTTTTTGTTATAAGATATAATGTTTTTACTTATTTATTAATTTATGGAGTGGTGTTGCACCTACCACAGCTTCTCAAATCGTCCATGGTTAACTGGTAGAGAATGCCACAAGGCATTAAAATCCGCCCTTTATATCCCTTATTATAAGTTACATGTAGAAAAGAATAAATAAATAAATAAATACAAGTTAGAATTAAAAGAGTTATTACTTTATTTTTTATTATTTTCTTTTTAATATAGGTAAAAATTAAGCGTTTCCTCGATGTGTTATACTTCACAGTGTAACATATGAACAGTTAAATAAAATATATACAGTATGTAATACAATTACTGTATCTTTAACGTAAGGTTTAGGCCGCTAAATGTGTGAAGGGTACCTATGCATTTTACTTCAAATTGTATAATGAATACTGTTACGTTAAGGTAGCAGTTGGCACGTTGGCCGAACGCGCTTGTCGAGTGCGTTCGGCAAAAGTGTACTGGGACGTTTTGCGTTTGCGGCCAACACTCGCCGACAAGCCGTATAGTGTCGGTTTACCGTGCACAAATAAAAGAAATTTGGCGCAAGCCGCAAACAGCGATCACACGTTGGCCGAGTGTTCAGTTCTTAGTTACGCGTATTAGACTGTCGCGTGTCATCAATACAGCCCTTCACAAGTCCACTGCTGAACATAGGCCTCCCCCAAAGAATGCCACAAAGGACGGTCCTGAGCCACCTGCATCCATCGACTTCCTGCATATCTTACCAGGTCGTCACTCCATCTTGTGGGGGGACGCCCTACACTTCGCTTGCCGGTACGAGGCTGCCACTCGAGAACCTTTCTTCCCCATCGGTTGTCGGTTCTTCGAGCTATATGGCCGGCCCATTGCCACTTCAGCTTACTAATCCGTTGGGCTATGTCGGTCACTCTGGTTCTACTGCGGATATCCTCATTTCTGAGTTTATCACGCAGAGAAACTCCGAGCATAGCCCTCTCCATAGCTCGCTGAGCTACCTTGAGCTTCCTCATACGGCCAGCAGTGAAGGACCACGTCTCAGTTCCGTAAGTCATCACTGGCAACACGCACTGGTTGTACAATTTCGTTTTAAGGTTTTGAGGTATGTCTGACGAGAAGATGTGTCGTAGCTTCCCGAACGCTGCCCAGGCGATTTGAATCCGTCGATTGACCTCTCGGTCGAAGTTGGACTTACCTAGTCGGACTATTTGTCCCAGGTAAACATACTCGTCAACAACTTCGAGCTTAGTGTTCCCAACAACTACCGGCATAGGTGTGACATGGACATTAAACATGATCTTTGTTTTGTCCATGTTCATCTTAAGACCTATCCGTTGGGAAACACTATTGAGGTCATTGAGCATAGTGCTTATGTCCTCCAGCGATTCTGCCATAAGAACTATATCGTCGGCAAATCGAAGGTGAGTGATGTACTCGCCATTGATGTTGATACCGTATCCTTTCCAGTCCAGAAGCTTGAAAACGTCTTCCAATGCAGCGGTGAAGAGTTTCGGGGATATGACGTCACCCTGTCTTACACCTCTCTGCAATTGGATAGGTTTCGTACTCTGGTTCTGTACTCGGATAGCCATCGTAGCCCTACTGTACAAGCACTTCAACACTTCGATATACCGAGAGTCAACTTGGCACCGCTGAAGGGACTGCAGCACCGCCCAAATTTCGACGGAATCAAAGGCTTTCTCATAGTCCACATACGCCAGACATAGTGGCAAATTGTACTCCTCGGACTTCTGTACAATTTGCCGTAGGGTATGTATGTGGTCTATGGTGCTAAAGCCCTTTCGGAAACCGGCTTGTTCGGGAGGCTGGAAGTCGTCAAGTCTGCGCGCGAGACGATTCGTAATGACTCTCGAAAACAGCACGTAGACGCGGCTCAGAAGGGAAATCGGTCTGTAGTTCTTCAAGAGAGCGTTGTCGCCTTTCTTGAAGAACAAGACCTCCGCACTTCTGCTCCACGCCTCCGGTGTAATGCCACCATGGAGGACGGAATTAAAGAGCTTCTGAAGGACTTCAAGTACCGGTTTTCCACCCGCTTTCAGAAGCTCCGCTGTAATTCCATCCTCGCCTGGGACCTTGCCGTTTTTAAGGTGCTGGAGAGCCATTCTAATCTCGCTCAGACTGACGTCCGGGATATCATCGGAATAATGTCGGATAAGACTCGCTCTTGGATCGTTACTCACACTTGCGTGTGGCTCCAACGATGACGTGTACAGCTGCCCATAGAACCTCTCAATCTCACTCAAAATCTCAGGTGCCCCGGAAACGATGCTGCCACATTCGGTCTTCAGCTTTGACAGTTGGCTCTTTCTGGCAGACAGATCTCTGGCAAAGACTTTGGAGCCTTGGTTCCGCTCGATCGCTTCTTCAATACGAGCTGTATTGAAGTTGCGTAAGTCCCGCCGCATGCATTTGGAAATCTGTCTGTTCAGTTGCCTGTATGCTGTCAAATCTGTTGAAGAATGTAGCTTCATCTCCCGTCTAACAGCCATGAGATTAAGAGTGTGATCGGAGAGTTTTTGTGTTCTTCTGCGGCGGGTCTTGCAGAACTTAGCTCCGACCGCATGGACAGTTTCCACGAGCTTGTCATTCAAATCGTCCACTTCATTGCAGTCTTCTAGGCACTGAAAACGGTTTTGTAACTCGAGCTGAAAGGTTTCGGGACTTTGGATTAGAGCACGAGGGGGACGGAGCGTTGACTTCATTAGACGAGACCTCTCCAACTTAACGTTTAGGTTCAGTGTGCCTCTAACCATTCGGTGATCGCTGCCGGTTTTCACCCTCGCGATCACTGAGACATCACTGAACAGTTGTCGTTTGGTCGTCATAATGAAGTCAATCTCATTTTTTGTCGAACCGTCGGGGCTCGACCAGGTCCACTTCCTGTGGGGCCGCTTCTGGAAGAAAGAGTTCATCATAAAGAGTTCCTCTTTCTCCATGAAGTCGGCCAGCTGCTGGCCCCTTGGGTTCCGTTGCCCTATTCCAAATTTCCCCACTTTCAGCTCACCGTTCTCTCTTGTGCCTAGTTTTGCATTGAAGTCTCCCATTAACACCGTATATTGGGTTTTGGAGGAATGCATGGCTTTAGAGATATCCTCATACATTTCCTCCACCTCCTCATCGGGGTGTGCCGAGGTTGGTGCGTAAACCTGTATGACCTTCAGCGAATACCGTTTGGTGATTCTGAGTATAAGGTACGCAACCCTCCTCGACACACTCTCAATCTTTACAACGTTGTTAACGAGAGACTTGTGGACGATAAATCCGACACCTCCTTGGGACAGATGGTCGCCCTCCCGGTGATAGAACAAGTTGCCGGATTCGAGGATTACCGTGTCCTCCCCCTCTCTTCGGACTTCGGATAATCCTATAATATGCCAGCGTAACTTGTCTATCTCTTCTTCCAGCTCCACAATCTTCTCGTCAGTCCTCAGGGTCCGTGCGTTGTATGTTGCCAGGTCAAGTCGTTGTAGGTGGCAACCGAACCTCCACCGGAGATTCTTAGCACCCCCTGCCCCGCCGTTACCATGGTCGCCACCGTAGCCAGGAATAGCGGGGCCGCCGGGGACTGGGGGCCGTCTCTTCGTAACTTTCATTATGGGGGTATATTGCCATAGTTGCCACGCTTGGCGAGCGGGTTGGCAACCGCAGTTTTTTTATTGTATTTTGCCATTACCAGGAAGATGCTGCTGCCCATCTCCTGCCTGTGTCCCTTTGTCGCCTTTTACGACACCCACGGGAAGATATGGGGTAGTGGATATTCTTAACCGCCACTACACGGCAAGTCGCGTGTCGGCTTAACAAAATTGTTTCACAAACATGACGACATGGACTAATGAGGAAATATTTAGGTTCATTGATTGTTATGACAATGGATCAGTTATATGAACCCCAAACATGGCAACATAAAAATAAAATCAGAGTAAGTAACTTGGCTAACTGCATTAAATAATACATATTTGTTTAGTTGCGACTTCAAAGTACCTACCTAATAACAAATATTATTACTACCTTATCATCATCATCATTACGGCCCTTCACAAGTCCACTGCTGAACATAGGCCTCCCCCAAAGAATGCAACAAAGCACGGTCCTGAGCCACCTGCATCCATCGACTTCCTGCATATCTTACCAGGTCGTCACTCCATCTAGTGGGGGGACGTCCTACACTTCGCCTGCAGGTACGAGGCTGCCACTCGAGAACCTTTCTTCCCCATCGGTTGTCGGTTCTTCGAGCTATATGACCGGCCCATTGCCACTTCAGCTTACTAATCCGTTGGGCTATGTCGGTCACTCTGGTTCTACTGCGGATATCCTCATTTCTGAGTATATCACGCAGAGAAACTTCGAGCATAGCCCTCTCCATAGCTCGCTGAGCGAACTTGAGCTTCCTCATCCGGCCAGCAGTGAAGGACCACTATTTTACCTAATGATAAATATATTTCTTTAATCACTCTTCTCTGGTGCACATCTAAATAAAATTTGAAAGCGCTGTACAAGAATATTGCAGCGGCCGCGGTCGCCCTAACGTCCATCATCATCTAGCTACCAATGCAGAATGAAACACCCCAACGTTTGAACGGCACCTTTGGTAAAAGTAACCTTAACCGACGAGCATGTATGCGTAGGTAAACTGATGTGGAGGAGGCGTGAGAGGTGTGTCAGGATCATGCCAAATGGAAGTCCGTAGTCTCTGCCTACCCCTCTGGGTGGTGTGAATGTTTATGTATGTATGTACTTTTAATGTTTCGTACTGCTCGTAACATTAGCACAACTGATCAAAACTTATGGATTTGGATAGTCAGAGTGGTCTTTCACAAGCGATTTTCCCCAAAACTATGCCCGTTGACCCCATTCGTTATGTAGCCTGATGCACCACATGATGGTGAGGTTAAACTAAATAAAATAAATTGCTCTGTATTCATTTCACGGGTACGACTTCAACTATTATTTATGTACTGAGGTATTGGAGTATACACTACTCATCACTATCACCATATCAGCGTAAAAAGTCCACTTCTGAACATAGACCTCCCCATAAATAACCTCAAAGGCGGGATATTTGCCCGACTTACCATGTATGGGAGGCGAGTTGGCAATCGCAGTTTTTTTTTATTTTCAGATTTTACAAGAAAGATGCTGCTACCCATCTTCTGTTTTGTTGCTTTCTATCACCACTAACGACATTCACGGAACGAAATGAGTTAGTGGATAATATTACACTATCACTACACGAGTATATAAGCTCAAAATTCACAATAACCCCACCATAATATTCCAGCACTCAAAACCTCTTACCGACTTTTATACCCACGTACATCAAGGTTAGTCATCCAGCAGCGTATTATAGCAAAACATATGAAGTATTTGCGACGTCGTTTACTATTTCTTAATTTAAAGTTTTATTAATGTTTATCTTATACGTTTTAATTGCATCACCAGACTTATACGAATAAATCGTCAAGTAGTGCCCAATTTATGTACGAGTGTGAATTTTTTAACGATGGTCATTGTCCCAGTAAGAGCCAGAGAACGCTCGTTCTTGTCATCCAAATAAAATTTTTACGCGACTACTCGTCGCACATAAATTCTCAAGGACTAGCAAAATAAACTGGATTTGTCATTTTTGTGCAATAAACACGAAAGAACACCGAATTAGAAGACACACTGCTTTTATATAAATTCGTGTATATTTCTTTTGCGAAAAACCTATATTGTAATTTATAATATAGTTGCAAAATAATTAGGTTACGAGCACACTTAACGACGTTGGGCGTAAATTAAAAATGTGATGAGAGAGTAAGGGCTATGTAGGAGTAATCAAAGACAAGTTTCTTTTCGTTTGAAACTTCCGCGCGCGGCCCTATTTTAGCCTTGCGCCCCTGGGATTGTGCCTAGTTTGACTTGAGTATAATCCGCCAATGCACACTTGGTAAGCAGATTGGCGATTACATTACCTTGAGATTACTTTCTGTCGCCGCTTTGGTTACTTTACATCGGGCATATTATCTTTATATATAAAAATTACGTGTCACATTGTTTGTCCGTGATGAACTCCTAACCTACTAAACTGATTGCAATGAAATTTTGCACACTGTTTGCAGTTTGGTCCAACTTGAGATATATATATATATATATATATATATATAGTTAAACAGTGGTAGAGCCACACGGTAGCTTTTGCTGTCGCACCGATGGGCCGGCTCGAACCGGGGTGGTACCACGACCTCACAGAATATCAGCGTGAAGTAGAGGTTTACCTCTGCGTTTCGCTTGGTGAGTGCAGGTGGCCGGAGGCCCTTTTTACTGGAAATGAGGCATTTCATCTTAGTCCTCACGGGTGACAACGCATCTGCATTTTGATTCGCAAACGAGGATAGATGTAGATGTCTATGGGCCGCAGCAACCACTTACCATCAGGTGGACTGTGTGCTCGTTTGTCACCCTTATCCTATAAATATAAATATATATATATATATATATATATATATATATATATATATATATATATATATATATATATATATATATATAGAGAGAGAGAGAGAGAGAGAGAGAGATAGTTTTCATCCCTATAAGTGACCCTCAATATTTTTAATTAAGAATTTTTATAGGACACTGGGTCGTCGGAGAGGGCAGAACAACGTCTGCCTGGCCAGCTAGTATAATATATTACACAAGATTCGCCATCTATTGGAGGCTGAAAATTTTTCGTACAAATTTGTGAAACCCTATTAATCGCAGTTTTATTTTCGAATAAAATTTGGGGGAAACTTGATCCATTATCTATTCACTCATTTCCCAACGCCACGACTCGTCTCGCAATATCACGGGTCATAACGTAGTCAGACGAAATTAAATTCGCTAGGAACGGTTCTTGAATTTAATTTAATTGTTTAGTCATACTGCCATCTCCATTCTCCTATCGGAGTACCAGTGCAAGTTACCATCCATACTTGGTTGACATTCCGAATATTCACACTAAGCGCCACCTTTTATAATGCGCACAGCCAAGGGGTGGCATGCCCTGCTTGAGCCTCTTCAAGGTGCATGTGGACAAGCTTCTGCCTGCCTGGGCAAACTCGCTCCATCCTAGACCTCATCTTCGCTGTCGAGCCAGATGGAAATAAAGAATGAGCCCATTTTTAATAAAAAATAAAAGTCATCTTCTTATAATCAACAATGATATATTTACATGATACAACAGAACCAAGCCATCCACGATTCTCACCAGAGCTAAAAGCAATCGCACTATGACAACACTTCGAACCGTACCATAGTTCATAAATTGCAACTAATGGCTTGTAGAATGTTAAAGACAATGTTACGTTTTTATAGCCGCAAGAAACACTTTGCAACGCACGTTTTTATTATCCTCTACTTTTAATTTTAAATACAATATATTGTTATGTGACCCTTACCTTACAATATTCTATACGTCTATATATATACATAAAATTAAAGTGTTCGTCTATCGAAATAACTTGCTTTTATTATGAGTTTAGGGGAAATTTGCATGATATTAGACATAAATAAACTTTTTTTGTTTGTCTGTCTGCTGTCTGTCTTGTTGTATGTCCAGGTAGTCTTCCGAAATGCTGAAACAAATAAATGGTTTTCTTTGATTATTTCATTAACTACTAAAAGGTTTGTAATTTTATATATTAAAAAGTTCCTCACAATTTACATATTTTAAAGTTTTGGAGCAAAATCGATTTTAAAATTTTTACCTTGAAATTGTGGATCTTGGTAGGAATATAATTTTTCTTTAAGTGGCTACCTCATTTGTGTAGTGCGTGTGTTGTCTGTTATAGCATTATTATCATTATGTTTAACTCTACAATTAACGTACTCGTAAATAGTGCAGGTATAAGCTCTTAAACCCTTTTCTTCACTAATTATATTCTTGTATAAATTTAAAAAAAATAATTAAATTAAAAAAAAATCTTTAATTCATAATTTCAATCATGTTTCTCCAGGAATAAAAACTTTTGGTACGGAATAACTATACCTGCTAGGTGCCCCGTTGTTTTTCAATAGTATTAAACATGTTTTAAAATCAAAATTTGATCAGTTTTTAAACCACGTTGATAAATTGTATAAATTAAATCCCCACATAGCTCTTACTATTTTAAAATATTGTCTTCTTGTACCTAGATTTACAAGATTACATACTTACTCGGCTCGAGTCCAGTCTGAAAATGTTCGGATCTTTTAAAAGATATTAATAATAATCTCAAAATAGCTATAGAAAAAATTCTAAATTTAACTTTAAATACAACAGCCTTTTTTACGTGGTAGAGCCATGCTGCAGCTATATTATAGTTGTAGCACGAATGGGTCGGCTCGACCGGGGAAGGGCCACGCTCTCACAGAAAACCAGCGTAAAATAGCAGCTTAACGCTGCTGTGTTTCGTGTGGTGAGTGTAGAGAGCCGGAGACCCTTTTTACTGGCAACGAGGCATTCCATCTTAGTCCTCACGGGTGAGAACGCATCAGCATCTTGAGTCTTTATTGAGGATACATGTAGATGTCTATGGGTCACAGTAACCACTTACCATCAGGTGGACTGTGTGCTCGTTTGTCACCCGATCCTATAAAAAAAAAGCCGACTCAAGCTACTTTACCTATAAAATTTTGTGGTATTGGTGTGAGAAGTCTTTCTAGCGTTGCATTACCTGCTTTCCTTGCTTCCGTGCATAGTTTCAGTGACTTATGTAACATAATTTTAAATAATAAAGTATACCTGTGCTTTGCTACGTAGGCAGGGCAGACATGGCGAACGCTCTGTCCCGGTGAAAATGTTCCACTGGAAGTTAAACAACAAAAACAGTGGGATATTACGTTGGTACAGAGCATGCAGAAAGATTGGTTTCATAATTTCCATAGTGACCAAGATAAGGCACGTCTTCTACCTGTTTCGACTAAGGAATCTAGTCATGGGTTACACGCTTTCCCCATCAAGTAATCTCGGAACATTACTTGATGGGGAAAGCTTACGCACTGCCGTAGGAATCTGACTAGAAGCGGCGATTTGTCAACCTAATCAGTGCCCTTGTTGTAGCAACGTCGACAAGTTTGGGCTCCACGGACTTTCATGTAAGAAAAGTGCTGGTAGGTTTTCACGGCATGGTTCTTTGAACGATGTCATCTGAAGGGCTCTTGTCTCTATAAATGTCCGCTCGGTTTTAGAGCCTTGTGTTATATTTAGAGACAATGGTAGGGGATCTGACGGTATGACATTGGTCCCATTGGTCCCATGGGACCAATGTCATACCGTCAGGTAGAGCTAGAGGAGAGAGAGAGAGAGAGAGAGCTAGAGGAGCAGAGGTAAAGCCCAAATATGGGATGCTACTTGCGTAGAAATTCTGGTGGCCTCTCATCTTAGGGGTACCTCGTTTAGAGCCGGAGCGGCATCAGAGGCACCTGAACTGAGTAAGTAGCGCAAATATGAGTCTTTGGGAGTTGACTACATATTTAAGCCATTTACTGTAGAGACTATCGGTCCGTGGGGTGCACGTGCGGTGAAGTTACTAAAGGAACTCCATCCGCAGCTGGTCGTTGCTGCTGGTGATAAAAGGGCTGGTTCTTTTCTCGTTCAAAGGCTAAGTATAGCCATTCAGTCGGGAAAACAGCCAGCTTTCTTGGCACGATACCGCGGGGAGTAGGACTACATGATAATTAAGTTACTAGTTTTAGTTTTTTTTATTATTATAGTTATGTTAATTTCGACATTATTGTATTTTGATAATTAACAGTGGTAGAGCCACGCGGCAGCTTTTGCTGTCGCACGGATGGGCTGGCTCGAACCGGGGTGGTACCACGACCTCACAGAAAACCAGCGTGAAGTAGAGATTTACCTCTGCGTTTCGCTTGGTGAGTGCAGGTGGCCGGAGGCCCTTTTTACTGGAAATGAGGCATTCCATCTTAGTCCTCACGGGTGACAACGCATCTACATTTTGATTTGGAATAGAGGATAGATGTAGATGTCTATGGGCCGCAGCAACCACTTACCATCAGGTGGACTGTGTGCTCGTTTATCACCCTTATTCTATTAAAAAAAATTAATTATAATTTATTAAAAATTTAGTTCAGTGCAACTAAACTAAAGCAAACGTTGTATATTGACTAGAGCTTTAAAAATATAAAAGAATGACAAAAAAAATTAAAAAAAAATTCTTGATGAGGTTTTATTGTACACGGAGGAAATTAGCAAAAATTTTTGATGACTTGGCACTGCAAGACAATTTGATGCTTGATATTGCATGCCGTAAGCGCCTAATCGCGTCGGTATTTTTTTTTTATAGGATAAGGGTGACAAACGAGCACACAGTCCACCTGATGGTAAGTGGCCGCTGCGGCCCATAGACATCTACATTTATCCTCGTTTGCGAATCAAAATGTAGATGCGTTGTCACCCGTGAGGACTAAGATGGAATGCCTCATATAATATGGTATGTTCCATTAGGGCCTAAAAATTAATATTCCAACATTTTGTCGCATGAAATCATATCTAACAATCATATTGTACATATAAGTGATATAAAAAGCACATTGTCAGAAAGATAAATGATTGTTTAACTTATTAATATTTTTCTAAATCGATTAATTGCTATTTTCAAACAAAAAAAGGGTTAAGTGGCTTATGGTGTGGATTTATTAAGTGCGCAAGGATTGTAAACACGATTACTTTTGAAAATATCAATTGTTCAACTCAATATATTTTTAAAACTCTTATTCTATCATGTGGGAAGCCATTTAATGTAAATAGCAGTTTAATTTTGTTTAGTTTAGTCATAATAAATTTTTTTCGGCTGCGAAATGGCGAAATTTTCGTTGTATTCGGCAGCCTTGTATGTAAATTATTACTAAATAGAGACTGCGTCACTCAGTTTAGTTAGTTCGGCGTCAGTCGCCATCGTGTGTTTTTTTTTATAGGAGAGGGGGCAAACGAGCATGCGGCTCACCTGATGGTAAGTGACTACCGCCGCCCATGAACAACTGCAACACCAGGGAGGGAATTGCAGATGCGTTGCCGGCCTTTTAAAAAGGAGTACGCTCTTTTCTTGAAGGTCCCTAAGTCGTATCGGTCCGGAAAAATCGCTGATGGTAATCGATTCCACAAGGAAGTCGTGCGAGGAAGAAAACATCTTCTAAATCGCACAGTGGTGGACCGCCAATCATCCAGATGGTGTGGATGGTATCGGAAGTTCTGCCGCGATGAGCGTTCGTGAAATTTGGCGGCTAGGATTAATCCGAACAATTCCTCAGAGCACTCCCCATGGTAGATGCCAAAGAAAATGCAAAGGGATGCAACATCTCTTTGCAGTACCAATGAATCGAGCCGATCGGAAAGGGCTCGGTCGTCGACGATTCGAGCCGCTCTGCGCTGGATGCGGTCAAGTGGAAGGAGCTGGCACTGGGGAGCCCCTGCCCAGAGATGGGAACAGTATTTCATGTGAGGCCGAACCTGCGCCTTGTAAAGTTGCAGGCGGTGTACCGGCATTAAATACTGTCCCGCTCTGCTGAGCTCGCCAAGCTTTTTAGAGACCAATTTGGCCTTCTCTTCCAAGTGACCACGAAACTGCACGTCACTCGATATGTTGACTCCGAAGATTCCAATACTGGCTGAGGCAACTAGGAGAGTGCCTTGAAACTGAGGAGATACGACAGAGGGGTTCTTTTTAGCGGTAAACGCGCAAACTTGTGTCTTCTGAGGATTAAACTGGACTAGATTTAGTCGCCCCCAGTCCAAAACTTTGTCCAGCAAAGACTCGACTTCAGACACAAGTTTGTTCCGGTACTCGGAGACGTTTTCCCGAGAATTATTAGCACGACCGGTATATAGAGCATCACCAGTGCTGTCACCCGCATAGCAATGAATGTTACCAGTTAGCAACATATCATTGATATGCAGAAGAAACAACGTTGGTGATAGCACACAGCCTTGTGGAACACCAGAGTTAATAGGCTTGTAGTCAGAATATGCACTGTCTACAACGACCTTGATGCTCCGATCTGCAAGGAAGCTGGTGATCCAATTGCACAATTTATCTGGAAGCCCATAGGAAGGGAGCTTCGAAAGAAGCGCTTTCTGCCAAATCCGATCGAAGGCCTTCACAATATCCAGACTAACGGCCAACGCCTCCCCCTTGGACTCTACTGCCTCCGTTCATCTATGGGTCAGGTAGACCAGAAGATCACCAGCTGATCGACCCCGACGAAAACCGTATTGGCGGTCACTAATCAGCTGGTGATCCTCAAGGTACCAGATGAGCTGGCAGTTAATAATGGATTCCATTATTTTGGATAACAAGGAGGTGATCGCGATAGGCCTATAGTTGGACGGGTCTGAGCGGTCGCCCTTTTTAGGGATCGGGTGGACAAAAGCTGTCTTCTATGAATTCGGGACTACGCCTTGGGAGTAGGAGTACCGCGTTAGGACCGGTGCCAACTCCGGAGCACACGTCCTCAGCACAATTGGGGGGATGCCGTCAGGCCCACTCGACTTCTGGATGTCCAGGGAAAGAAGTGCTTTGTGAACCGGGCGCTGTGAGAACAGAATATCCGGCATGGAGCACTGACAACGCGGGATGGTCGGCGGAGTTTTCCTCCCGTCATCAAGAGTCGAGTAGGACGCAAAAAGGGAGCCTAAAAGGTCGGCTTTGTCTTTTGCGTCTTGGGCCAGTGAGTCGTCCTCCCTGTGCAGAGATGGTAGTGATGGCTTACAGAAATTCCCTTGGACAGCCTTGGCGAGAGACCAGAATGCACGGGTTCCCGAAGGAAGGCGAACTAGTTTTTCGCCAATTATGCCTATGTGCTCTGACTTTGCCTTGGCAATAACTCTTTTGAAGAACCTGGAGGCGAAGTTATACTTCATTTTAAGTATGCTGGTGTTTACATCCAGAGTCGCCGAAGCCGCAGCCCAGGCTTGATAACACTCCTGCTTACTGCGTAATGCAGTTTTACAGGAGCGACCAAACCAAGGCTGAGATCTGCCTCCGATGGGTACCACAGATGATTGAATAAATAGTTCCATTCCCTGTAGCACCACATCAGTGACAGAGTCAGCAATACCGCTGGGATCATCCGGCGAGAAGCAAACCCGCCCCCATGGGTAGGATGCAAAGAAAGACCGTATTCCGTCCCAATCCGCCGACCTGTAATGCTAAACACGGCGGCAACCTGCAGAACGCAACCGCGAAGGGAGCGTGAGTGGCACCATACTCCGGATCAGACAGTGGTCCGAAGAGCCGAGAGGGACATCGACGGAAACCTGATATCCGTCCGGATGAGAGGTCAGCAGAAGGTCCAACAGGGAAGGTGTATGATCCTCCACATCTGGAATCCGCGTAGGCGAAGCAACCAGTTGTGTCAGACCATATGCCAAAGCAAAGTCATAAACAGATCTCCCCGCATGATCGGTTAAACGTGAACCGAGCCATTCGGCATGGTGGGCGTTAATATCGCCAAGGATCACGATCTCTGCGGATGGGACCTGTTGTAGCAAGGAATCTGTAGCCATTTGGACGTGGTCGATGAGTCGGTCTGTTTCGGCATTACCGCTATGGGACCTATAGAGGCACCCGTAGACGCGCGGATGGTCGTCGCTGTCTACGCGTAGCCAAAGGATGGACAGGTCCGAACCTTCAAGACTGCCGAGGCGTCGAGAACAGATGTCCTCTCTGACATACACGCAAACTCCAGCCCGAGGCACAAAGGAGTGCTCCAATTTGTACCCCGGGTAGGAGAGATACGAAATATCAGCAGAAACCTGCGTCTCGGTCAGGAAGAGCAAGACCGGCTTCGCCGTCTCGAGATGGTAGTGGACGGCATTTCGGTTAGAGTGAAGTCCCCTGATGTTGCAGAAATTCACGGATAGCGTGGCAGGGGTCGCCTTGGTAGTTTTGCTCATTTTGCCCCGAGCAGTTATGTTTTGAGCGGAATTTTGCCCCCCCCCCCCCCCACCAGAATACGCGGGGCAGCCTGAGCACCCACGCTCAGGATTGGAATAACATGGTCGTGGATGCTCAGCGAGGGATGATTCTCCAGGGGTACTGTTACCCTCCTGGGTTAGTCTATTGTGTGATTCCGCTACCATTTTGATAGGGATGGGGGGTAATTGGGCCTCCGGCCAGCTGTACTCACCAGACGTAACGCAGAAGCAGAGCTTCTACTTCACGCCGGTATTCTGTGAGGTCGTGGTACCAACCCGGCTCGAGCCGGCCCATACGTGCAACAGCAAAAACTGGTGCGTGGCTCTACCACCGTTAAATGTGTGTGGATATTGTTACCGTTGTTTGCAGCGGCTCAAAAAGATCGCTGTACAAATACACAAATTCGAATATCCAAATTTCTTAAATACTTGATTAAATAATACTAGTACGTACTAAAAGTAAGTAGTATCAATTTTTTCGCCATGGGTGTAATTTTCATGGTTTTCGAGGGTATTGAAGCCGATAGGGTTGTCGAAATGTAAATCCAAGATGGCGGCTGGAATAGGTATCAATTTTTTCATCATGGGTGTCATTCTCATGGTTTTCGAGGGTGCTAAAGCCCTTTTGAAAATATCAATTGTTCAACTCAATATATTTTTAAAACTCTTATTCTATCATGTGGGAAGCCATTGAATGTAAATGGTAGTTTAATTTTGTTTAGTTTAGTTATAATAATTTTTTTCGGCTGCAAAATGGCGAAATTTTTGTTGTATTCGGCAGCCTTGTATGTAAATTATTACTAAATAGAGACTGCGTCACTCAGTTCAGTTAGTTCGGCGTCAGACGCCGTCGTGTGTGGATATTGTTACCGTTGTTTGCAGCGGCTCAAAAAGATCGCTGTACAAATACACAAATTCGAATAACCAAATTTCTTAAATACTTGATTAAATAATACTAGTACGTACTAAAAGTAAGTAGTATCAATTTTTTCGTCATAGGTGTCATTGAAGCCGATATGTATATCCAAGATGGCGGCCGCAATAGGTATCAATTTTTTCATCATGGGTGTCATTTTCGTGGTTTTCGAGGGTGCTGAGGCCGATCGTGCTGTCGAAATGTAAATCCAAGGTGGCGGCTGTAATAGGTATAAATTTTTTCATCATGGGTGTCATTTTCATGGTTTTCGAGGGTGTTTAAGCCGATAGTGCTGTCGAAATATAAATCCAAGATGGCGGCTGCAATAGGTATCAATTTTTTCATCATGGGTGTAATTCTCATGGTTTTCGCGGATGTTGAAGCCGATATTGCTGTCGAAATGTAAATCCAAGGTGGCGGCTGCAATAAGTATCAATTTTTTTATCATGGGTGTCATTTTCATGGGTTTCGAGGGTGTTGAAGCCGATAGTGCTGTCGAAATATAAATACAAGACGGCGGCTGAATTAGGTATCAATTTTTTCATAAAGGGTGTCATTTTCACGGCTTTCGAGGGTGTTAAAGCCGATAGTGCTATCGATATGTATTTAGACTATTTTAAAAATTTCCATATAATCATGTTATACGTAATTTTTTAAATGCGCTTAGGGCCTATTAGACTTATTACTTCATATTTAAGTAACAGAACTCAAAAAGTCGTCATCAATGGTAAAGGTTCCTCCGCAGCAGTAGTATCAATGGGCGTTCCTCAGGGCTCGATTCTTGGCCCATTCCTGTTTTTAATCTATATTAATGCCTTACCTTATCTTGTAAGGGACAATAACGATATAGTATTGATACGATATTATTTGCTGACGATACCTCTTTAATTTTCAAACTCAAACGGCAGTTAATTAATTATGACGATGTAAATAATGCTCTATCAAAATTGGTACTTAGGTTTAACGCCAACAATATTCTCTTAAACGGCAATAAGACAAAGTGTATAAAATTTACAATACCTAATGTAAAACATTCGAATACCTATGTGCTGTTAAATGGGGAGGAGTTGAGTCTTGTGTATACCACTGTTTTTCTTGGTATTGCAATTGACGCGAAACTTCAATGGGGCCCCCATATATCTTAATTAGTAAGTAGACTTAGTTATGCAGCATATGCTGTAAGAAAGATTAGAAGTCTCACAGATATCTAAACAGCTCGATTAGTGTATTTTAGTTACTTTCATAGCGTAATCTCTTATGGTATTTTGCTATAGGGTAATGCGACTGATAATGAAGCGATATTTGTTTTGCAAAAGAGAGCCGTACAGGCGATTTATAACCTTAATATTAAAGAGTCCCTTAGAGAAAAATTTAAAGAAATTTATGACAAACTTTATGTGCACAAAAACATAAATAGCTTTAATAAGAATAAGGATGTGCGTACTTTAAACACTAGGAACAAACATAAGCTTGTAATGCCAGTTACTAGACTCCACAGAATCTGTAATTCATTTATGGGGGCAATGTATACGCTTTTACAACAAAATCCTAGAACATATTCAAAGCTACGCTTTTACTACAAAATCTCAGAACATATTCAAAGCTAGTCAATAAACAAGTTTAAAAGGTTTTTTAAAGAAAAACTGTACAAAAAGGGTTATTATAATATCAAGGAATACATGAATGAAAATAACCCCTGGAAATAAGGTGATCTATCAACTCGAAATTGTATCAACGAAGTTACTGTAAAGTGAAATATGTTTGAAAAAAAAGTCCCGCTGGGTTTCTTGCTGGTTCTTCCCAGGACTGGGGTGTTTTCCGAACCAGTGGTAAATAAAAAATGACTTTCAATAAGTATTATGTAATAATCAATATTGAATAAAAAATTATTCTATTCTATTCTATTCATGCCCAATTGGATTTACCAATTATTTTGATATTTTACAAGCTTTTATTTAACTTTCAATGTAAATAAAGCTATGAAGAAAAACTGAACCTACCCATATCTTGCCTTAAACTACATTCACCAGGTCCCTTCGTCATGTCTATCAAAATTTTAACAAACTCCCAGACTCGATAAAAAATATATAAAAAGAAACAATTTTTATAAATAAAATTAAGGATTTTTTAATTTGTAAACACTACTCCACACTAAACGAATACTTAAATAATAAATTTTAAATACCTACCTAGTACATATTTCAATTCTATTTTTATTTCAAAGTGTATTATTTATCATTATTGTTTCATTATAATGGCCCTCTTCTCTCTTAATTGCCATTTTTTTATATGATAAGGGTGACAAACGAGCACACAGACCACCTGATGGTAAGTGGTTGCTGCGGCCCATAGACATCTGCATCTATCCTCTATAACAAATCAAAATGTAGATGCGTTGTCACCCGTGAGGAATAAGATGGAGTGCCTCATTTCCAGTAAAAAGGGCCTCCAGCCACCTGCACTCACCAAGTGAAACGCAGAGGTAAACCTCTACTTCACGCTGATTTTCTGTGATATCGTGGTACCACCCCGGTTTGAGCCGGCCCATCTGTTCGACAGCAAAAGCTGCCGCGTGCCTCTACCACTGTTAAGATATAAGTGCCATGCCCTGCAGGGCCCATAATGATCTCATAGTTTGAAGTTAAAACTTAAAATGTTCTCAACACCTTATTTGTAACATTATGGATGTAATAAATAATACAATGTATGAATATGAATAACTGTTTGTTCGGGTTGAACCTTGCAACTCAATTTTGAAGCAGATATCTTCAATCGATTAAGCTGAAATTTTGTAAGCACGTTAAGTTTGGATGACAATGCATGGTTAGCTATGTGACGTATTTCTACATCCAACATGACGGAACACCCAAGATGGCGGACTAGTTATTTTTAATGCACCTCTACAATATGGATATCAAATGAATGGGCTTGCATAGTATAAAGCGACAAATAAAGTGATGTCACTTGAAATCCAATATGGCGGACTTCTAAAGATGGCGGACTAAGTTTCTTATGCTTTCCTACAATATGGATATCAAATGAAAAGACTTGCTGAGAATACTAATTCGAGTTAACCAAAAATAAGATGGTGATCATAAACTCGGTTGCTCCAATCCGTCTGAAATTTTGGTGTACTGGGTTTTCTGCAATCCTCGATAATGATATTGTGGTCGAATTGTTCGGGTCTGTAGCATCGGCAGGTTAACTTTCACTTGTGTAATTTGGCGAGATATGCATCAACAGCATTGGTTTGCAACCTGTCTAGGAGAAGGGTAACTCCAAAATCAAACCTGGAACTGTGTTTCATAAGGCACAAGTAAGCTTCAAGCTGAAATAAGTAGTGCATTCCTCCAAACACCCGAGTCAAGGTGAGGCCGTGCCGAGGACTGAGTGGCATCAGGGTGTAACATGATGTCAATCCGTCTGAAATTTTGGTGTACTGGGGTTTTCGGAGTCCTCGAATATGATATTGAGGTCGAATGCTCGAGTCTGTAGCATTGGTTGGTAAACTTTGACTGTCCAAAGGTCTGGTGAATGGTGCCATTGGACATATTACAGAAATCATATGGCCTTGCTTCCAGAGAGCAGTATAGTCACGGCACTGCAGAAGGATAATGCTACCAATTATATTATGTTGGACTTACACAGTACACAAAATGCAGGGTAATATTGTCGACCATGCCGTTGTATACTTAGATTCGAAGCTCTTCGCTGCTGGTCAAGCAAACGTGGCCTTAAGTAGGGTAAAATCATTAGACAGTCTCCTTATTGAAGAACGGGACTGTTCGAAATTAACCGACAAACGACGAAAAGCTTGTCGCGAGATTTACCTGTGTAGATAAACAGGATCTGATTGATTTTAATTTTTAAAATTTTATAACTAAGTAAATACGAGTAAGTAGACATGAGTAGAAACGTTAATCTCGCGACAAGCTTTTATATCATATAAATTGTGTAATGACGTTATAAGTTGATAGTAAAAGTTTTAAAGGAAAAGTTTATTTTATTCTTTTTAGCGCATTTAATTTTTTTTTATTGGATAGGGTGACTAACCAGCACACAATCCACCTGATGGTACGTGGTTGCTGTGACCCATAGACATTAACATTTATCCTCAATAACGAATCAAAATGCAGATGTGTCATCGCCCGTGAGGACTAAGATGGAATGCCTCTTTTCCAGTAAAATGGGTCTCCGGTTCTCTACACTCACCATACGAAACACAGCAGCGTTAAGCTGCTATTTTACGCTGGTATTCTGTGAGAGCGTGGTCCTTCACCGGTCGAGCCGACCCATTCGTGCTACAACTATACTACTAATATAGCTGCAGCATGGCTCTACCACGTAGAAAAATAAATAAAAGCTTGTTTTAAAAAAAGTTTTTTTTTTACTTTTATTTTATTTAAGCTATATTGTAAAAAGATTTTCTTTTACTTGATCCTTATTAAAAATTATATACTTGTTATATTTCGACTGCTTCCGTAAATGTTTCGAAGCCATGTGAACTGGAACACTGACACGTACTCATACTCAGACACGTACACGTAGCGCGGCGAACTAATCGCTCCATAATCCTTTCAGAAATATCAGGTACCTGTATTCAGCTGTGAGACATATATAATATCGTTTCGTTTCAGCAGTGAGACAATTCTTTCGTTACTATTTCAAAGACGTCTTTGAAATATTTATGCAAGTTTAATTGTCCACCATGTTGTGAACTTAGCAAACATGCACTGGAGCAGCGCGGCGAACTACGAGGGGCGTCTGATAAGTCTGCGGCCTAATGCACTAAATGAAAGAAAATATATGGTTACTATTTTTTATTTTTCAACATAATCTCCCTCAAGTGAAATACATTTCTCATGTCTCGCATAACTACAATTCCTTTAACCCACCCAAAAAATATTCTGTAACTTTCTTTTCAAAATGACGATGAACAGCAGCTTAAATTTCGTTGTCATCTGCAAATGTTTGGCCCCGTAAGTCCTTTTTCCAAATTGGAAAACAGACAAAATCGCTAGGTGCTAGGTCTGGGCTATACGGATGGTGGTCAATCTCTGAGAACCCCGTGTCTTTCAGGGCTTGCCTCGAAACATGAGTGATGTAAACGGGTGCGTTGTCTTGCAGAAAGTGCATCCTAAGTCGTTTCTGTACAATAATTATACGAATCTGAATTAATACACTACCCATTAATCGTAGTTCCCCTAGGTAAGTAGTCAATAAGCAAAATTCCCTCGCTATCACAGAAAACAGTCGCCATTAGCTTGGACGCAAACTTTTCCAGCTTGAATTTCTTCGGCGGCTTTCCTCCTTTTTTTATCCATTTCATAGACCTTTGTTTGGGCTACAGATCATACTGGCGAGTTCATATTTCATCTACGGTGATAATCCGTTGCCGAATGTCTTCCTTGTTACTGCCGACAAGTTCCAAAAAATCTTTGCATCTTGCGAGTCGATGTTGCTTGTTGAGCGGTATGAACATTTTCAGCACCCAGCGCGCGCTGATTTTTCTCATATTTAAATGTTCATGTAAAATGTCTTCAACTCATTCTTTGCTAATCTGCAGTTTTTCAGTAATCTGACACTATTTAATTCTTCGTTCAACCTGAAAGATTTTTTAGAATTTTCGAACGTTTTCTTCGGTCAGTACCGTGACAGGGCGATCCAGGCAGGGGTTGTATTCCCAGCTCTCTCGTCCTTGTTGAAATATGCAGAGCCATTTTTTCATCATTGTATATGAAGGCGCAGAATCCTGTAGAACCGACGACATCTCTTCAAAAATGTGTTTCAGAGTATGTGCTTTCTTTAAAGGAGTTTTATCAAGGCGCGGTGTTCAAAATTCCGAGAATTTCCAGATTCAGCTGACATGGTGTTGTTTGTTGTTCAATATAAATATGTATATTGATTATTGTTAAAAAATAATTGAATTATGAAAGCAAAGTTAATAAGTCATTGCTTTTATAATACTACTGAGTGTTGCAACTAGTGACATGAGTAACAAGCTCATCAATTACTAATCGTTAAGTACCATAGGCCGCGAAATTTTCAGCCACTCTGGTACCGTTACCATCACTGTTAAAGTCCACTGCTGAACATAGGCCTCTCCCATAGATTGTCCCATAGGGGGGATATTTGCCATAGTTGCCACGCCTGGCAATCATCATAGGTAGTGGTTATTCTTACATCGCCAATGCTCCACAATCTTTTCAAAAATGAGAAGAGACATGTGCCCGTCAGTGAGACGTATATAGGTTGTATCTTTACTTTTTAACACGCTTTTATTGGCTTGGTATGTATCTATGTACATAAAGTATCCATGTAACGAAAGTTTTGAATGTGATTTTCATACCCTTCAAAACTATTTTGTCTCATTATCCTTGCCAGAACCCTCAGGATTTGCGAATAATTCATAAAACAACTACGATTTCTGCCAGTTCAATCTACTGTAAGCCACGTTAAAGAATTTCGTTCCAAAAAAAGCTTAAAATAAGTTTAAAATACGAAAATAATGATTGACATAAAAAATAATTTTACTGTAAAAAAGCGTGGGGTCCCACTCAAAATCTCAGGTTTTTTTTATAGGATAAGGGTGACAAACGAGCACACAGTCCATCTGATGGTAAGTGGTTGCTGCGGCCCATAGACATCTACATCTATCCTCTATTACAAATCAAAATGCCTTTGTCCCTCGTGAGGACTAAGATGGAATGCATCATTTTCAGTAATAAGGGCCTCCGGCCACCTGCACTCACCAAGCGAAACGCAGAGGTAAATCTCTACTTCACACTGGTTTTCTGTGAGGTCGTGGTAACACCCCGGTTCGAGCCGGCCCATCCGTGCAATAGCAAAAGCTGCCGCGTGGCTCCACCACTGTTCTGGAAATGATTCTACCACACTCTCGGTTTTCAGCTCTGACAGTTGGCTTTTTCTGGCAGACAGCTCTCTAGCAATGACTTAGGAGCCTTGGCTCCGCTCGATCGCTTCTTCAATACAAGCTGTATTGAAGTTGCGTAAGTCCCGCCACATGCATTTGGAGATCAGTCTGCTCAGTTGTCTGTATGCTGTCAAATTTGTTGAAGACTGCATCTTCATTTCCCGTCTAACAGCCATGAGATTAAGAGTGTGATCGTAGAATTTTTGTGTTCTTCTGCGGCGGTTCTTGGAGAACTTAGCTCCGACCGCATGGTCAGTTCCCATAACCTTGTTCATAACCTTGTTATTCATATCGTCCACTGAATTGCAATCTTCTAGGCACTGAAAACGGTTCTGTAACTCGAGCTGAAAGGCTTCGGGATTTTGTATAATAGCACGAGCGGAACGGAGCGTTGAAATTAGTTAGTTATTTTACTATTACTTAAATATAACTCCACGCATTTCGATAACGATTTTAGCTGTTACATAAGAAACCCTTGTACCATCGTTCTAAAGGTCTTTCATAATGTATCACAGGATCAAATGTTCAACAGATTTTAAACGAACAAGATACCAATTAAGCGGATATTTTTAATCTTAATTATAAGGAAATACTAAGGTTCTTAAGAAAAAAGTTCTGTGGAGACAGTTTTTACTGGACACGAGGCATTCTATCTTAATCCTAACAGGTGGCAATGCACCTACATTTTGAATTTTAGTAAAGGATAAATGTAGGTGTCGATTGGTCACAGATCTACCTACCATTAGGTAGACTGTGTGCTTGTTTGTCACCCACACTTATTAAAAAACAAAATGACATCTCTCGGAATAGTATTCAACGGTTAGTCAGCAAGAACTTTAAATATACTACATGGAAATAATTAGCGATTTGTTCGTTGGATGTCGCAGTTTTCTCTCTGTGTAAAAGTGAAACTCTAGTCCCTGTGTGTAAATGCGAATATACACTCTTTGTTGTATCAACAAATGCAGTGTGATCTTCTCGAAAATACTAAACATAATTAGATATAGAATTTAAAATATTTACTGTTATTTTTTTTCTCATGACCGTTATTCAAACTTTTGTAAATAATGCTTTATGTAAAGATCTGACTTTATTAATGAATTTAGTTTAGACAAAAAACAAGAAAATATTACAATGACTTTTTTTCATATAATATGGGTGAAAAACGAGCACACAGTCCACATGATGGTGAGTGGATACTGTAGCCCATAGACATCTACATTTATCCCCGATTAAGAATCAAAATGCAGATACATTGTCGCCCCTGAGGACTAAGATGGAGTGCATCGTTTCCAGTAAAAAGGATCTCCGGTTCTCTACACTCACCGTACGAAACACAGCAGCATCAAGCTGCTATTTCACTCTGGTATTCTGTGAGGCGACCCATTCATGCTACAACCATAATATACCTAGCTGCAGCATGCCTCTACCACGTAAACATCTATTTCGTTTATAGCGTAGGTACCTACTCAGCCAGTCGTAAAGACAAAGCAGGACGTCAAGAAGTGAACTCAAAAGTATTTGAAGTGATTGAAGTAAGCTTGTGAGCTTTAGAATCTTTAAGCTAAGATCCATTGTAAATAATGATGTTTTGACACTTGGCAATATACGACTAAATTTCGAATTTTATTTGCTATTTTATAACCGAGAAAAACGAGAAGTTTTTATGTTCCAGGCGTCTAGTTTCTATTCATGTTTACCGATTTCTATGAAACAGCTAAAACAATGTAAATTAATCTTATTTAAAGTAAAGTTGATACTTTAGGAGTGATCCCATAAAAGTTTTGAGAAAAAAATCCGTTACGAAGCATGAAGAAATTGGAGATGATAGTGTAACTACTTAAACACCACTCTAGTGATATTCCTTGTGAATAAACCGCTTATAAAGGGAAAAAAATAAACATTCAAAAAAGGTAAAATAGGCCTTAAAAAGAAATTGGTTATTTTTACTTATTAGCTAGTGAAGTCGGGCCTTTTATTTAAAAATAGCTATTCCCCGCGACTTCGCTCGCGTGTTAGTGTTTTTATTTTTTGCGCGGGTTCCTAACTCTTTTTCCAAAATAAAAGTAGCCTAAGTTACTCCTTATGAAATCAGCTATCTGCAAGTAAAAGTCCCGCCAAAATCGGTCCCGTCATTTCGGAAATTAACCGGAACAAACAGACAGACAAAAATTTTAAAAATTGTTTTTTGTTATAAGTACCATATATCCTTTCATATGCATTTAGTAAAAAAGCTGTTATTTTTACATTACAAACAGACACTTCAATTTTATTTATTGTTTTAATTTTTTTATAGGAAACGGGCAGGCCACCTGATGGTAAGTGGTTGCTATGACCCATAGACATCTACATTTATCCTCAATAAAGAATGAAAATGCAGATGCGTCGTCACCCGTGAGGACTAAGATAGAATGACTCTTTTCCAAAAAAAATGGGTCTCCGGTTCTCTACACTCTTCATACAAACCACAGCAGTGTCAAGCTGCCATTTTACGCTGGTATTCTGTGAGAGCGTGGTCCTACCCCGGTCGAGCCGACCCACTCGTGCTAAAACTATACTACTAATTTAGCTGCAGCGTGGCTCTACCACGTATAAACTAACTAACTGCTCCACTAACATAATATAATACACAAAAATAAGAGAAGTGGGATGTATACAGGCAGTAATTTTACTGGAATTTACCGTTACTCTAGCCGGTCTGGTTATTTTATTCAATATTATAAATATTCTAATAGGATTCGGGTTCTAATACGAGCTTTGACGGAAAGTTGAGACGTTCGAAAATTGTTGCTTCTACATTTTCGTTCAAATAATGGATTATGATTTTTGATACTATATAACTAATACTAGTATAGTACAAAGTATTAATGGAAACATGAATTAAAATTGTTGTGGGAATATTAAATGTGGGAATTTAGCTGCTATCGTCATCGACTGTCTGCTAAGTAAAACTATCGTCAAAATCATAATTTTCGAAAATGGTATAAACAACAGCAACAAAGTATACAAAAGAAGAAAATAATTTTTTATGGTTTTACATACTACACGAATACTACACGACCACCATTCTATTCGGATATTTACGACGTCAAATAAAAGAGCATGTGTGCATTTCTTGAAACAAGTGAAACCTTCAAAGGAAATGAAATATGAAACAAAAATATTTCACGGTAAATGATTTATTTAATTTGATTATTTCCATCTACAAGTGCAGCATAAAATATAAAACAAAAGATAATTTCATAGAAAATAAATGTTACAGTCCTTATTCTAATATATGTAGAGTTTAAATTTAAGTGTTTTAAATCAAAAGAATACATTAATTTATTTCAAATTGCTTTGTAATAGCGACGTCTACTTCATTCTATAGGTTAAACTCATTATCGAACAAAAATTGATTGGAATGAAGGTGGTCCATACATAAGATATGAAATCGTGGATTGTTATGAATAGTTTTGATATGATAATATTATTTAATATAGTTAATTTTATTTATTTGATAAATTTATAGTTTTTAGTATTTGTTAAAAGTTATATTAACGATCTTTAAATCACCGTACACAGAGGAGACCGAAACCCTTTATACTGTATTAGCAGTGCCCCGCGGTTTCACCCGCGTATATCACGCGTCTCAACCGCGCGATATCACACCTCGTTTATCGTTCACTGCTGGTTTCTCTCGATTCTCTTCGGGTAGCTAGGCATCTATCGCGCGCCGAGCCAAGTGTTTTATTATTTTAATGTTTCATTATCTCTTATACTATGCGTCCAAATAAAATACTATAAGGAGCAAAGTTTATCTTTATAAAATTGTCTTGATCATGAAGTAAACTTATGTTCGTAGCTATTAATCCTATGCCATGCCTAATTATAACGCTCATAAATGACTTTTTAATTTTCAATATTTTTTTGTTACAAAATACCTAAGTGTGGCTCATGAATAAGAAATAGGCCTATGGTATCACGGACTTGATGGAAATGGAGGAAAGATCTTTATTTTTGTAGAACATTTTATTTACACCACCTATTACGCCAGCACACGCGGATAAAGCAAGGAGATCTTTTTCTTCCGACTTGCTTTACAAAAATCAGTATATAAGGTTAACATTGTCATATACAAAAATAATTTATCAAGTAACAATGGTAGTTCCAGAGATAAGCGTGTTTAAAAAAACTAAAAAAACCGGCCAAGTGCGAGTCGGACTCGCGCACCGAGGGTTCCGAACAAATACGTAGGTTATAATTATTAAAAATATTTTTAATATATGATGTAACTAAAAATTTATGCGTTTCGCAATTTTTCCTTTATCTATGCTATAATACGTTGCCTTGTACCAAATTTTAAGATTCTGAGTTCACGGGAAGTACCCTGTAGGTTTTGATTCCCTTGCGGCATAATATTTGCGGCATAAACGGCTGTATCTTTTGATTGCGTTGGCTTAGAAGTTTGATTTTTTCACAACTCCAAGGGACTGTAGACTCGAGTATTTGATACGAATTTTAGCTTGATACCTCTACGCGTTCCTGAGAAAAAGGGTCTTGACAGACAGACAGACAGACGGACAACAAAGTGATCCTATAAGGGTTCCGTTTTTTCCTTTTGAGGTACGGAACCCTAAAAACGCCTTTTTAATATATTAGTAAATTATATTCAATTTCATTCTCACGTAGGCTTTTTCGTTTCATTGAGTTTCAAATCACAACGATTCTAAACAAGTCTTCAATTCAAAAAGTCAATTAGTATTAAAAGTAAAACATACGATAATCCACATCTATCTGTGTATTCATTGAAAGCATTAAAATTTTAAATCCGCTTAATGGATTTTGATGCGGTTTTTACTTTTACTTTTACTTTAAGGAAGGAATTACTGTGTTAATAATCTAAACAAATAAATAAAATTGAAGTGTCTGTTTGTAATTTCAAAATTACAGCTTTTTACTCAATGCATATGAAAATATATACGGTACTTATAACAAAAACACATTTAAAAAAATTTTGGTTGTCTGTCTGTCTGTTTGTTCCGGCTAATCTACGTAACCGCTGGACCGATTTTGACGGGACAGTCACTGGCAGATAGCTAATGTTATAAGGAGTAACTTGGGCTAATTTTATTTTACAAAAATATTTAGGATTCCGCGCAAAAAAACTTGAAACCAAATTACACGCGGGCGATGTCGCGGGGTACAGCTAGTTTATAAATATATACGTAAACAATGTATAATGAATGATAACACCGCCAACAATATTATTGCTGTTTATTTTGTCGTTTTTATACTAATGTTACGAGCTTGGGGTTCGAGACAATTAAAAACTGCCGCTTTAATTACCAAAATTGACACTTTAATTACACAACACTAATAACAATCTAAAACCACACTAATAATAAAACACAATCACTTTAGTTCGCAGTTATTTCGCTTCGAAGTATTTATTCTCTTGTATCGCCAATTCAATACTGCCTTAGTCGTGGTCTATACCGGCCTTATATAGGGCCTGGGATAGTTTCCAGAACCTTCTCCGGTCCGGTCCCGAAATTTCTAGAAGGATCTTGACTGTCCTAGTTCTGCTACTCGACACTAGCGGACGCTAGTGTAACTAGTGTTGCCATGTACAAGACATTAATAGTGGCGCGCAACTCTACCCCTCCTAAGAAATGCTCGTCCCGAGCATTATTGGCCTCATAATAACGCGCCAGTCGATCCACATGGACGATCTTAGGAGTATCTCTGGCAACTTTCTGTATCCGGTTGGTTACGTCATTGATCCTTGTCACAATCCGGTACGGTCCGTCCCATGTAGCTTGAAGCTTATGAGATTTCCCTTTGCTGCGAGCTGGATTGTGTAACCACACTAGCGAACCTTCGTCAAACCCTTTGTTGTTCATTTTGCGGTCATACCGTGTTTTCATCTTCTCAGACGTTTGCTGGCCCGACTGTCTGACGTGCTGATAAATGTCATTCATTTTGTTCCGCAAGTCATTTGCATAATCGGTAATACTACATGGGACATCAGGTGCCGTAATTCTCTCCCAAAGTTTGCGAAAGCTGGCGTCACTGATGTACTTTCGTAAACAGCGCTTCGATATGACAACAAAATCGGTTGTATGTGCCTGCCCCAGTCTCGGATCTTCAGTAGAGTTCGTTTAACTCCCAGGTGGCCACCTGAACAAATACTATGGTACAGCTGTAGAACATCCGGTACTCTAGCCTTAGGGACAACCATTTGCAAATGACAATTGTCTCCCCGACCATTTTCCCATTTACGGCACAGGACTCCATCCTGAATCAGCAAGCTGTCCCATTGGGCCCAATAGCTTTTCGTGGTCTAACTCATCGCTGAAACGTCGCTCTACTTGGGCTTAGGAGCACTGGCCTTCATCCATTCCAGAATCGGTTTAATGTCAGAATCTTCCTGCTGTTCATGTTGTAAGCTGTCCTTCCACTCATTGCTGAACTGATCTGTCCTGAGTATCCTCACAGATACCACTTACTTACTCTCTTGCCTAGTACAATGCTTGCAATCTGCAGGACACGGTCTTTTTGACAATGCATCTGCGTTGTCATGAGATTTTCCGCTGCGCTGGGCGGTGCTGTTAGCCGCACTACACTCTCGAGATCGATAACCTTCCCTTTCTACACTTCGCTTAGGACAGCTGAATCGAAAATGGCCCATCTCCCCACAGCCATAGCACCTAGGTCTGTATCCTTTACTGCGGTCACGAACTGTAGCTGCTGCAACCTCCCTGACGCGATAGGAGCGATGATCCTGTCGCACGGCTTTCACCTCCAGTGCATGGGCCAACGCGTTCTTAAGCGTCTCGTGGTGCCCAAGCCTCACAGCAGCTTTTACTTCAAGGTCGCGGATGCCGTCGATGAATGTCTGCACCAGGTTTTCTACAATGAGCGCAGGTACAGACTGGTACGCTTTTCGAACCAGCTTCTCCACCTCAAGGGCCCACTGCTGCAGGTTTTCGTTACTGCGTTGCACACGATCTTTGAGCTGCACACGAAAGACGTTTCCAAGTGAGCGTCGCCATATCGTGCCTCCAATGCCTCAAGGAGCTACTCGTAAGTCACTTTTTTACCGAAAGCTTCCAGAACAGTTAAGTCCTGGTCTCACAGGCCTAGGGTGAGAGCAGTCATAGCCTGACTTTTATTCCAGCCGTTCGCTTTTATGACAGCCTCGAACTGGATTTTGTAGGTCGACCAGGAAGAAGTCTCGTCGAACGGTGGCACTTTGAATCCACGTAGCGAAGGTGTTGTAGCTACCACGGGAGCTGTAACTCCATCCCCAGTTTTGAGGTCGTCCAGCGTTTTCTTCACCTCAACCATCACGTTGTCAACCCGATTGTTCACTTGGTCAATTCGGATTTCAGCTTCCGACAGGCGGTTGTCATGTTGAGCAACTCTATCTTTCACCTCATTTATCTCTTTCCCGAAAGTAGCGTGAAGGTCCTTCCTGAGGAGCATCTGCTCTTCCATACCACGCTGCAGCTGCTCTTCCAACCGACGGGCCTGTTCATCCTGTCGGCGGGCTTGCTCCTGCAGCATCATCATCAGAGCACCTAAGTCAGGTGCTGCAGATGCAGGAGCTACTGACGGGCCGGCCTCCGTGGTCGGCAGCTGGCCCTCCGACGTCTGTGACGTTGCACCACCAAATCGTCTCTGGTCCGTCTCCAGCTGGCGTTGACTTTGGGTACGGATACCCTCCATGTCGTCCTCTGGTAAAATCAGCATGATTTGATCCCACTTCTGATACCAATTGTTACGATCTTGGGGTTCGAGACAATTAAAAACTGCCGATTGAATTACCAAAATTGACACTTTAATTACACAACACTAATTACAATCTAAAACCACACTAATAATAAAACACAATTACTTTAGTTCGCAGTTATTTCGCTTCGAAGTATTCTCTTTTATCGCCATTCAATACTGCCTTGGTCGTGGTCTATACCGGCCTTATATAGGGCCTCAGATAGTTTCCAGAACCTTCTACTGTAGCGACATCTAGAATGTTCGAGTACATATCGGTCCCGAAAATTCTAGAAGGATCTTGACTCTCCTAGTTTTGCTACTCTACACTAGAGGGCGCTAGTGTAACTAGTGTTGCCATGTACAATACATTAATAGTGGCGCGCAACACTAATATACGTTTTTCAGTGCGCAAGGTATATAATATTGAGTATACTTTTATTGCTACAGCCGTAAAAAATGCGTGCTATCATAACAATAGTGTGTAAAACGAATTCAACACTATATTTATTGTTGGTTTATATGTTCTTGAACCATTATAGGTCTCTTTTAAACTCCTTACTAGATGATAGGACTACATTTAATGATTTCTTATATTTACGCGAACACTACACATTTAAATAAAACTAATTTTACGGATTTTATCGCGTATATTCACTTATTTTACATTTCCGACGTTTCAAGCACTTTACAGCACCCATGGTCACGGGGGGGACTGAGGTGTATGACGTCCCAATGTCATATTTAACCACGGCTACCTCCAGATTAAAAATTATTAATTTTTGTTCCGATCTACGCAGTATGAACTTACAGTATCATGAAGTCCCAAGCAGATGGTAGCACCCAGCCATCTTCTCTATTGAAATTAGGATGTTTCTTGTGTGAGTGACGGGGGCGGGGGCGAACACGTACAGGATCGCCGACGTCACTACATTAGATTTGATAGACCACAAATCCTCGCTAAAGAACACCGATTCCTTCCAAGGATGATTCGCGAGGCTATTGAAATCAAAAAACATCCTTATTTCAATAGAGAAGATGGCTGGGTGCTACCATCTGCTTGGGATCCCATAATTAATAAAATTAAATCCCAACCCAAGCATACAACTGCAAGACTTCATGATACTGTAAGTTCACACTGCGTAGATCGGAACAAAAAAAAAATTTTAATCTGGAGGTAGCCGTGGGTAACTATGACATTGGGACGTCATACACCTCAGTCCCCCCCCCCCCCCCCGTGACCATGGGTGCTGTAAAGTGCTTGAAACGTCGGGAATGTAAAATAAGTGAATATACGCGATAAAATCCGTAAAATTACTTTTATTTAAAGGACTACATTTCTTCCTAGTAATCCGTCTAGGTAGGTGTTACCTCTTACCTGTTTCTGCCGTCAAGCTACAATGTCTGCATTACTGTATCCCGGTCTGAAGCGTATAGAGAGCCAGTATAATTACAGACTGTGACACACCTTCCTCAAAATAAACAACGCATAATATGAAGCCTCCATTGTTTGAAATTGGCCGCAGGCGTCCATTGACTGTAGTAGCTGTAAGTTCTGTAAGTAAAATTTGTAAGGTTATTTTTTTATTTTATTTAAGCATACTTTATTTACTTATTTACAGACGGAGCCTATCTGTCTGCCAACTATCCTAAAGCCATATTTTTCGGCTTAAGATATAAAATAAAAAGAATGCTCACAGAAAGTAGTTGCACAGTCTAACTGTTCTTAGGCTATGGTATAGGTAGAAGTTTTAAATAAAAAAGTCCGACTTCACTAGCTAATAAGTGGAAATAACTAATTACTTTTTGAAGTCTTATGTTATTTTTTATTGAATGTTTTATTTTTTCCCTTTACAAGCGGTTTATCCACAAGGAATATCACTATAATATAGTTATAAGTAACAACTATAATTGTGTCTTAACAGTTACATTATCATCCCCTATTTCTTCATGCTTTGGAATGGATTTTTTTAAACATATGGGATCACCCCTAAAGTGTCCACTGTATTTTAAATAAGACTAATTTACAATGGTTTAGCTGTTTCAGAGAAATCGGTGATCATAAATAGAAACTTTACGCTTGGAATATTAAAACTTCTCGTTTTTCTCGGTTATAAAATGGCAAATAAAATTTTAAATTTTGTCGTAAATTGCCATCTGTCAATACATCATTATTTACAATGGATCTTAGGTTAAAGACGCTAAAGCTCACAAGAAGCTTACTTCAATCACTTTAAATCCTTTTGAGTTCAATTCTTGATGTCCTGCTTTGTTTTTACGACTGGTTGAGTAGGTAGGTACCTAAGCTTTAAACAAAATAGATACTGTAAAATTTGCTTGTTTTTTTGGCTAAACTAAATTCATTAGAAGCTCTTTAATTCCGTTCTCCATGGTGGCGTTACACCGGAGGCGTGAAGCAGAATTGCGGTGGTCTTGTTCTTCAAGAAAGGTGACAACGCTCTCTTGAAGAACTACAGACCGATTTCCTTTCTGAGCCGCGTCTACGTGCTGTTTTCGAGAGTCATTACGAATCGTCTCGAGCGCAGACTTGACGACTTCCAGGCTCCCGAACAAGCCGGTTTCCGAAAGGGCTTTAGCACCATAGACCACATACATACCCTTCGGGAAATTGTACAGAAGTCCGAGGAGCACAATTAGCCACTATGTCTGGCGTATGTGGACTATAAGAAAGCCTTTGATTCCGTCGAAATTTGGGCGGTGCTGCAGTCCATTCAGCAGTGCCAAGTTGACTGTCGGTATATCGAAGTGCTGAAGTATTTATACAGTAGAGCTACGATGGCTATCCTAGTACAGAACTAGAGTACGAAACCTATCCAATATCCATAACATCAATGGCGAGTACATCACTCACTTTCGATTTGCCGACGATATAGTCCTTATGGTAGAATCGCTGGAGGACCTAAGCATCATACTCAATGACCTCAATAGTGTCTCCCAACGAATAGGTCTTAGGATGAACATGGACAAAACAAAGATCATGTTCAATGTCCATGTCACACCTATGCCGGCACTTGTTGGGTGCACTGGGACAAATAGTCCGACTAGGTAAGTCCAACTTCGACCGAGAGGTCAATCGACGGATTCAACTCGGCTGGGCAGCGTTTAGGAAACTACGACACATCTTCTCGTCAGACATACCTCAAAACCTTAAAACGGAGTTGTACAACCAGTGCGTGTTGCCAGTGATGACTTACGGATCTGAGACGTGGTCCTTCACTGCTGGCCGTATGAGGAAGCTCAAGGTCACTCAACGAGCTATGGAGAGGGCTATGCTCGGGGTTTCTCTGCGTGATAAGCTTAGAAATGAGTATATCCGCAATAGAACTAGAGTAACCGACATAGCCCAACGGATTAGTAAGATGAAGTGGCAGTGGACCGGCCATATAACTCGAAGAACCGACAACCGATGGGGAAGAAAGGTTCTTGAGTGGCAGCCTCGTACCGGTAAGTGAAGTGTAGGGCGACCCCGCACGAAATGGAGTGACCACCTGGTAAGACATGCAGGAAGTCGATGGATGCAGGTGGCTCAGGACCGTGCATAGGCCTTTTTTGCCTTTGTGGCATTCCTTGGGGGAGGCCTATGTTCAGCAGTGGACTTATGAAAGGCTGTAATGATGATGATGAATGATGAAATTCATTAATAAAGTCAGATTACAAAGAACATTATTTATAGAAGTTTGAATAAAAATCATAAGAAAAAATAAACAGGATTTTTATCCCTTAAGTACATAAATGAAAATAAAAGCGTACCAATATTTTGTTTTTATAGGATAAGGGTGACAAACGAGCACACAGCCCACCTGATGGTAAGTGGTTGCTGCGGCCCATAGACATCTACATTTATCCTCTATTACAAATCAAAATGTAGATGCGTTGTCACCCGTGAGGACTAAGATGGAATGCCTCATTTCCAGTAATAAGGGCCTCCGGCCACCTGCACTCACCAAGCGAAACGCAGAGGTAAATCTCTACTTCACGCTGGTTTTCTGTGAGGTCGTGGTACCACCCCGGTTCGAGCCGGCCCATCCGTGCTACAGCAAAAGCTGCCGCGTGGCTCTACCACTGTTAAATATGTTATATCTAATTATGTGTACTATTTTCTGATCAGAGCACGCTGCATTTGTTGATACAAATAGAGTATATTTCCACATTTACGCTTTCACATTAACACAGAGTAACTTGAGTCAGCATTATTGAGTAATCCCTTCTTTGTTTGTTTTTGTCAAAGGAAAACTGCGAAATTCAACGATCAAATTTCTACTTATTTCCATGTATTTAAAGTTCTTGCTGACACTACCCGTTGAATACTATTCCGAGACGACATTTTGTAATAAATATAGGTGACAAACAAGCACACAGTCTACCTGATTGTAAGTGGATTTGTGACCTATCGACACGTACATCTATTCTTTACTAAAATTCCAAATGTAAGTGCGTACCCTCCTCTTAGGATTAAGATAAAATGCCTCGTTACCGGTAAAAAGGGTCTCCACACAACTCAATTTTTTCTTAAAGAACGTCAGTTTTTCCAATATTACGAGCACTAAAAATTACGGGAATCAAGGAAGTGACACAACATTACTATTTAAAAATGTATTTATTGCCTTTCGAAGTATTCTCCGCAAAATTTGACACATTTTTCCATACGATGGAACCAATCATTGTAGCAACCATTCCATTCGGAAGTTGGTGTCTCCAAAATGGCCGTTTTGTAGGCGTCCACAGCTTCTTCAGGTGATGAAAATCCCTGTCCACGCAATTTATTCTTTATTTTAGGGAAAGTATAGAAATCATTAGGGCTTAGATCGGGGCTGTACGGCGGATGGTCTAATAATTCTATGTTTTCTTGCTCTAAAAACTCTTTTAGTTCTGTGTGCGGTGTGAGAACTCGCATTGTCGTGATGGAGGATGATGCGGCGGTTGCAGTTCTCTTTACGGAGTTCAGAAACGACCTGTGGCAAACAAATGCTAGTATACCATTTTGCATTAACCGTTTTTTGTCCCGCAAGAGAAATAGTCGTAACATAGCCGGTTTTGGAGACCATTTTTTTTGCAACACTCCGTGAACGAACAATTTTTGTTGGCTTTAACTCATTTTCGAACACCCAAACTCGTGACTGGTTTCTTGTTTCGGGTTCGTACGCGTATATCCAGGATTCGTCACCTGATACGATGTTGTATACAGCATTTGAGGATCCTGCGTGGAATCTTTCGAGAGTTCTGACGCATCAAGTAACGCGAGCCGCTTTTTGCTCTTCACAGAGCGAATGCGGTATCCATCAGGAAAACAACTTTATTACACCTAATTGTTCATGCAAGATTATTTGTATTTGACTCATGCCAATGTCTAAAGTTGCTTGAATTTTGCGGTATGTTACATGTCGATCTTCCTCAATCAGCTTACGCACAGCATCAACGTTTTCTTGGGTGACTGCAGTTTTTGGATGACCTTGACGGGGATCATCACTGAGCTTGACACGTCCACGTTGAAATTCAGCAAACCAGCGATAAATTGTGGTTTTGGATGGGGCTCCATCACCAAATACAGAAATCATCCGGTCAACACACTGTTTTTGTATTGAACCACTTCGAAAGTCATAATAAATCATCGCTCTTGAATTTTCTCGAGTCAATTCCATTTTCTCAACGACTAAACAAGTTTGACAAAACTTTGTGTCAAGACCGAGAATCTTTTTTTAAATAAATAAATGGTATTCGATTTTTAAAACCAAGGAGTTTTCAATGAAAAAGATTTTAATATGACAGGAACAGTGGAAATATTCCATTCCCGATACTTTTAGTGCAGCTTATGCTGCCCAGCTTAATTTATATCGAATTCATATGTAATGATTTCTTATATTTACGCGAACACTACACATTGAATAAAACTTCTTTTACGGATTTTATCGCGTTTAATTAGGTTATTTTATGGTCTCCCGTGACCACGGTTGCTGGAAAGCAACCGAAACTTCGGAAATTTAAAATAACTTAATTAAACGCGATAAAATCCGTAAAAGTAGTTTTATTCAATTATATCGAATTCGTTCAAAATCTGTTGAAAATTTGATACTGTGACAGATTATAACAGACCAATATGAGTAGAGTGATGTTACAAGGAATCTTGTATATCAGCTAAAAATCAGCTAAGATGTATGGAGTTATATATATATTTATAATATTTAAGTAATAATAAAATAACTACTTTTCTGCACATCACGGGCTTTCGAGAGTCATTACGAATCGTCTCGCGCGCAGACTTGACGACTTCCAGCCTCCCGAACAAGCCGGTTTCCGAAAGGGCTTTAGCACCATAGATCACATACATACCCTACGGCAAATTGTACAGAAGTCCGAAGAGTACAATTTGCCACTATGTCTGGCGTATGTGGAATATGAGAAAGCCTTTGATTCCGTCGAAATTTGGGCGGTGCTGCAGTCCCTTCAGCGGTGCCAAGTTGACTGTCGGTATATCGAAGTGCTGAAGTGTTTGTACAGTAGAGCTACGATGGCTATCCGACTACAGAACCAGAGTACGAAACCTATCCAATTGCAGAGAGGTGTAAGACAGGGTGACGTTATATCCCCGAAACTCTTCACCGCTGCATTGGAAGACGTTTTCAAGCTTCTGGACTGGAAAGGATACGGAATTAACATCAATGGCGAGTACATCACTCACCTTCGATTTGCCGACGATATAGTCCTCATGGCAGAATCGCTGGAGGAGCTAAGCACTATGCTCAATGACCTCAGTAGTGTCTCCCAACGGATAGGTCTTAAGATGAACATGGACAAAACAAAGATTATGTTTAATGTCCATGTCACACCTATGCCGGTAGTTGCTGGGAGCACTAAGCTCGAAGTTGTTGACGAGTATGTTTACCTGGGACAAATAGTCCGACTAGGTAAGTCCAACTTCGACCGAGAGGTCAATCGACGGATTCAACTCGGCTGGGCAGCGTTCGGGAAGCTACGACACATCTTCTCGTCAGAAATACCTCAAAACCTTAAAACAAAATTGTACAACCAGTGCGTGTTGCCAGTGATGACTTACGGAACTGAGACGTGGTCCTTCACTGCTGGCCGTATGAGGAAGCTCAAGGTCGCTCAGCGAGCTATGGAGAGGGCTATGCTCGGAGTTTCTCTGCGTGATAAACTTAGGAATAAGGATATCCGCAGTAGAACCAGAGTAACCGACATAGCCCAACGGATTAGTAAGCTGAAGTGGCAGTGGGCCGGCCATATAGCTCGAAGAACCGACAACCGATGGGGAAGAAAGGTTCTCGAGTGGCAGCCTCGTACCGGTAGGCGAAGTGTAGGGCGTCCCCCCACAAGATGGAGTGACGACCTGGTAAGACATGCAGGAAGTCGATGGATGCAGGTGGCTCAGGACCGTGCTTTGTGGCATTCCTTGGGGGAGGCCTATGTTCAGCAGTGGACTTGTGAAGGGCTGTAATAATGATGAATGATGAAAATAACTACTTTTCTGCACATCACGGGCTAGTAATAGTGAGTAAACTAGATTAAGATAAAAGAAATAAAATTGCATATTAAGTGCAATTGACAGTAAAAGAACCATATTTTTTCAAGCACTTTATGTATGCGTCAGAGCCAGGTATAATAAAAAGCAAAATAATAAAACTTATGTCTCGTAAGTTCAACAAAAACATTACCTCACATAATGTAAATAATGCAATGCAAATTTTCTAAAATACTAAAATGTTAGTTACAATTAGTGTAATTTTTTGTTTTGTAGTATAACAAAATTGATCAAAGGAATATTAAAAGATCGATGAATTTATAATTTATATTTTAATTAAGTAAAAACCTACTGCAACGTACTAAAAAGAATGTAATCATCGAAATCGTACGCAGCAAATAATTTTTTTTTATAGGATAAAGGTGACAAACTAGCACACAATCCACCTGATAGTAAGTGGTTGCTGTGACCCATAGACATCTACATCTATCCTCTATTACGAATTAAAATGCAGAAGCGTTGTCACCCTTGAGGACTAAGATGGAATGCCTCGTTTCCAGTAAAAAGGGTCTCCGGTTCTCTACACTCACCATACGAAACACAGCAGCGTTAAGCTGCTATTTTACGCTGGTATTCTGTGAGAGCGTGGTCCTTCCCCGGTCGAGCCGACCCATTCGTACTACAACCATAACATAACTGCAGCATGGCTCTACCACGTATAAAACTGTTTAGAATTCAAAAAGTTCATTGTTGCCGAAGTAAATATCTTATTGTAAACAATGTTCTAAAACGAGAACATGACAAACAAAGCATTTTAGCTTTTTACGATAGCTCAAACAAAAATAAAGTCTCTCGGATACATATGTAGAGAATATAACAAAACATTTTACTTTATAGATATATTCTATGGAAGTAAACCAAAACTTGTGCAAGTTTTGAAAATAGTTAATTTTCAAAACTTTTCGATTTTAGATTAGGTATTTCATATCACTTACACACACATGTGAGCACCCTAATTTGTTACACCTAATTTGCTCTACATCTAATTTGTTACGCGCTATTTGTAACAATATAGTTATAGGTAACAACTAGAATGGTGTTTAAATAGTTACACTATCATCCCCTATTTCTTCATGCTATTGAAGGGATTTTTTTCTTAAAACCTTCCATATCCTTTATACCTAAACCTACCTATTAATATATACCTATATAAATTCTTGTGGTTTCATTTTCTTTGATCGCATTTAACATAGCGTAAATAAATGATAACAAATTTATTTTATAGTACAGTTAATTTTTAAATCCCTTTATTATGTTATTATGCATGTCTTTCTTATAATCCCCAAAACGAGTACGTTACAGACTATGGTTATACTATGTATGTGTCGGAGCGTCTATAAAATACCCGGTTGGATCGAGGTGGAAATGAGGGTATATCGAGAAAGCCCCACTATTTTGTGCAGTATAAAGTTCATAGTAGGTGCCGTCATGCATGAGTACCTACCTAAGTTACCTGTTTTGGTCTAAATTGTTAAATTTTGAAAACCTTTGCGGCAAGAAAGAATTTACTGTTCTCGCACGGTTCGCTCTTGACGCTTTATACATCCCTTACGCCAATGCAGATTGCGAGCGCATCTTTAGCAATATAAATCTTATTAAAACGAAAAGCCGGAACAGAATTTTGACTAACACTATTAATAAAGTGGTTATCGCTTGTGACTGCGCATAACTTCTTGAAAAGGGATGTATATCATTTGAACCCACGAAACAAATGGCAAATAAAATTGTCTCCAATGTCCTATATGCAACAACTTCCCTGCAGTCAAATCCATCTACATCTACACGTCGACATTTCAAACTCGAAGAAGAAGACGACTTCGAATTTCCCATTCCTGTTTAGTTCATATTGTTTAATTCCGTGCCCTAAGTTTTATTATTTTAATGAAAAAAAACCAATTGATTACATGTTTTTAATTTATGCAAAAAGAATAGCAGCAATAAAGAAATAGCAAAAACCTATTAAATTTATATTTAGACAGCTTAAATAAATAAAAAATCTTTAGCAAAAAAATACAATAATTCTACCCAAAATACAATATTTTCTAGCTTGGCAACATCATAATTTCGCACTAACTATTTCCCAACACTGGTGCCGTGCGCGAGAGATTCCGCTCAAGTCATTCAACGAGTGTAGTCATTCTACTAGTGCTAAGACAGTGTCGTGGTTCTGTTCGTTGTTGTAATTCTCTTAGTGCAGGCAAGGAGGATTGGTGTTGCTGAGAGGCTGCCCTGTGTTACATTGAGATAAGTAGTTTTGCTGTTTGTTTACATATTTTTGTGTTATCATGTAATTACGCACCTCACGTTACACTGGTGTGTGATTCTGGCGGAGACGTTTTACGGTGGTCGAACTGTAATTGCTCTATACTTACTGTTTAGTGCGTTTACGCTGTTTTACTACTGATAATGATTAACTGCGTAAGCAAGAGAGAAATTTGAACCTACGCTCTCGCACTTTTACTATTTTTAACAATTAACAGTATCCTGATATATTTCCGAAATCAAAATTGGAATCCTCTGTTGAATTCTCCGACATATATATATATATATATATATATATATATATATATATATATATATATATATATAAATATATATACTTAATGTACGAGTTAGTTTCAACAAAGGCTGAAGGTGTATACATACAATTATTTTATGTTTGTTTATTATGCTACTTGTCGAGGAGTGCACAGAACATTGGAGAAATCAAAAAATTATGTCGGGAGCTGAGCAATTTAAAATGTTATTTTAGATAGGAAGGACTTGATATATTAAATAAGACGCAGTAGAGAGTAGAAAGTATATGAGTATTCCGACGAAGACGAATTGGGATCCAATTGAGCTTAGTGCGGTATTGTGAGACATGGTCACATTTACGAAGCCCAAATATGAACCGTATACAGAGATTTTGGAGTCGCTCAAGTTTGTTAAGTTGCTCCTCGGTGATATCAACAAAACAAATGTCAGCATAGTCGAGGATAGGGAGTAGTAAAGACTGTTCAAGTGTAATTTTGGTGGCAATGGGTAAAAAGTAGTCAAGCCTCCGGAATGAAGAATATGCTGCAAACATTTAACAGATCACTCCATTAATTTAGAGAGTCCAAGAAAGACTGGAATCCAAAAGGATGCCAAAATTTTTGATAACGTCATTATAAGGGATAGGAACTCCATTAAATATGACGGGTCATAGTTGACATTTATTTATTTTGAAAATAATTCTTGAACTCCCAATAATTATAGCTTAGGATTTTAAAGGGTTCGTCGTTAACCTATAAGTACGACACCAGTCGAGAATACATGTTAGATCCTCATTGATACATTTCACTGCTTTGGGAAGAACTTCAATGGTTGTTTGTAATATTTTTATATTTAATATAATTGTTTGTAATATTTGGAGATCATCTGCATACAAGTAGTAGAGAGAAGATATTTGGAATGTAATCGTATTAATAAAGATTGCGAATAAAAGAGGAGATAAGACGCCACCATGTGGAACGTCAGCTACTGTTTCAAGCCACAAAGAAAGTTTATTTTGGACACGAATACGTTTCCGGCGCCCATACAAATAAGTACGAAACCAGGAAATTGCAGTTGGAGATATGTTAAGAGAACGCACAGGATCTCATGATCAACAGTATTGAAGGCAATGCTGAAATCCAGCAACACCAATAATGTGATTTGATGATTTTCCATACTGTGACGAATGTCATCCGTGATTTTCAATAACTCCGAAAGGAAGGGAAAAGAATCGAAATAGGACGATATTCAGAAAAAATATGAAGGATTTTCTTTTCTGGTTATAGGTATGATTTCGGCGTCCTTCCATTGGTTAGAGAAAGATGATGAGGACATGGAAAAGTTTAAGATATAGGTTATATAGGTGTTAAAAATATACCAGCTAAATGATAATTTTACGACTGACGTCATCACTTCCGACATCGTCAGAATGGATATAGAGAATATGTTTCCTAACATTACAATCTGAAAATTGCCTAAACAATAATGGGAAATAGTGAGGAGTGGGAAACGATGAAAGATGAGTAAGTCTTGTTGATTTTACCATATTATCCAAGCAAGAAACAGAAGAGAAATGCTGATCAAGCAAATTTAAATCGACGTTATTTAGTATAGGTGTTTTCCCAACTCCTTATTTAGTTAAGGTTTTATTAAAAAAGTGAAATAGAAGTCAACTTTTCTATGCAATACTACACACCCAATCGCTATTACACCCAAAATCAATCTAATCTACATTTAAGAATACACACTACCGTACCATCTAGTAATAATAGTTATTTCACCCAAACCGAGGCAATATCAGACAGACACTACAATGGCTAAATTCGAACTAAACGGTGAGCCAACTCAATACCGATTTTTTTTTTTTTTATAGAATAAGGGTGACAAACGAGCACGCAGTCCACCCGATGGCAAGTGGCCGCCGCGGCCCACAGACATCCACATCTATCCTCCATTACAAATCAAAATGCAGATGCGTTGTCACCCGTGAGGACCAAGATGGAATGCCCCATTTCCAGCAAAAAGGACCTCTCACCAAGCGAAACGCAGAGGCAAACATCTACTTCACGCTGGTTTTCTGTGAGGTCGTGGTACCACCCCGGTTCGAGCCGGCCCATCCGTGCGACAGCAAAAGCCGCCGCGTGGCTCTACCACTGTTAAATTACTCCTATCCTTTTAAATTACTAAGCATCGCCGTGAGGATTTTCTATACTAAGCGCGCAAATATTTAAAATATTTCCGATCCATTATTCGCTAATGCATAGCCCTTCTGCTATTGTCCTTTTTATTTTGGGAGTTTTAATTTATAAAGTTAATTAAGTTTGCAGTTTAAGAAACATGCGAAATGTTTTATAACTTCGGTCACCGATCTGCTCGTAAAAAAAATCACACTTTTCAAACAAAACAATCGACATTATTTGTACTTAATAAGCAACCACTTTATATGTTTAAATATTTAATTTGAGTTCCCTCCGTACACAATATTTTATTCAAGTAACCTCTAAGCACATATACGCGCTATAGACTGGTTCAACTGATTCAACCTCAACAGCTTTGCTTTGCGTCTTATTTATTTTTTTATGAATATTATGTTTTCACATTAATAAATTATGTTTTTATATTCGTTTATATTTTTTTTTATAGGATAAGGGTGACAAACGAGCACACAGTCCACCTGATGATAAGTGGTTGCTGCGGCCCATAGACATCTACATCTATCCTCTATTACGATTCAAAATGTAGATGCGTTGTCACCCGTGAGGACTAAGATGGAATGCCTCATTTCCATTAAAAAGGGCCTCCGGCCACCTGCACTCACCAAGCGAAACGCACAGGTGAACCTCTACTTCACGCTGGTTTTCTGTGAGGTCGTGGTACCACCCCGGTTCGAGCCAGTTGTGTATCGCTAGCAACGCAAAGTCGGGAATTTGCATTTGGAAAAATCCAAAATTAGGGGCTATTTAGGTGCTAATTAGGTGCCAAATTTAAAAATTAGGTGATGCTGGTGTGCTCTAAATTTTCACCGCAACGAACTGTTGAAATTTGCGTTGCTAGCAAAACGTCTCGCTAGCAACGCAATGATGTTATTAGATATACGATAAATATTAATAGCAAGGAATTAAGTGCTAATTAGGTGCTGCAAGTATACGCAATAACAAGGCGCCCCTAATAAAAATAAAGTCGTTATTCAGACCATAGCAGATGCAAAATTCAGATTTCCTGAAAATCATAATAGAATTAAAATTGCTTTCAGAAAATGTCCAAATTAGGGGCTTTTTAGGTGCTAATTAAGTACCAAGTTTAAAAATTAGTTGCTCCAAAATTTTCACCGCAACGAACTGTTGAAAATTGCGTTGCTGGCAAAACGTATCGCTGGCAACGCAATGAAGTTATTAGATATACGATAAATATTAATAGTAAGGAATTAAGTGCTAATTAGGTGCTGAAAGAGTATTGAGGTAGCATGTAGATGACGGTAATATTCTGAAAATTAAACCACCATTACCTTACTATAAGGTATGAACGGCATTTTTGTTTTTCAGATTTAATATGATTAAATTTGAAAATGGTTGAAAATTGGTTGAAAATTATAATAAATAATATTATATATTTATAATATTATTTAATATAATTTTCAACCAAATAAATGTTACAATTCTTATTTTTAGACATGTGAAGCCTAAACTTTAGTGTACTAAATCGAAAGGATATTTTCTTTCCAGTAAATTGCTTTGTAATAAATATCGACATCTACAAAGTTCTATAGATCTAGTCATTTTATCGAATCAAAATCGATGGATTCTCAAGGTGGTAAGTACGATAGACGCTAGATGGCACAAACAGAAAGACCTGATTTTTGCATTTGCTTTGCCGAATAATTTCTGAATAACGTCTTTATTTTTATCTGGGGCGCTTTGTCATTGCCTATACTTGCAGCACCTAATTACCACTTAATTCCTTGCTATTAATATTTATCGTATATCTAATAACTTCATTGCGTTTACATAATGATTTCTTATGTTCTTTCTCTTCTTTCATGGCGTTGCTAGCGAGACGTTTTGCTAGCAACGCAAATTTCAACAGTTCGTTGCGGTGAAAATTTTAGAGCACCTAATTTTAAACTTGGCACCTAATTAGCACCTAATTAGCACTTAATTTTTAGGTACTGATACAGAACATAAAATGCCGTTCATACCTTATGGTAAGGTAATGGTGGTCATGGACCCCATAATTCCCAGAATAATATCTTAATTTGTATCGGGTTTCGATGATCGCTCAGCACTTTATTAGCACTTAATTCCTTGCTATTAATATTTATCGTATATCTAATAACTTCATTGCGTTGCTAGCGAGACGTTTTGCCAGCAACGCAAATTTCAATCGTTTGTTGCGGTGAAAATTGTAGAGCACCTAATTTTTAAACTTAGTACTTAATTAGCACCTAAAAAGCCCCTAATTTGGGCTTTTTTCTAAAAGTATTTTTGATTCTATTTTGATTTTCAGGAAATCTGAATTATGCATCTGCTTTGTTCTGAATAACGACTTTATTTTTATTTAGGGCGCCTTGTTATTGCGTATACTTGCAGCACCTAATTAGCACTTATTCCTTGCTATTAATATTTATCGTATATCTTATAACTTCATTGCGTTGCTAGCGAGACGTTTTGCTAGCAACGCAAATTTCAACAGTTCGTTGCGGTGAAAATTTTAGAGCACCTAATTTTTAAACCTTGGCACCTAATTAGCACCTAAAAAGCCCCTAATTTTGGATTTTTCCAAATGCAAATTCCCGACTTTGCGTTGCTAGCGATACACAACTGTTCGAGCCGGCCCATCCGTGCGACAGCAAAAAGCTGCCGCGTGGCTCTACCACTGTTAAAAATCTACAATTATTTATTTATATACCTCAGTATAGCCTTTTCGATTTTAACTAAATGTGTATTACGAATACATACATACCCTAAAATATCTAGAATTTGTTTTGGTTGATATAAATAATAAACGATTCCACTTCGGTGACTTATTTGAAGGCAGTTATAACCATAGATATTATACCTTTTATTTATTTCAAGGATTTTCTTTAATTCAAAAGACTAAACGAAAGGAATTAAAACGAAAACAGATTGCGGCTTGAATACGATCCCTCATAAATACATTAAAGGAAGATTCATGGCTTAAGAGGGTCGTTAGAAACGAATGCCCTTTGCCCAACAGAAGGGATACGTACTCAAAGCACCGATTAAACACAGATAAAATCTTAATAAATTTCAAAAGCTCAGAAGATTTTGAGATCCTATATACGCCGTTCGACAAAATTACATGGAATACACAAAAAGTCTTTTCTCTTTTTAATTTTATTCCATAAGGATCTTACCGTCCGATCAATCTAAATTACACGAAGCAGTAGATAATGTAAAATGAATGAATCGACGAATGCCCTTCTTTTCCCCTTTTACAGTCTTTGTTAATCCCTTACTAAGATATAGGCATTTTCATCATGATGTATTAAGTAAAATAGAAATTTTTAATTTTTTTCCAATATTACGAGCACTAAAAATTACGGGAATCAAGGAAGTGACACAACATTACTATTTAAAAATGTATTTATTGCCTTTCGAAGTATTCTCCGCGAAATTTGACACATTTTTCCATACGATGGAACCAATCATTGTAGCAACCATTCCATTCGGAAGTTGGTGTCTCCAAAATGGCCGTTTTGTAGGCGTCCACAGCTTCTTCAGGTGATGAAAATCCCTGTCCACGCAATTTATTCTTTATTTTAGGGAAAGTATAGAAATCATTAGGGCTTAGATCGGGGCTGTACGGCGGATGGTCTAATAATTCTATGTTTTCTTGCTCTAAAAACTCTTTTAGTTCTGTGTGCGGTGTGAGAACTCGCATTGTCGTGATGGAGGATGATGCGGCGGTTGCAGTTCTCTTTACGGAGTTCAGAAACGACCTGTGGCAAACAAATGCTAGTATACCATTTTGCATTAACCGTTTTTTTGTCCCGCAAGAGAAATAGTCGTAACATAGCCGGTTTTGGAGACCATTTTTTTTGCAACACTCCGTGAACGAACAATTTTTGTTGGCTTTAACTCATTTTCGAACACCCAAACTCGTGACTGGTTTCTTGTTTCGGGTTCGTACGCGTATATCCAGGATTCGTCACCTGATACGATGTTGTATACAGCATTTGAGGATCCTGCGTGGAATCTTTCGAGAGTTCTGACGCATCAAGTAACGCGAGCCGCTTTTTGCTCTTCACAGAGCGAATGCGGTATCCATCAGGAAAACAACTTTATTACACCTAATTGTTCATGCAAGATTATTTGTATTTGACTCATGCCAATGTCTAAAGTTGCTTGAATTTTGCGGTATGTTACATGTCGATCTTCCTCAATCAGCTTACGCACAGCATCAACGTTTTCTTGGGTGACTGCAGTTTTTGGATGACCTTGACGGGGATCATCACTGAGCTTGACACGTCCACGTTGAAATCAGCAAACCAGCGATAAATTGTGGTTTTGGATGGGGCTCCATCACCAAATACAGAAATCATCCGGTCAACACACTGTTTTTGTATTGAACCACTTCGAAAGTCATAATAAATCATCGCTCTTGAATTTTCTCGAGTCAATTCCATTTTCTCACGACTAAACAAGTTTGACAAAACTTTGTGTCAAGACCGAGAATCTTTTTTTAAATAAATAAATGGTATTCGATTTTTAAAACCAAGGAGTTTTCAATGAAAAAGATTTTAATATGACAGGAACAGTGGAAATATTCCATTCCCGATACTTTTAGTGCAGCTTATGCTGCCCAGCTTAATTATATCGAATTCATATGTAATGATTTCTTATATTTACGCGAACACTACACATTGAATAAAACTTCTTTTACGGATTTTATCGCGTTTAATTAGGTTATTTTATGGTCTCCCGTGACCACGGTTGCTGGAAAGCAACCGAAACTTCGGAAATTTAAAATAACTTAATTAAACGCGATAAAATCCGTAAAAGTAGTTTTATTCAATTATATCGAATTCGTTCAAAATCTGTTGAAAATTTGATACTGTGACAGATTATAACAGACCAATATGAGTAGAGTGATGTTACAAGGAATCTTGTATATCAGCTAAAAATCAGCTAAGATGTATGGAGTTATATATATATTTATAATATTTAAGTAATAATAAAATAACTACTTTTCTGCACATCACGGGCTTTCGAGAGTCATTACGAATCGTCTCGCGCGCAGACTTGACGACTTCCAGCCTCCCGAACAAGCCGGTTTCCGAAAGGGCTTTAGCACCATAGATCACATACATACCCTACGGCAAATTGTACAGAAGTCCGAAGAGTACAATTTGCCACTATGTCTGGCGTATGTGGAATATGAGAAAGCCTTTGATTCCGTCGAAATTTGGGCGGTGCTGTGCAGTCCCTTCAGCGGTGCCAAGTTGACTGTCGGTATATCGAAGTGCTGAAGTGTTTGTACAGTAGAGCTACGATGGCTATCCGACTACAGAACCAGAGTACGAAACCTATCCAATTGCAGAGAGGTGTAAGACAGGGTGACGTTATATCCCCGAAACTCTTCACCGCTGCATTGGAAGACGTTTTCAAGCTTCTGGACTGGAAAGGATACGGAATTAACATCAATGGCGAGTACATCACTCACCTTCGATTTGCCGACGATATAGTCCTCATGGCAGAATCGCTGGAGGAGCTAAGCACTATGCTCAATGACCTCAGTAGTGTCTCCCAACGGATAGGTCTTAAGATGAACATGGACAAAACAAAGATTATGTTTAATGTCCATGTCACACCTATGCCGGTAGTTGTTGGGAGCACTAAGCTCGAAGTTGTTGACGAGTATGTTTACCTGGGACAAATAGTCCGACTAGGTAAGTCCAACTTCGACCGAGAGGTCAATCGACGGATTCAACTCGGCTGGGCAGCGTTCGGGAAGCTACGACACATCTTCTCGTCAGAAATACCTCAAAACCTTAAAACAAAATTGTACAACCAGTGCGTGTTGCCAGTGATGACTTACGGAACTGAGACGTGGTCCTTCACTGCTGGCCGTATGAGGAAGCTCAAGGTCGCTCAGCGAGCTATGGAGAGGGCTATGCTCGGAGTTTCTCTGCGTGATAAACTTAGGAATAAGGATATCCGCAGTAGAACCAGAGTAACCGACATAGCCCAACGGATTAGTAAGCTGAAGTGGCAGTGGGCCGGCCATATAGCTCGAAGAACCGACAACCGATGGGGAAGAAAGGTTCTCGAGTGGCAGCCTCGTACCGGTAGGCGAAGTGTAGGGCGTCCCCCCACAAGATGGAGTGACGACCTGGTAAGACATGCAGGAAGTCGATGGATGCAGGTGGCTCAGGACCGTGCTTTGTGGCATTCCTTGGGGGAGGCCTATGTTCAGCAGTGGACTTGTGAAGGGCTGTAATAATGATGAATGATGAAAATAACTACTTTTCTGCACATCACGGGCTAGTAATAGTGAGTAAACTAGATTAAGATAAAAGAAATAAAATTGCATATTAAGTGCAATTGACAGTAAAAGAACCATATTTTTTCAAGCACTTTATGTATGCGTCAGAGCCAGGTATAATAAAAAGCAAAATAATAAAACTTATGTCTCGTAAGTTCAACAAAAACATTACCTCACATAATGTAAATAATGCAATGCAAATTTTCTAAAATACTAAAATGTTAGTTACAATTAGTGTAATTTTTTGTTTTGTAGTATAACAAAATTGATCAAAGGAATATTAAAAGATCGATGAATTTATAATTTATATTTTAATTAAGTAAAAACCTACTGCAACGTACTAAAAAGAATGTAATCATCGAAATCGTACGCAGCAAATAATTTTTTTTTATAGGATAAAGGTGACAAACTAGCACACAATCCACCTGATAGTAAGTGGTTGCTGTGACCCATAGACATCTACATCTATCCTCTATTACGAATTAAAATGCAGAAGCGTTGTCACCCTTGAGGACTAAGATGGAATGCCTCGTTTCCAGTAAAAAGGGTCTCCGGTTCTCTACACTCACCATACGAAACACAGCAGCGTTAAGCTGCTATTTTACGCTGGTATTCTGTGAGAGCGTGGTCCTTCCCCGGTCGAGCCGACCCATTCGTACTACAACCATAACATAACTGCAGCATGGCTCTACCACGTATAAAACTGTTTAGAATTCAAAAAGTTCATTGTTGCCGAAGTAAATATCTTATTGTAAACAATGTTCTAAAACGAGAACATGACAAACAAAGCATTTTAGCTTTTTACGATAGCTCAAACAAAAATAAAGTCTCTCGGATACATATGTAGAGAATATAACAAAACATTTTACTTTATAGATATATTCTATGGAAGTAAACCAAAACTTGTGCAAGAAGTTTTGAAAATAGTTAATTTTCAAAACTTTTCGATTTTAGATTAGGTATTTCATATCACTTACACACACATGTGAGCACCCTAATTTGTTACACCTAATTTGCTCTACATCTAATTTGTTACGCGCTATTTGTAACAATATAGTTATAGGTAACAACTAGAATGGTGTTTAAATAGTTACACTATCATCCCCTATTTCTTCATGCTATTGAAGGGATTTTTTTCTTAAAACCTTCCATATCCTTTATACCTAAACCTACCTATTAATATATACCTATATAAATTCTTGTGGTTTCATTTTCTTTGATCGCATTTAACATAGCGTAAATAAATGATAACAAATTTATTTTATAGTACAGTTAATTTTTAAATCCCTTTATTATGTTATTATGCATGTCTTTCTTATAATCCCCAAAACGAGTACGTTACAGACTATGGTTATACTATGTATGTGTCGGAGCGTCTATAAAATACCCGGTTGGATCGAGGTGGAAATGAGGGTATATCGAGAAAGCCCCACTATTTTGTGCAGTATAAAGTTCATAGTAGGTGCCGTCATGCATGAGTACCTACCTAAGTTACCTGTTTTGGTCTAAATTGTTAAATTTTGAAAACCTTTGCGGCAAGAAAGAATTTACTGTTCTCGCACGGTTCGCTCTTGACGCTTTATACATCCCTTACGCCAATGCAGATTGCGAGCGCATCTTTAGCAATATAAATCTTATTAAAACGAAAAGCCGGAACAGAATTTTGACTAACACTATTAATAAAGTGGTTATCGCTTGTGACTGCGCATAACTTCTTGAAAAGGGATGTATATCATTTGAACCCACGAAACAAATGGCAAATAAAATTGTCTCCAATGTCCTATATGCAACAACTTCCCTGCAGTCAAATCCATCTACATCTACACGTCGACATTTCAAACTCGAAGAAGAAGACGACTTCGAATTTCCCATTCCTGTTTAGTTCATATTGTTTAATTCCGTGCCCTAAGTTTTATTATTTTAATGAAAAAAAACCAATTGATTACATGTTTTTAATTTATGCAAAAAGAATAGCAGCAATAAAGAAATAGCAAAAACCTATTAAATTTATATTTAGACAGCTTAAATAAATAAAAAATCTTTAGCAAAAAAATACAATAATTCTACCCAAAATACAATATTTTCTAGCTTGGCAACATCATAATTTCGCACTAACTATTTCCCAACACTGGTGCCGTGCGCGAGAGATTCCGCTCAAGTCATTCAACGAGTGTAGTCATTCTACTAGTGCTAAGACAGTGTCGTGGTTCTGTTCGTTGTTGTAATTCTCTTAGTGCAGGCAAGGAGGATTGGTGTTGCTGAGAGGCTGCCCTGTGTTACATTGAGATAAGTAGTTTTGCTGTTTGTTTACATATTTTTGTGTTATCATGTAATTACGCACCTCACGTTACACTGGTGTGTGATTCTGGCGGAGACGTTTTACGGTGGTCGAACTGTAATTGCTCTATACTTACTGTTTAGTGCGTTTACGCTGTTTTACTACTGATAATGATTAACTGCGTAAGCAAGAGAGAAATTTGAACCTACGCTCTCGCACTTTTACTATTTTTAACAATTAACAGTATCCTGATATATTTCCGAAATCAAAATTGGAATCCTCTGTTGAATTCTCCGACATATATATATATATATATATATATATATATATATATATATATATATATATATATATATATATATATATATAAATATATATACTTAATGTACGAGTTAGTTTCAACAAAGGCTGAAGGTGTATACATACAATTATTTTATGTTTGTTTATTATGCTACTTGTCGAGGAGTGCACAGAACATTGGAGAAATCAAAAAATTATGTCGGGAGCTGAGCAATTTAAAATGTTATTTTAGATAGGAAGGACTTGATATATTAAATAAGACGCAGTAGAGAGTAGAAAGTATATGAGTATTCCGACGAAGACGAATTGGGATCCAATTGAGCTTAGTGCGGTATTGTGAGACATGGTCACATTTACGAAGCCCAAATATGAACCGTATACAGAGATTTTGGAGTCGCTCAAGTTTGTTAAGTTGCTCCTCGGTGATATCAACAAAACAAATGTCAGCATAGTCGAGGATAGGGAGTAGTAAAGACTGTTCAAGTGTAATTTTGGTGGCAATGGGTAAAAAGTAGTCAAGCCTCCGGAATGAAGAATATGCTGCAAACATTTAACAGATCACTCCATTAATTTAGAGAGTCCAAGAAAGACTGGAATCCAAAAGGATGCCAAAATTTTTGATAACGTCATTATAAGGGATAGGAACTCCATTAAATATGACGGGTCATAGTTGACATTTATTTATTTTGAAAATAATTCTTGAACTCCCAATAATTATAGCTTAGGATTTTAAAGGGTTCGTCGTTAACCTATAAGTACGACACCAGTCGAGAATACATGTTAGATCCTCATTGATACATTTCACTGCTTTGGGAAGAACTTCAATGGTTGTTTGTAATATTTTTATATTTAATATAATTGTTTGTAATATTTGGAGATCATCTGCATACAAGTAGTAGAGAGAAGATATTTGGAATGTAATCGTATTAATAAAGATTGCGAATAAAAGAGGAGATAAGACGCCACCATGTGGAACGTCAGCTACTGTTTCAAGCCACAAAGAAAGTTTATTTTGGACACGAATACGTTTCCGGCGCCCATACAAATAAGTACGAAACCAGGAAATTGCAGTTGGAGATATGTTAAGAGAACGCACAGGATCTCATGATCAACAGTATTGAAGGCAATGCTGAAATCCAGCAACACCAATAATGTGATTTGATGATTTTCCATACTGTGACGAATGTCATCCGTGATTTTCAATAACTCCGAAAGGAAGGGAAAAGAATCGAAATAGGACGATATTCAGAAAAAATATGAAGGATTTTCTTTTCTGGTTATAGGTATGATTTCGGCGTCCTTCCATTGGTTAGAGAAAGATGATGAGGACATGGAAAAGTTTAAGATATAGGTTATATAGGTGTTAAAAATATACCAGCTAAATGATAATTTTACGACTGACGTCATCACTTCCGACATCGTCAGAATGGATATAGAGAATATGTTTCCTAACATTACAATCTGAAAATTGCCTAAACAATAATGGGAAATAGTGAGGAGTGGGAAACGATGAAAGATGAGTAAGTCTTGTTGATTTTACCATATTATCCAAGCAAGAAACAGAAGAGAAATGCTGATCAAGCAAATTTAAATCGACGTTATTTAGTATAGGTGTTTTCCCAACTCCTTATTTAGTTAAGGTTTTATTAAAAAAGTGAAATAGAAGTCAACTTTTCTATGCAATACTACACACCCAATCGCTATTACACCCAAAATCAATCTAATCTACATTTAAGAATACACACTACCGTACCATCTAGTAATAATAGTTATTTCACCCAAACCGAGGCAATATCAGACAGACACTACAATGGCTAAATTCGAACTAAACGGTGAGCCAACTCAATACCGATTTTTTTTTTTTTTTATAGAATAAGGGTGACAAACGAGCACGCAGTCCACCCGATGGCAAGTGGCCGCCGCGGCCCACAGACATCCACATCTATCCTCCATTACAAATCAAAATGCAGATGCGTTGTCACCCGTGAGGACCAAGATGGAATGCCCCATTTCCAGCAAAAAGGACCTCTCACCAAGCGAAACGCAGAGGCAAACATCTACTTCACGCTGGTTTTCTGTGAGGTCGTGGTACCACCCCGGTTCGAGCCGGCCCATCCGTGCGACAGCAAAAGCCGCCGCGTGGCTCTACCACTGTTAAATTACTCCTATCCTTTTAAATTACTAAGCATCGCCGTGAGGATTTTCTATACTAAGCGCGCAAATATTTAAAATATTTCCGATCCATTATTCGCTAATGCATAGCCCTTCTGCTATTGTCCTTTTTATTTTGGGAGTTTTAATTTATAAAGTTAATTAAGTTTGCAGTTTAAGAAACATGCGAAATGTTTTATAACTTCGGTCACCGATCTGCTCGTAAAAAAAATCACACTTTTCAAACAAAACAATCGACATTATTTGTACTTAATAAGCAACCACTTTATATGTTTAAATATTTAATTTGAGTTCCCTCCGTACACAATATTTTATTCAAGTAACCTCTAAGCACATATACGCGCTATAGACTGGTTCAACTGATTCAACCTCAACAGCTTTGCTTTGCGTCTTATTTATTTTTTTATGAATATTATGTTTTCACATTAATAAATTATGTTTTTATATTCGTTTATATTTTTTTTTATAGGATAAGGGTGACAAACGAGCACACAGTCCACCTGATGATAAGTGGTTGCTGCGGCCCATAGACATCTACATCTATCCTCTATTACGATTCAAAATGTAGATGCGTTGTCACCCGTGAGGACTAAGATGGAATGCCTCATTTCCATTAAAAAGGGCCTCCGGCCACCTGCACTCACCAAGCGAAACGCACAGGTGAACCTCTACTTCACGCTGGTTTTCTGTGAGGTCGTGGTACCACCCCGGTTCGAGCCAGTTGTGTATCGCTAGCAACGCAAAGTCGGGAATTTGCATTTGGAAAAATCCAAAATTAGGGGCTATTTAGGTGCTAATTAGGTGCCAAATTTAAAAATTAGGTGCTCTAAAATTTTCACCGCAACGAACTGTTGAAATTTGCGTTGCTAGCAAAACGTCTCGCTAGCAACGCAATGATGTTATTAGATATACGATAAATATTAATAGCAAGGAATTAAGTGCTAATTAGGTGCTGCAAGTATACGCAATAACAAGGCGCCCCTAATAAAAATAAAGTCGTTATTCAGACCATAGCAGATGCAAAATTCAGATTTCCTGAAAATCATAATAGAATTAAAATTGCTTTCAGAAAATGTCCAAATTAGGGGCTTTTTAGGTGCTAATTAAGTACCAAGTTTAAAAATTAGTTGCTCCAAAATTTTCACCGCAACGAACTGTTGAAAATTGCGTTGCTGGCAAAACGTATCGCTGGCAACGCAATGAAGTTATTAGATATACGATAAATATTAATAGTAAGGAATTAAGTGCTAATTAGGTGCTGAAAGAGTATTGAGGTAGCATGTAGATGACGGTAATATTCTGAAAATTATCGGGTTTAAAACCACCATTACCTTACTATAAGGTATGAACGGCATTTTTTGTTTTTCAGATTTAATATGATTAAATTTGAAAATGGTTGAAAATTGGTTGAAAATTATAATAAATAATATTATATATTTATAATATTATTTAATATAATTTTCAACCAAATAAATGTTACAATTCTTATTTTTAGACATGTGAAGCCTAAACTTTAGTGTACTAAATCGAAAGGATATTTTCTTTCCAGTAAATTGCTTTGTAATAAATATCGACATCTACAAAGTTCTATAGATCTAGTCATTTTATCGAATCAAAATCGATGGATTCTCAAGGTGGTAAGTACGATAGACGCTAGATGGCACAAACAGAAAGACCTGATTTTTGCATTTGCTTTGCCGAATAATTTTCTGAATAACGTCTTTATTTTTATCTGGGGCGCTTTGTCATTGCCTATACTTGCAGCACCTAATTACCACTTAATTCCTTGCTATTAATATTTATCGTATATCTAATAACTTCATTGCGTTTACATAATGATTTCTTATGTTCTTTCTCTTCTTTCATGGCGTTGCTAGCGAGACGTTTTGCTAGCAACGCAAATTTCAACAGTTCGTTGCGGTGAAAATTTTAGAGCACCTAATTTTTAAACTTGGCACCTAATTAGCACCTAATTAGCACTTAATTTTTAGGTACTGATACAGAACATAAAATGCCGTTCATACCTTATGGTAAGGTAATGGTGGTCATGGACCCCATAATTCCCAGAATAATATCTTAATTTGTATCGGGTTTCGATGATCGCTCAGCACTTTATTAGCACTTAATTCCTTGCTATTAATATTTATCGTATATCTAATAACTTCATTGCGTTGCTAGCGAGACGTTTTGCCAGCAACGCAAATTTCAATCGTTTGTTGCGGTGAAAATTGTAGAGCACCTAATTTTTAAACTTAGTACTTAATTAGCACCTAAAAAGCCCCTAATTTGGGCTTTTTCTAAAAGTATTTTTGATTCTATTTTGATTTTCAGGAAATCTGAATTATGCATCTGCTTTGTTCTGAATAACGACTTTATTTTTATTTAGGGCGCCTTGTTATTGCGTATACTTGCAGCACCTAATTAGCACTTAATTCCTTGCTATTAATATTTATCGTATATCTTATAACTTCATTGCGTTGCTAGCGAGACGTTTTGCTAGCAACGCAAATTTCAACAGTTCGTTGCGGTGAAAATTTTAGAGCACCTAATTTTTAAACTTGGCACCTAATTAGCACCTAAAAAGCCCCTAATTTTGGATTTTTCCAAATGCAAATTCCCGACTTTGCGTTGCTAGCGATACACAACTGTTCGAGCCGGCCCATCCGTGCGACAGCAAAAGCTGCCGCGTGGCTCTACCACTGTTAAAAATCTACAATTATTTATTTATATACCTCAGTATAGCCTTTTCGATTTTAACTAAATGTGTATTACGAATACATACATACCCTAAAATATCTAGAATTTGTTTTGGTTGATATAAATAATAAACGATTCCACTTCGGTGACTTATTTGAAGGCAGTTATAACCATAGATATTATACCTTTTATTTATTTCAAGGATTTTCTTTAATTCAAAAGACTAAACGAAAGGAATTAAAACGAAAACAGATTGCGGCTTGAATACGATCCCTCATAAATACATTAAAGGAAGATTCATGGCTTAAGAGGGTCGTTAGAAACGAATGCCCTTTGCCCAACAGAAGGGATACGTACTCAAAGCACCGATTAAACACAGATAAAATCTTAATAAATTTCAAAAGCTCAGAAGATTTTGAGATCCTATATACGCCGTTCGACAAAATTACATGGAATACACAAAAAGTCTTTTCTCTTTTTAATTTTATTCCATAAGGATCTTACCGTCCGATCAATCTAAATTACACGAAGCAGTAGATAATGTAAAATGAATGAATCGACGAATGCCCTTCTTTTCCCCTTTTACAGTCTTTGTTAATCCCTTACTAAGATATAGGCATTTTCATCATGATGTATTAAGTAAAATAGAAATTTTTAATTTTTTTTTAATATATTTTATTATTCGGTTTAGTCTAAGAAAATTTCTTTGTCCGATATTAGCATTATATTGTTTACGCATTAAGTTAATAAAATAACAATACGATTCTGAAATGTTGTACCTAAATGCAATTTTCTCAAGTTTATCAGTTGCTATATAAAATTTTATTACAAATATAAAAATTATGTTTGTTTGTTCGTATTTTATGCGCTGCCTTTACCTTTCATCAGCTTACGGTAAAACTTTGTCAACTTATTGCTAGCACTTGCGCGAAGGTTATAGGCATAGTACAATTAATTTACAATAGGTGGTGCGCGTATCCTACCGACAAAGGAGAATGCCAGATAGTGCCCTACCATGTACAAATAAGTTACAAATATGAAAAATAATCTAATGAATTTTGAAGTTTCTTGTGATAAATCGTTATTTTGTACAAATTGCGGTAAAATATTATTTAAAAAAAGGAATCCAGCGATTAATATTTACATTTCCAGTCTTTTCTAATAACAACTGCCTTTCTTTGTCGAATAAGTACATACTTGTACGTACGCATAAAGTGTCAAACAATACATATTTCTTTTAAAATATCTTATAAGTCTCTTTCATATAAAATGTTACTTATCAATTTTTTATTTTCAATTATTATTATAAGTCGGTAGTAATCATTAATTGCATTAGATAATTACTGAATAACAATCAGTGATTTTTGTGCCATTTGTGAAATGATACACACACGTCATCACCAATATCGTAAGTAGGTATGTCAAATGAATGTCGAATATTCTCATACACTGAATAATTTGTGCTTGTGAAATATATTCATTATGATTATATAACATTTTTGCTTGTGGTAATTCCCGCTTCCTGTACCGTTGCGCTTTTTCCTGCTTTTGCTGATGACTTATGCTTTCATTAATATACGGACTCGATCACGCCTACTTATTGACTTACTGCTAATTAATACGGACATTCTGATAATTACATCCACGATGTTGAGGTGCACTAATTGTCACCTTTACGTCGATAGGACGTAGGGGCATTTTGTGTCCTTATTTCGATTTACAATCTTAACTCTTCTTTAAACATGGAGATCTTTGCAACAGATATATTGAGTTTTATAGCTTTTTTTATATATTTGATAATATATGGTCTTGCCGTTGTCGTAAAATTAGTTGCTAATCTGTAAATATTTACACCTTCTTCAGACACAACATGTCATAATATTATATATCTTGAAAAATAACTTTGTAAATAATATAACTCGTTTACGTGACTAGGACTTAGATTTTATGAAAAACAGGTGGTGCTAGTCATATATTATGTAAGAACCCTTTAGATCCTATACAAAAGAACACTTTTTCCAATGTTACTGATCACTATATTATTATGCTCCTTAGATTCTTATTTATATATATATATCATTAGCGCCTGACAATTCATATTCTGAAGTTAAAGTGAATTGCAACAAATGCTGTTCTAAAAAATAAGGTAAATATAATTATTAAAGTCCAGTTTAAAAAAAGTCGCAAGATCTAGACGCTTCAACTTATATAATTTGGATGAAGTAATAAAGTAGAAAAAAAATGTTACATACGGCATTCGTGTACACCACACTTTTGGGTGGGGCAAAGTTCTATACAGAATATGCCATTCTCTTTTGTTTAAAAGTTATGTAATGTCATTCAATTTCAATTAATGTATTATTAGGAAATTCTTAATAAAACAATATAAATCTTCCAAATTCAAAACTATATTTCCACATTATTTATTTTGCGGCAGCAACGCGTCTGGTACAAATAAAAAAAGAATTAATCATAAAACATCCACCCAGTGCTGCAAACTACGTCTGTAAAAACATGTAATTAACTTTCAACTTGTTACGCTCGATTATCTATCTTTATATTTATTATGTATATAATTATTCAGTAGGTACGTGTATTTGTCACTGAACTCCTAAACGGCTGGACCGATTTTAATGAAAATTTGTGTGTATGTGTGAATGTGTCCCTGGGTGGTTTAGATTTGCGATTGGACCTGGAAGGGGACGCTGTTGACAAGACCCAGAAATAACCCGTGCTAAGCAATTTCAATTTCAAAAATTCAATGAGTTGTTGTGTGCGCGAATAATTTTGACAAAAGAGAGGTTTTGAAACGGATCCCGGGCTAGTGTAAATTAAAAAAATTCGGACTAATATTAGACTTATGGCATTTTATTGCTAAGAGTATTTAACGGTTTGGTTGCGCAACGGATAAGCCTTTGGTTGCGGGACTACTGGTTGACATTCCTAATAAAACAAATATTTTTATGGCCTACAGAAACAACTGTTTTTTTGGATTTGGATGTTTTTCCACGTGCAATGTATTTATGTAAACATAAAACTCCTCCACGATATAGAACATACATTGGAGGTAACCTTTTATTTAAATGAACCAATTACCTTAGTTTTGGCGTTAAAAAGGTCATCACAAATATCTTCCAAAAGTATGATGATCAGCCGACGATCATCATTATCAGCAGACTGATAAAACTTTTAAATGAGGTTGTAAATTTGTCACATTTCACACAATAAATGAAAAACTTTTGTTCTGTTTGACGTGAAATTACATACTATTCTGAATATCCTTTAAATAAAATTGTCATGTTTACCATAAACCTACGTTAAAAAATCATTTTTGAATTGTAAAATAAAAACGTTTGGGTTAGGTTGAGTTCCGCCTGCCAAGCGTGGCAACAATGGTAAATATTCCTGAGGCAATGTATGGGTGTAAGTCTAAGCAGTGGATTTTTGATGGGCTGTAGTGGTAACGAACATGGTAGGTTAGGTTCGATTGGTTCTTCAGATGACGGCCTCCAAGATGGTACAGGGGACTACTTGCGCGACAGGTACATCCTGTGACATTGCAGAACGTACAATCGTGGGGTTCCGCAGGGCTCGTTGCTGGGTCCGCTACTGTGGAACCTCGCCTACGAAGCGGTTTTCGACGAGTGTGCCTTACCACTTACATGGATATTGTTTGTTACGCCGACTACACGCTGGTATTCATCAGCGGGGTCACCTTCGGGAAGACCAAGGAGCTCGCCGAGATTGAGGCGGCAGTCATCATAGCTAAAATTCACGAGTCACGATTAGAAATAGCGCCTCGCAAAACTGAGCTACCACGGCTCTAATACTATAAGAACATGTTGTAAAATGGTCGCATATAAAATCACAAGTATGCTAAATATGTATTAATTATTATTTATTGTATAAAATAATTTCATAGTGTATTGTAGACTTGGGTATATCAGGCTCGCTTAAAGGTCTTTGCTAGTCGTGTAGCGAGTCTTCGGCCTCCCTTTAAAGTGGTGGAGGAGGATGACAATTGGCACATACGTCAGTGCCAGGTTACTACTTGTAGATTGGGTGGGTTCTTCTGATCGGGTTTGTAACATATTTTTAAATCTAATTTTGAAGTGAAACTTCTACTCGTATATCTACGTATTGGAGAAATTTAGTACGGTATTGAAAAAAACGTTAATTAACGTCATTGTTTCGCCGCCGAGGCTGCATGACGCATGAGTAAACTTTTATTTATTTCACCTATTTATGTAAAATATAAAAGGAAAGAAAGAAGTTTCACTTTGTACGTGTATATATATATATATATATTTTAGTGTAATTTTATTATAAAACATGCTTTGATTACCTATTCCTTTTCAAATTTGATTAGGATGATTCCTACGGTGTTTCTTTCGCCGGTACTTCTCTGGACAGAGAAACCTCAGTTAGAAACGGTAGTAGATTATAAAACATGTTGAAGACTGACAAATTAAATTTTCACGTCGAAAAATAAAAAATGTTTTAATCACTACCTAATGCGACAAATTCGTTAGTTATTGTAAACCGAATCAAATAATTCTTTTTAGGGTTCCGTACCTCAAAAGGAAAAGACGAAACCCTTATAAGATCCTTTTGTTATCCGTCTGTCTGTCTGTATGTCTGTCAAGACCCTTTTTCTCAGGAACGCGTAGAGGCATCAAGCTGAAATTCACATCAAGTACTCATGTCTACGGACTCTTGGAACTGTGAAAAAAACAAATTTCTAAGCCAATGCAATCAAAAGATACGCCGTTTATGCCGCAAATTTTCGACATTCGCAAGGGAATCAAAACCTATAGGGTACTTCCCATGAACTCAGAATCCTGAAATTTGGTACGAAGCAACGTTTTATAGCACAGATAAAGGAAAAATTGCGAAAAGCATAAATTTTTAGTAATCATATAATAAAAATATTTTTAATAATTTTAAACTTATATATCTACCTACGCATTTGTTCGGAACCCTCGGTGCGCCAGTCCGACTCGCACTTGAGCAGTTTTTTATTATTAAATAGGTTATACTTCAGGGATGGCCTACATAACTTTGAAGAAAAAATTTCACCACTACTACCAGGTTGGGTAAACAGGAGATTTTTTTTATGTACCTAACTATTTAGACTACATTCTAATTATACCTTTTGTAAAAGAATAAAATAGTTAACACATAATAGCTTCTGAAGTCAGCTATGTCTAAGCACCTACTTCAGAAGCTTTTACGTCAAAATTATTTTATTTTTTATAGATCTTTGAATTCAGTTTTGGTGTTTTTTTTTTGTTAAATGTTGATTTTTTATTTGTATGTTCGTTACTGATACTCATGCATAAATGGCTGAATAGATTAAGATGAAATTTAATACACGGATTTGCATTATCACGTAAGGTTTTATCATACAATTTATCACAGAAAAATAAAATTTATCGTAAGTAAATTGACAGGAGAAGCGTGTATGTCACTACGAGGGCGAAGCCGCTAGCAGAAACTATTTTGTAATATTTCGCACGCAGTATCGTTAGAAAATTTTACTTGTTGATCATTATAGTGATATCGTGAACCTTAATAACATTTATAAAGAAGTGTATTTATTATATCTTATAATCGCACATGATTGCTTTTGTTATCGAAAACTATTTCACGGATATTATATTATTCCATGTATTTTATTTAAATAAATTTTGCTCTTTTTGTAGCTTTATATAAACTATGTAGTATGTAGGTTTATATAACACACACACTCTCTCACACACAATCGCACACAAACACACACACGCACACACACACACACACGCACGCACACACACGCACGCACACGCACACGTACAAGCACTCTTACACGCATACGCACACGCACAATGAATCCTGACATACATTACCTAGTTTAAGATTCAGAGGCTTCATAAGCTATTTGTAACCTCGTATTATCTCAATAAAGATTATTATTATTATTAATCTTATATTGAGATATTGAACAAACACGTACAATATTTTTCTAGTTACTACAGATTTTTTTTTTTGATATATGCCAGTATCCTACAAGAGTCCTTGTATCATAAATAGTAAATAGTCGTAAGAAAGTAGTTAAAGCGGGTGAGATAAGACGCCTTCTTTTATTACGCTTGCAGCTGCGAGATTATAGTTTACTTGACGGCTTTATGGATGGAAGTACTCGCATCTCGAGTCCTCGTCTATGAAAAAACAATTTAAAATATAGATAAAATGTAAATAATGTGTTTTCACTTGTAAAATAATAGCATACATAGCTTCAGATGGACGCTTTTCACAGACCTACTGTTAT